>OY725339.1:22163603-22775917 GCA_963243735.1 Neocrepidodera transversa
ATTATATGCAGAGGGATTGAAATTATTGTATATAATATTCCGAGATTTATCGAATATTAAATTAGGTCGTAATAAAAGAGTGTGAATAGAAATATTATTTTTAACATACACAAAAAACGTATTTTGATATTTGTATTTTAATTTTTCGAATAAATAAAAGAGGATATAGTTTAAAAAAATCAAAATAGATGAATTAAACCGTTATTACCTAAGCAATAACCACGTAATAGAGAAATAATTTGGAGGCATAAGAACTACCCTAAGATTGAGAAAGCAAAATGTATTTTGATTTTTTCTGTCTAGCTCATCAGGAATATAGTAAAACTAAAAAAATAATTAAGAACTTTATTATTTTGATTTCATATACCATATGTAAAAAATGCAGAGGTTTTAAAAAAAACAAGGTAATACAATTTTCCGGAAATTACTGTAGCGAGCCTCTGAATTATTTCCCATTGTAATAATATCTATGTTTTATCGAACACCGTTGTAACAGAGTAGAAAAACACCCAGTAACATATATTGTGTAAATGTTACCATTTTTATAGATAGCAAATATAATTGACTCGTCAAAACAAAGAACAAGAATCTGTTTAGTTAGAAAAACATACGTTATATATTTTAAGTTCCATTGGCGACACCAGATGGTTCCCAGCGGGGATTGACAGTTTTTGGGCAAATTTTCTGTCATAAATATTGACACCTCGCTGGAAATCATATGACTTAACTTGCCGAGTCGCGCTTGTTCAAGAGAGTTTTAAAACAGATCGCCTGTCACAGAGAAATGCAAACATTTATTAATTTTTTTATCAACATCAATATTTCCTAAGAATATATAGGTTAAAACCTTTTTCAGTAAATGACCATTTTGGATATAGTTAGAAATCCCAGAATAGTCAGTTAATATTTGTGTTTCGTTGGGTAAAGACCTGTTTTCAGGCATTTTTGAGTTTCTGTTAAACAGGTGTGAGTTTTTAGAACTAATCAATCATTTTAATAATTTCATGTTCATTTTGATAATAATTATTTATTTTATTTGTATTCATTTTTATTGTTTTTACCATTATAAATATTTAACTCTCACCAATAAATTAGTTAGAAAAAGTACCGAGTTTTTTTTGCAACCATAATAATAATAACTAATCGACTTTACAAATTAATAAGGTTGTAAAACTTTATAGACTTCACTGTATAATTAATTATGTCAATAATTATCATTTTATTGAATTTCACGAGCGTCTAGGTTCGCTCGGCCTAACACGAGATATTTTGTCGTAACAATATTGAAATTTATATAGAAAAAAAGCACCAATAGTTCATATGAGGTACGTCAATGTTAAACTGTGTTTTTAAACAGTTCAGTCTCCATTCTCGCATAGTCTGCAGTTAAAATACCTATTACATTCTACATTTTTAATGTTACATTTCTTATACATGACTAGTACGCGGTTTTATGTGTAGTCCTAGCTTATTCCTAGATAAAACAATTCTGAAAATTACCGTGTTTTTCCTTAATAGAATTAATCAGTTTTATTCGTAATTAAATTCGTAATGATAAAATCGATTCAGTGAAGTCGGGTCGAGAAAATCCGTGTGTTAACGTGTGTAATCTTAGTGTGAAATTGTTTAATGGTGCAGTTCATTGTATAGACATAATGAATGACTCTACACTCCAGTGAGTGGGGTACGGCACTTTCCTAACTGGAAAAGGATTATAATAATATGAATTTGTCGGTAATAAGGCAACTGAAAATGCTGAAATTTGATTTTGTAAAATCGGAATCAATAAAATTGAGAATAACGAAAAAGTAAATAAATTTTTAATTATTTCTCTTAATTTTGCGGTTTTATTTTTTCAAGTTAGTTAAAGAATGAAAGTTGAAAATTAACAGCGATTCAAAACTTTTTTCATATAAGTAATCTATTCTAAAAAATTATTTATCCATAATAAATTTAACAGTAGCGAGAAAAACAAACTGAGTCTCTGGGTCTGAAAATATCTGTAAAATAAAAAAATTGTCTGGTAAGGGATACTAAACTCCTACTTATATTTTAATTCCACTATGTGATTTATTGTATTTGCGTTATTTCTTAGGATAATTTAGAATAGAATTCTGTAGAGGCATTTCATTTTATTTATACCTCATAAAGAAAAGGTGCGTTTAAAAGATTATTGAATCTGCAGGTAATCCACCATATGAATGAATCGCACTGTAGAATTGTGGGATATATGGGATGTGTTTAAATGGAAAAGTAAATGCTATTTGAAATTTAAACAATTATTTACTCAGGTTTATCAATACTCTCTTCTAATAAAAATATTTTTAGCTTTCGGTTACTGGATGAATCTACTGATTTGTTAAGATATAATTTTAACACACATGATATTCAGTCCATGTTTCCTCTCATTGCAATGAGACCAAATCTTAGCGGCCAAAACATAAAAATTAAAGTTATTGTTAGAGTTTTTTATTATTACAATATGTTAAAAGATTATGAAAACATATAAAATTCAATGAATTATTATTACAAAAATAAGAAAAACAAGCGTAAACTTTATATTTGCGCAAAACTTTGTATACTGCATGAGTACATAGTAGTAATGCGCGAGGAATTTGATTTTAAAGAACTTTGAAAAATAATTGAAATATTATATTTTTTACTTTCTTGGAACGTTTCTTTCTTAAAACCCGTGTAGGTTCGCTAAAATTATCAAATAAATACAAATAAAAACAATATATTCTGTATTAACAATGCCAGCAATTAAATTATAAACTTTCAAAGGAATCCAAAAAACTTCCACGAGCTTCCACTCGGTATTTTTCATAAACTGCAAGATAAAAGTATTCACTAAATATATACAAAAGCACTCATGCGATTTTCTGCGACCTTCGAGAAAAAAATATTTTTCTTTACAGAGACGCATAACGTTCGGCTCATAAACAATAGCACGTTAAATTACATTAATAAGCTAAATGCTTACATATAACCGCATGTTGTTTTTGACCAAAAAATACAACATACCTATATTTCATTCATTTTTTTAACAACTTTTCTATATAATTGTAATATCTAAAATAATTATGGTTCTATTTTGTTTTAAATTTGTTGGTTTATGTACTCATTACTATGTATTATATGTATATAAATTATTGTCCATAAAGAATACTTAATCTTAAAAACCACTTTATTTTTATTACAGTTTTAAACCCCTTTAAAATTATCTAATTTCATCAAAGCAAATTGTTCTATATTTTTACCTTAACTGTTAGGTTGAATTCTATACAAATCTACAATAGTTTTAATTTTAATCAGTTATTTTAATTTCAACCCCTAAAAACATCCTATTTCAAAAAAGTATTTTTACAATGATTATTAGCTGAGCAAAGATAAAATTTCTATTTTAATATTTAAATTTTCACTATTTTTTTCTCTAATAACCAGTTAATATTGTACGGATTTTAGAAGTTTCAGAGTTTTGGCTACTTTTTGTAGTTGTTGGCCACACAGTGGGTTGGCAAGAAAGATCAGTACAGGCAAAGATGCAAATATCAAAGTTGCGCTTGAAGTGGGAATAAAGCTCATATCCGGGATAGAGATAGCTGACTACTTTGCTAGACGATCTAACTTTGGTTTCACGAAGTGCAAGTATATGAGTTCTGTTAGCTTGGGGATACTGAGTTGATATTCAAGTTAAGTCGTATTACATTGCAAAAGTCGATTTGGAATTTACCATTTCTAAGTCAATTTTTGGTAGATAAATGGACTACTCTATTTCCTCGTTGAGTGTTGTTTGGTGGACCTGGTTGGCCAGTAAATTATCCTTACATGTAGAACCCCTTGATCAGCCTCTAACCAGACATCCGATCGGAGGGGGCTAGTTTTAACTGGAATTTTGAACCCTAGACTTCCATCATGCACGTTTTTGTCACCATCCTAAAAACCGCGAACAAAACGTTGATACATAGGATACCGTTTCGGTATCAACTAGATGGCGCTTAACCTTACATTCCGGTGGGAGTTTCTTTTACTGATTGATGAAGCGAAATAAATTGCTAATAGGGGTCCTTTTCATTCGAATTTCACATTTACAACCTGTAAATTATTTCGTTAGAGGTTTTATTAAAAAAGATTGTGCATCGATCCTGTCACAAAAAACTAGCTTTGTAAAATACGGTTATACGACTCAATTCAGCGATTAGTACCTTTAGTGTCTTTGTGTTTTTGATACTTTGTCATTTAAGCTGATTGCAATCTGAATGCGGTCCTGGATTTGAGCGAAATTGGTCGTTACGTTGTCTATGTCCAGAATGGCATACAATTATTATTTGACAGGTTTTGTAAGTTAATTATTTCCTATAATGAAGAAATATATAAAGAAACATTGGTAGTCCAGAAGGACCGCATTTTAAAGATTCTGTACTTTAAGAGCAGTATTGGAAGAGGTCAGTTGGTAGATGTCAGGTGTGCTCTGATGCTTAGCTAGATTTTCTGGGATATGATTGTTGAAAGAGTCCTTCTAAGCGAAAGCTTTTTAATGGTAATTTAAAGAATAAGAAGATTTTGAAATTGTGTTTTAGATTCGTATTTTATGGGTATTTTATGAGGTTCTACTATTGATTACAGGGCATTACTTTTTAAGAGACTTCAATGAATACATTAGTGTCATATTGATGATTTGTTTATTATTTCTTAATAAATTAATAATTATTATTTTTTGGTTTCGAGTTGAGTCCTTTTATCGGTAGAAAGACTCACTTATTCTAAAGTATTAAAAAAATGAAAACAAATTGTAAAAAATGCAAAAAATGGAAAAAAAACGTGGTAAAAATCGGAAAAAAACAAAAGAAGTCTAATAAAATCTGAAAAATAGAAAAAAAATAAAAACCTGTTTTGTATACCCTACCAATTTTCTATCGCTCTGCTTATAAGGATGGGCGAACAACAAGATAAGAACCACAAACATATATTAAGAAAGGAAATGAGTTCTATGGAGTAGTCTTTAAATTAAATGACAAGGACTGATCACATTTTTCAAATTTAAAGTGAGATATTTCACGTAATTTTATCTTTTACCAGAAACATTTTTAATCTGTTTTTAATAATGTTTGTAAAATAATAATAATATGATTGAAATTTGACATATACTAATTATTAGCATTTTGATAATTATAAAAGCATATGATTATTTTGTTTCGTGTATATGGATTTTTATACTCGCATTCAGACCGACACTATACACCTGAAATGCAAATATCTTTGAAATAAACATGAAAAGGGTAATTTGTCAGCGGTTTTCCACCTATTAAATGATCACAAATTGAACGTTAATTGTCCCAAATGAATAATTAATAATACGTAGATGTTGGCACCACATTTTCTTATTATAAACGGAGAAACGGAAGAGACGAGGAAGAAGCTTTGAATAATTGCTGTTGTGATCTATAAAGCACATCTATATACAATCAGAAAACCATTTCAGTGTTGCTGTAATTCAAGAAGCCTGTAAAGTTAGCAAAGCAAAGTTGAACATAAATGTCGAGATTACTTGCTAGTAAGTGTTCCTTTACTATAGTTCTTGTTAGAGTTTATTTTAGTTTGCCAACGCTTTTCAAACTAATATTACAAACAAGAAATACATTTTGATACTACTTTACGTCTATTTTCAAATTTGTTTAATTAATAAATAATTAAAGTTTCTTTGTAAGATTCTTAGTTAAAATAATTCTGTATTAACTCCTACAAGCCTTTTCTAAAGCAAATATTATGAAATATATTAACGAAAACTAATAACTGACAGCACAAACTTAAGGAGTTGGCTATACAACGACAAATAACAGAGATGTGAATCGACAAAGTTGAGGTATACCTCGAACAACCGTAGCTGCGAGGAGGGCACTATGACAAAGAAGCTTAAAAGAAAAACAAGAAAAGTAAACAAAGGCAACAATACTATAAAAGCAGTAAATTATAAAAATGTACAAAAAGTTTTTGAAAATATTAGTGAATCTGAGATATTTTAGAGAGTGAGCTATGTAACGATGATGTATTGGACGATCTTTAGTCAATTGTAAACGAGAGATGCATTGTTTGTGGTATAGGCAATATAAAAAAATATGCACGGAACTTACCTCTAAGGAATATACTTTCAATTTGTGTGACAGTAATGAACATTTTTATTTTTTTCATTTTGTTAAATTTTTTATATTTTATTTTAGTTTAGTTTTCAGAAACTCTGATTTTACTTTTGTAAAGTTTTATATCTTTAATTGTATAGTTTAGTTGTTCTTCTTGTAAAGCCTGTTTAAAAAGGGATTATTGACTGTATTGTCTATTGTTCTATAAAATATCACTAAAATTATTTTTTTTCTTATAACTTGTTCGTTAGAAGTTATACGACTAAAGTATTCAATTTTACGGTGTTTCCGAAATACTATTCCTATGTATGATATGCGTATAGTTAGTTTATTTATTGTATATTCGTAGAAACAAGTTATATTATATTAGGTTAGGTAGAGCAAAGAGAGATGATCCCTAGTGTTTTTTGGGTCAAAGTTTTTTCTCCGCCCTCCGAAAAATATGAACGAGGTGTCATTCGATTCGGAATAGCGTGTAGATGATTTTTGAAAAAATTCAAGAGCCGCTTATAAAAATTGCAAAATTAACTGAAAAAAGATTCAAAAGAGGAGGAAATTTAACAAAAAAAAACCTCCCGGGACTGTAGGACCAATATTTATGATTTTCCCAGAGTGTTGAAAATACGACCGAAAACGGGGACTCCAGCTTGCGTAAGCGCTGCCCACTTTGGACCTTTAATGAATAAATATTATGTAAACTTATTAAATATAAAAATTAAAAATTGAAAAAATTCAGGCATAGATTTATGACCAATAATCCGCGGTTAAAAAAATTTTATCGCGATTTTTCTATTAATTATGCATTAGTTAATTAACCATTTTTTCTTGAACATGAACATTGTAAGTGTGATAATTATTAAATAAAAAATCTATTTTTTTTTTCTTTTTTTAACTATTTGTGAAAAGATTCCCGTTGGAAAAATTAAAAAAAAATGTTATTTTTCACTTTATTATTAATAATTTACTTACGTTAAAAATTAAAAAGCTTTTAGATTTTTAAATTTTTTTATTTCTTATTGTTTACAAAAATTGTTATAAACAAATGCGTTCTTTATAAGATAATATTAAATGTCTTTTTTGGAAACAATCTTTGATGCAAATTATGATTTAAAAAAAATCGTTCCTAAAAAATCTTTTTATTGCTTTTAAAAACGTATTTGTTAATTAACAATTTTTTTCTATGTACTTATTATTAAGGAACCATTTTTTTAAATCATAATTTACCTTGTTGTTTGATAAGTAAAAAAATCTTTATTTAAATTTTCATTGTTTATTTAATAAACATTTTGTTATAAACAATAAAAACATTTTTATATATTTTTTTCTTTTTCTACATATTGAAACAAAAACAACCATGTGTTATTTTTTGAGAAAAATTATTTATATGGTAGAAAAATTATTTTTTCTGAAATCACTCAAGAATACCTACTTTCTCGAAGCAAATTCAGACCCCAAAATAGGCTATTCTAGTATTTTAGCCCGTTGCTAAGCAATGAACTTTCCCGGACCGACAAGAGTCCGGAAAAGTTTTTGCCGGCGTATAAGCAGTGAATCTCTAACTTTTGTCATAACAATATTCGAACAGTGGTTGTTGGTTGTCAAGGAAATGTTTTCATAGACAGTAAGATGGTAATCAAAAATTATTATGCATTTATAAAAAAATCCTTAATTTATGATAATGATAATTGCGATTTCAGAAAAAATAGTTTGTTTACCTCGTAGTAAAAGTACATTCCCAGACTCCAATGCTTGTTGGCCTCGGCTTAACGCCTCGGCCTACAATTTACATTGTCGTCCGGGAATGTATCGCTTTTACTACTAGATAAACAATGCACTATTAATTAACAAATAAGTTTTTAAGTAATAAAAAAAATTTTTAAGGAACGATTTTTTTTTAATTATAATTTGCATCAGATTTCCAAAAAAAATTTAAATTATCTTATAAACAACGCATTTGTTTATAACAATTTTGTAAGCAATAGAAAATAAAAACTTTTAAAAATCATTTTCATGTGATTTCTGATCATAAAAAAACGGATCAATAGTAATATGAAAATAAAAAAGCGAACTTTTTAATTTTTAACCCAAGTAAATGGTGAATAACGAAGTGAAAATTAAATTTTTTTAATTTTCCAAAGGGAATCTCTTCTGAGACCTTTCAAAAATAGGACCATAAAAGGAAAAAAAAATCAGATTTGTTATTTAACAATTATCGCACGTACAATGTTCATGTTCAAGTAGGAAAATATTGTTAATTACCTAATGCATAATTAATAGAAAAACCGCGATAAAAATTTTTTGCCCGCTGATTATTGTTCATAAATCTATCCAGTAGATGCCTGAATTTTTTCAATTTTTAATTTGTATATTTAATAAGTTTAAATAATATTTATTCATTAAAGGTACAAGGTGGGCAGAGCTTACGCAAACCGGAGTTCCCATTTTCGGCCGTATTTTCAACACTCTGGGAAAATTATAAATATTGGTCCTACAGTTTCAGGAGGTATAGATTTTTTGTGATAAATTTCCTATTCTTTTTGAATCTTTTTTCAAATTTCAAAAATGTCACATATTTTTTGTAATTTTTGCAACCGGTCGTGAATTTTTTCAAAAATCATCTACACGCTATTCTGAATCGAATGACACTTGGTTCATATTTTTCGGAGGCGGAGCAAATAGTTTGACCTAAAAAGCACTTGTTGACTAGACTATTGTGGTACACTCTGAGCAACACATTAACTGGGCAAATCCACTAACAAATTAATAATTGACAATTATATAAATAAATTAAACATAGTTTCCTGAAGAAAATCATATATTGAAAGGAATGATGATAGAAGTTAATTTTAAACCTAAAAATTCCACTAAAGTAATTTAGGAATCACATATACTACAAAATAAACAAATTATGGTTAGAACTATAAATTGAATGTCTTGTAGAAAAAAAGTTGATTTATTTTGCACCATTTTTTTAAAGTTTATTTTAGAATATAATTTCTTGATAATAGTAAAAAAAAGACAAATTGACCAACAATTTTTGTTATACCGAGTATTTTTTCAAATAACCACTTTTTGGTAAAATCATTCTTGTATATTTTTGGAAATAGTTATTTATAGTTATTCTTTAAGTAACCAATATACGGGGTATTTTAACACGTTCAGTGCCACCAAGATATTATTTACTAAATATGCAAGCTACATATTTTATTTTAAATCGAAGATAAAAAGGGGTGAAAAATATATAAGTGGGTCCCACCTACGTGCCAGTGGCGATACTGGCACTGGCACGAGTCTGGAGAATAATAATTATCATCAGGAGTTTACAAATTAACTTACGGTAGTTGTGATAAATTATACGTAGGCCAAACTGGTAGATCATTTAAAAAGAGAGTATCAGATCATAAAAGATCTGGATATACTGGATAACTCTAACTATACCGAATATCTAATAGAGGAAGATCATATTTGTAATCAAAAAACCGATATTTTACACATTCAACCCAAAGGCCATAAACTGAACCTCTGAGAATCCCATGAGATAAATAAATATAAATATTCAAATTTACTTCTAAACGACCAACTAGATTTGACAAATTCTCCCGTACTTAATGTTTTTACCTAATTTTGGAATGCCCCAATCATTAACATAAAAATAACTATAAAATCCAGCACTTTGTAATATTAGGTTAATACTGATTTTACATCTGAAGAAGATATTGTATATCGAAAAATGTGTTGTGTAAGTTTGTAAAATAAACTGAATATCGTGTTATAATTTTTCATTGTCAAAATTGATCATTCGTAATTTTTTTAATTTAGTCAAAAACCATGCTCAGGGACGGTAAACATCCCTAAGGTAGAAATTTGAAACAAATCAGTAAAATACTAAATTATATAAAAAGGTACGCAATGCATAAAGTAAAATACAATTTTTGGCATTACCAATTTATTGATACAAACACACCTTAGCATGAATCATTGAAAACAATTTTGAGGTTAAGTGTAAAATAACATTCAAATAATATATGATAATCGTAAAACAGTAGAATACGTCACCCATTATGACGTAACGGCAAAGGATGGTTAAACAAACTCTAACTACTATAGCTAATACCTTTCTACTAAAATTAGTCAAAGATATTAATCTAGTGGAGTAATAAAAAACACTGGTAAATGTTCGCAGAAAAATCACAGATAACAGATAAAATATGTAGTACTGGAAATTATTGCCATGATTTCATTATATCGAACGTTCTGTACAAACAAAGGACAAAGCAGTTTGTTTTGTATACGAAAATACAGATATATGGCATATTTAGAAATGGTCGTTGAGCATAAAATTAAACACATAACTTGAATTAAACACTTATTTTTCAGTATAAAAACCCAAAAATGCATGAAACGCATCGCAAAATTAAACTAGTGAAAAATAGCAATTTACTTTCATCAGCGCTATAGCCCAATTTCACCGAATGCACATCATTCATTTTCATCATTAAATTGATTGCAATAAAAATTAACGTTGCCACTTTTTGCTCAGTTTCGTACACTGTCATTACCGTTCCAATGATAGTTTTCATTATCCTTTTTCACGCTCGCTATAGCTAAGATAAACAACACGGAATTACCTAGCGACAAGCTCTGTTTGCGTAGATAGAACCAAATAATTATATAGAGGGTAATGCACTTTTTTAACATTTTTTTATCGAAAAATGTTCATTTTATTAAAATTAATTATTATTTAACGCACAACCATATTACAAAATATATCAATAATTGAGTTTTTTAACGCGAACGCGTTATTTGATGATATTATTAATTTTCTATTATTATATAGTTAGTTACTTTTTTTTTTTCTTCGACTGTATTTTGAATATCGATATTAATTATATACTTTTACTACACAAATTTGAAAAATTGTAAAATTGACAGTGAAAAATATTGATGATATGGCGGCGGTCAGCGGCGGCTTCTTAAAACGGATATTTAATTATGTTTGGACCTATACTAAAATCGCTTATTAATAAAAAATCATTAACAGGGGTCATAATTAACAGTTTTGTATAAATTAATCATGTAAATAAACAGTCGAGGAAAAAAGTTATTTTATATCGGTATAAATTTTATATCATATTACAAAATCTACTACTGTTATTCGTTTGTATGGATTGTTATCCTTTTTATCAAAAGGTAATACGAGTACTCAAAATTTTATCGATAAATTTTTAGTTTCCACGAAAACTTTTTTATTTGGAAAAAACATGAAAACAAATCGAATTGTGATTTTATCATAATTGGGTTTGTTTGAGTGGTTTGGCCTTAAATAAAAAGTTTGAGTTTGGAAAATTAAAATTTATCTAATAAAATTTTGAAGGATGAGTGGTATTTGAAAAGATTATTTTTTGAACTATTTTAGAAAAGAATTACAAAAACTTTATTAAGACCAAAAGGTTGTCCATGTTCTCTAATGTGGTCAACCGATGAGATAATAAAATTTGAAGTCAAAGTACCACAAATAATTATTTAAAGTTGAAAGTTGACAGAACGACTAGTAATATATAACAAATTTTATAAACTTACCAAAGTATTCATGGGTGTTTTAAAATAAAAATAAATTAAATTAACTGGTCATAAATGACATAATATGTATTATTAAATGAATAAACCAATTATTAAAAAGTGGTATTATTAAAAAGTGGTACCAAGTGGTTGATTTATTAATTTAAACAGTATTGATACCACTTGGTAAAAACTCAATTTTTACCAAGTGGTGTCCTATTCTACGTTGCAATCCTGAACCTATCCTTTTGCCGGCGAAGCACACGGCTGTGCCTCCTTTCATATTCGTCAAGAACGATGTACTTCTAGAGATATCCGTCGAATGGAATCCATCCTTTGGTTCTTGTACTATTTGAGAACATATTTCGTTTATTTCCTTCCAACTCACACGATGTCCAAGTTAGGACATAATGTCACTTTTTTCCTTGTTTTAATTAATGAATCAACCACTTTGTACCACTTTTTAATAATTCGTTTATTCATTTAATAATACATATTGTATCATTTGTGACCGGTTAACTTAATTTATTTTCATTTTAAACCTCCCATGAATACTTTGGTAGGTTTATCAAATTTATTATTAAATTAATTTATGTTTATTGACGGTAGTCGTTTTAGGCCTGATGATGACAAAATTTCGCCGAAACTAGTCGCCCTTTGAACTTTCATCTTTGATAAATTATTTATGGTACTTTGACTTTATTACCTTAACATTAAAGAATTATTATTAATATTTTTTCAAGAACTTAATTATGAAATAAACAATTATTAAATATGCAGTTATTATAAACAAAGTTGATTTCAGTGTCTTTTAAGGCATCTTTTTCATTACTTTGGCTTGGAATAATATTATTTGCCGTTGAGGTACTAGCAACACAAGTAGATGTCCTAGTTGTTCTACCCTTTTCTGTAATTTTGGTATGATGTTTCAGATCAATTTGTAGGTAAGGTTTCAGTGAAGACGCTGTTGCATGTCCAATTATTTTTGTGGCTTCCTGTTCCTGAACACTTGCCTTCATCATATGTGAAACGATAGTTGATCTACTGGAATTGTTAATTATTTTTCTGTATGTCCAGTCCACATTTATTTGCTGATTGCTTAAGCCATTTATACATTTAATTTTGTCCTATGGAAGAATTTTTATATGATTTGTGCGTAAGCGTCTTGATTATTAGGAGTCAACCATTTTGAATCGGTACACTTTTTATTTCCACCCTGACAGGATTTACTAAATATTAATTTGTATTTAATTCTTTCTGTTTCTTATCTTGCATCACTTATTTCTTTTTGGAAATGGTGGAGAAGACAACTAACCTCTTCTCCTCTACGCTTTGCTAGCTCATATGACACAATATAAAATAATTTCATTTCTAAGCCTAGCGATATAAATTAAGTAAAACATCTGTGTTAAATTCCAGTTTTTTAAAGGTGTTTATTATAAAAAAAAATCGGCTGTGTCACCCCAGGACTTTCCCGGCTGTTATTTATTATTATTATTTCAATTACAAAATACTAAGCATTACATTGATTTATGAAACACATTAAAAATAGCGAACTGATGGTGAATTAATATTTCAATGTTGGTAATGACATAAGCTGCGCATGCGCACGTTATATATCATACTGCTACAATTAGGATTTCCTAAAATCATGTGTGAAAACTATTGGGAATTCGGGAAAAATTTTCATACAATAGTTGTAGGGAATTTTAAATGTGTATTTTTCTCGCCATCTAGCGGCGAAACTATGAGGAATTCGATAAAAGTTAAACATAAAAGTTAAAGAAAATTTGATGCTTTGTATATTGTTTGTCCTCAAAATCAAGAAAAACTAGAGAAAATCTACATGCACATTTTTTACGCGCCCTCTAGTGGCGAAACTATTGGAAATTCTGGAAAAAGTTTGAAACAAAAGTTATAGATAATTTCATTCTCTAAAACTTTGTACTACAACATTTTGCACTAAAATCTATTGTTTGTCCTCAAAATCAAGAAAAACTATAGAAAACATACATGCACATTTTTTACGCGCCCTCTAGTGGCGCAACTCTTGGAAATTTTGGAAAAGGCTTAAGACAAAAATTGTAGGTAATTGTATGCTCTAAAACTTTGTACTACAACATTTTGCACTAAAATGCATTGTTTGTCCTTAAAATTTAAATAAAGCAAAAAATTGTTACAAGTATATTTAACCAATGTCGGTCTTGAGGACCCTCCACTGTACCAATTTAAACCAAAAACTAATGGTCGCATTCTAGGCATACACCGACCCTCCATACCAAATTTCAGCTTGATTGGTCAAACGGTTCGGCAGTTATCGTGGAAGATTACACACAGACACACAGACAGACCATAAGCTGGAAATGGTCTCAATCTTCTTGGGGGACCTCAAAATGGATATTTCCATCGATATCTCGATTTTTTTTTGCTCGTTCACCTTACTTTCCCTTTGATGGGTCCGGGAAAGTAAAATGATTATGATTCAATCTTTTATTGATTTATATATTAATGATACTATTATTATATTTTTTTTAACAAAACCTTATCATGTTTGTTTATATACTTAATTTGCAATAATATAGCAAAATAATTATACTATAACTAATCATTTTAAAATATCAATCCCTTTTTAATATGAATCTATACTTTGATCAGAAATTACATTTTGATATCTTGTAACTGAATAAACAAACTTCATAAAATATGTTATTTATTTTTAATCAATGATTAAAATTTAGTCACAACACCAAATATATTTTTAAAATTACTCATTCATTCAAACATTTATACACCGATATTAGCACGTATAATTATAATAAATAGGGATGCTGATGTTGAAACACCATTATTATTTTATCGCGATTATTTAAGGCCTATATTGGATTACGGTTGCATACTTTACGGATCTGCTAGTAATAATTTATTTAAAATAATAGATGTATTCCAAAATACAGATTTGCGTTTATGTTTTGAAGCAAAGAAATCGACACCAATTAATCCTCTGCACGTAGAAGCACTTGAACCCCCACTAGAGTATCGACGGACATATCTCAGCGAGAAGTTTCTTAAAAAATATACCTTTAAAACATAGATAGTTTTTGAAATATTACTTGTCTACATGTATTTGGCCTTGTTAACAAATACTGAAAATTAAAAAATTTCCCCGACCACTGTACATTGCTTTCCAACAAGTCAGTTGCCCAACTTATGTAAATTTGATGACCTAACACAACCATGTGACTATCATCGGTTTCTTCAAAAAAATCGTATTATTCAACCATTGATGCACGCGTAAGTTAAATGTACTGAGGCCATTTCTCTCTAATTGGTATAATGCCCTAATCATATGTACTGGCGCATCGAAAACCTCGTCTGGAACAGGTTTTACTTATTATATTCTATCTAGCAATAAAGAAAAATCGACATTCTGCTTTCTCTATTTTTAGCGCTGAAGCTGTAGCTATACAGAGTGAGTCTGGAACGCCTCAATTATCTCGGAAACGGATCGCACGATTTTTATAGATTTTGGTGTCTTGTGATATGGCCGATATTATGATGGTATTTACATTGTTGTCAGATCTTGCCTTTTTCCGGAATAATAATGAACTTTTTTATTTCAAATGGATCACCCTGTATATTTTTGCCTTTGAAATCCTTAAGAAATACTGATCGCTTTTAATCTAATGAATATAAAAATTCAAATTCCTAAAAAAAATAATATTTTTACTATTTAATGGCGCCTTTCATTTCGAGAGTTCTTGTTTTGTGGTCAAATGGAACTTTGTAATTAGCGAACAAACTCATTTTATTTTAGAGATAAAAGTGCAAAGCATAGTAGAGAACTTTTATACTACTTAATATATTAAAAACTATGTTATAATTTATAAAAATAACAAAGTTATACACATACAATGTAATTAAAAAAAAACAATTTTACACAAAAATAAAATTTTAGAAAATATAATAGTTTACATGTTCATTCCAGTAATAAACTATTTTAAGGTAATTCCTTTAGTAAACTTCGGTAAGTTGATTTTAAATATTAGCATTTACTTCCTTAACATTTTCTAATAGAAAATCTAGTTTTAGTAACGAGTACATATGCACTCACTAACTTGAGAATATATTCTAGCTTTATTTCCAGTATTTCCTGTTATGCGAAGTCCACTACTTTCCGGAATAAAATTAATTTAGTTAAGTGCCTGCATTCAGAATACATCAAATATTATTTGGAGTAAAATATTTATACATGAAATATGTTACTTAATTTTAAATTATACATATGACAGTGACACTTTTTTTTACTAGCAGCAGCTGTAATTTGTTATACATTATTACCATGTTTTAATAGATGATGGCATCAACAGTAACCTAAATATGTTGTTGTTAGGCACACCCACGATATAAATGGTTTTAGAGAAACAATATTGTCGATTTAAATACTGTAAGTAACAAAACCAAGTCAAAAAAAAGCCATGCATCGTTCGACAGAACTTCAGTCATTTTAGGTAAGTAGGATGCTGTGTATGATGACTCTACACCATCAATTACCATCGTGAAACGTTGTGCAGCTGAATTTAAACGTTGTCGTACCATCTTGAAAGACGATGAACGTTCGGGATGTCTAAAAACCACTGATGATAACATCGCTCAAGTTCACCAAATGATGCTGGATAACTGTCGAATTAAAGAGATAACTGTCGAATTAAAGAGATAACAGACGCTATTAATATATTCAAATAACGTGTTTGTTAGATTGTTTTTGTTGTCTAAGTTAAAAGTTGAGCTCGGAGGACAGATATTTTCTTCGAATAAGGAGACCATCAACTTTGACAAAGATAGAAACTCGGATATTACCAATACTCTCTCATCCTTCGCCAACCATATTATTTCTACGAACCATTCCTTTTCTATTAATGACTCTACTCTCTTACACGACCTGGGCAAAAAGGCAATAAACTTAATCTCCTTGAAATGTTTGAAATACATTCTTATTTACATAAAAATTCAACTTTTTGTCTTAAAGAACAATTGAGACCCAAAGAAAACCACAGTTTCTTATTAGATAATTTTAAGAATCTTATTTAGCTTTCTCTTTGCCAACCCTCCCTTCCGCCCTTAACTTTTCCCCTTTTTCTCTCCCTCTTCCTTTTTGTTCTGGTTTCCCCATTATAAATATTATTTTCGGTTTGCCCTTGTTAGTTCATTCACCTTCCCTTATATTAACTTTAACTTCTCCCGTCATGTCATATGTCAAATGTCCTTCACTTTCTTTTGCACCTCATTTTGACGACTGGCGTCTAGAGAAACTAATAATATTCTCGATCCTTGGCGCACGCTTGTGCATTATTCGTTTCGCCATAATCGGCTTTTATTGTACGTTAACTTGAAAGTTTGATTATTCATCAGTGTAAACGGCGTGGTCTAGTGGTAGGTGTAGACGTTACATATGAAAGTTCCAGGTTCGAATCCTGATATTTATTTTTTATTTTTTTTACGAAATAAATGGAAGTTGTATTTTCTTTTTTTTAATACACAGGCTAGATTTAGATAGACAAGACTTCTTTTAATAAAATAAATATAAATAGTGTTATAATTTCTGTTTTTTTAACACACAGGCTAGATTTAGATTGTCAAGACTTATTTTGATAAAATAAATTAGTGAAGACTTTTTTTCATAAACTTAAAATAAAATAAAACTAGTAAATGGAATAATCTCTGCGCAATTTTTCAAGACTACGGCCCGTTTCCGCCAGTGGAAGAAAGTCCGATGCGAAAAAATCGGATTTTTTTTTTATTAACGAGTCGGTCTTGACTTACACTACACCTTAATAGAAATCAGTATCGACAAATTTGCTTTCCTTATCCAGATGTCTCGAATAGAAGTTTCACTTAGTAGGCGGGACCGGGATCCTGTCACCCGAAATTGCTAATCTTCTGATAGAGCCTTTCTTTTTATCGTGCGCACAGACAGACTTTTTTTTCGCGGAAAATCATTTTTTTCCACGTTTCATGATATTTTAAGTCATTTAGAGCAAAAAAATTTTTGAGATTTTTGCACGATTGGCGGGCCGTAGTAATAAAAAAAATAACAAACTTGGATCGAGAATAGAATTAGTTTCTGTAGATGTTAGTATTTTGACGTATATTTCTTCTTTTTCTTTTTATTACATTATAGCAGTTTCCTATAGCTGCATTTGATCTCTTACAACTATTTGAATAATCTGATATGTATTGTTTATTCTCAAGTTGTTATTATCTAACTGCTAAATTAATTATCTACTGTCAAATTTAGCCACCATTTTGTAATGCGATTTCAGTCATAATCTAGCACTCAACGAGTGTTGTGATGGTGCTTGTTTTGATGCATTTACCATTGATGTTCCTTATCGAAAAGTTTCATGGTTGGCCCCCTATAGGCCGTATTTGCTTGCCTGGCATGCTCAGCTAGTTACTGCATTGCCAGTCGACGTTAATTTTAATTTTAATAATTTTTTTGGAATTCAACGCAACTACAGTCATACTATCCTAAATACAATCTGGGTTAAGAATTTCAAGTTATTCGTTTCCTACACAGCATTATTTAGCCTGTAACCATGCCCTTACCTAATTAATTTTAACACCCCTACCTTTTTCCTTTTTCTTCCTGTACCAAAACTTTCCTTCTTTTAAATTCCCCTCTTATCTTCCGATGCACGCAAACTTATTAATAAACCATGTGTATTTCTGTATTTAATAAATATAATAGTTTTATAAATTTACAAGTATAATTTCAATAAGCAATTTCGATACATTATAATTTAACCTTGGGTAAGATAAACTTTGTTTTCTCCTCCAAGTCCTTAGAACATTGTATTCCAGGATTTGCCGAAACTAGTTGCCAACCCCCTTCTATCGACTTTAATAAAAATTTTGTGGTACTCGACTTAAGAGTTTTATTACTTCATAAAATATGTCACTCAGAATTTCACCTACTTAAACCCCTCCCTTTTGATAGGTTTTTTGTCAAAAGCAGATATAAGATTGTAGTAGATTTGTTACCTTTGTTTTATATATCCTATTACCTACTGTTATATTACCTTACCCACTCCGTGGCCTATTTCTTGTGTGTCTAAAAAAAAATGTCCTGACGGGTCCCTGGACGAGAAACGTGTGTCCCTGTTATTTCCTTTGATGACATTGGATTTTTACATTTTTTAGTATGCTCTATTAGATTATTTTTAGTTCATGTATTCTCATTAAGTGACTGGCTGAATGACAAAGGTCAAAGCCAAAAAAAAAAAAAAAAAAAAAAAAAAAAAAAAAAAAAAAAAAAAAAAAAAAAAAAACCCTCCCTCTTCCATCGTCCCCCCTAACAAATATTTCGACAGAAAAGCTAGCCAATCCCTTCTATAAACGATTTCTTGTGATTAAAAATAGCATCCATTATTTTTTGACTATATATATGTTTATTTACAGGTTTTTAAATACTTAGGAATTATTTCCTATCGACAGAAAATTTTAAGAATTGCCGAGTAAAGAAAAAATTTAAATAAAATTGACGAACTGCGAACGTCACAGTTTTCCATCACTCACCCATTGTCATATCTCATCACGCTAAGCAATAGCCCTCCCTCCCCCTTACTAACAAACGTATTTTACTACCACTAATCTATTTTACAGACAAAGACGCAGAGTACTATTTGGATGGGTTAAAGAAATGGGAGTATCGGTGGATAACATGAATAGGCTTACAAGGAGACTAAGTAAGCAATAATAAAATAAAGATTTATTTCACCATGCATTTCTGAGAATCTGATTGGACTATCACGTCCATTAAAATTGAATAAAATCGACTATTACCCTGCTGGGAAATATTCACCTAAAATAGTCACTATGCGTAACTTCAGGGCAGTCTCTACTGTCAAAATATTAAACATCAAGTTTGACATATAAACTAAAAATGAATCGGTTCAGGAATATCTCATTAGATTTAATTGACGAAGGATGAAATAATCTTCCAAATACCACTTGAACTGAATAATTTAGCGGCTATTTATTGTTTAAATTTTCCTCGTCTGCTTAACAATTTGACTCGACCAAATTTGCAATTGATAATTAGAGATAGAATCCCTCGTGCTACCGCAATCGGGATACTATCAGATTATTAATTGCAAATTTGGTCTCGTCAAATTGACAAACAGCACACTCGAAAAATTGACAACAATAAATGGCCGGTTATTTATTCAGTTCTTGTGGAATTACCTTTGATTATTTCCCTCGCCTGTCAAATTTTACGATTTAACCAATCACATAGCTATTTACGCTATCGTTATACAACCAATCAAAATAAAATAAATCGACTGGTATGAACTGACTATTTCTAGCGACTATTTTGCATGGTGCTTGATATCCACCTATGGACAGCTAGACTTAACTGTCAACAAATAAACGTCAAAGTGAAATAAACTAAAGTGAAAAGTTTCAAAATGATTCATTTGGTTTAGAAAAATAAACAATTTTATAGACAATAGTTATATATTTTTCGCGAAAAGCATAAAACATTGTTTTATTTATCTAAATATTATAATGGATTTTCATCAACTAAAAGCAGACACAGTTAAACATCTATTATTATTGTTCTAAAATTCTCGTGTAGTTTGCAATTCGTCACGACATAATTTTTGTCATTAATAATCAAAGATTATTAATGACGAAAATTACATCTCGATGAATTGATATCAAAAACACTTAAATTTAGATCAAATAATAATAGTCGACTATTTATCAAGGTCACCCTATATTAACTTGAAAAAATTCTTGTTTCTATGTTAGATCGGAAACTTTTCAGACCATCCTCGTATATAAAACTTTACGGTATTCTAGTTATTATTTTTAATTTTCTTTTAAAGGATTATTAATGTCTTGAGTTTTAATTGATTTTTAGCTTTAGGCATAATTTGTGTAGCCTTATTTGGATTTTGATTTTTGTTTTAATTTGAAACATTATGTTTGGGTATCGTGAATTTAAATCTTTGGTATTTTTTTATTTCAGTTTTCATTTTTATTTAATTTTGTTTCATTTTAAACTCTTTTTTAATAATTTTATATATTTCCAAATTTTTTCATTTAAATTTTTGTGAATTAACTAAATTTTCCATTTTATACTCTTTTTTAATAACGAAATGTATAATAAACTTCTAACACGGTAATGGGTAATGATATATTATCAATTTTGAATATACATTAATGAAATGATTTTGCATAAAATAACATTTGTTCTCAGTTATCTCTACAATTTATAAACAAATATGTCGATAACATTATACTTAACCTAGGAAATGGTTTATATGAGGTATTTTGGTATTTCAATAAATATAACCTTCATATATACATTACCCTTAAATATGAAAATGAAAATCACCTTTCTGGACATACAGTTTACATACGGGCCAGTAATGCAAGAAAAACGTCCCCAAAAAAGTCATCCCAGACAAAACGCGAAATATAAATAGTTTTAAATTTTCGATTTAAAAAAAAAATCGAAATTTTTCACATTTCGGTAAAAAATGGTTGAATCTAGGTGCTTTTGGAAGTATACTTTTTCAATTCTTTTGAGAAAAAATGGAGGGATCATTTTTTACCTCACAAAAAATATTTTCATTGATTAAATTTTTTCTTGAAATTAGTTGTTGCTTCTTCTCATATTGCCTCGTTTATTGCAGATCCGTGTAAGTTTAGATGTTTTTATTTAATGTGGGTTACTTCTAAAATTCCAATAACTTTTTAAAATAATGAGTTTGATTTAATTTTAAATAAATGTAAACTTAATGTAATTGATGATTTTAATTTTACTTTTTTTAAATTAAAAATTACACAAAAACAATATCAAAATCCTAAAAATCAATAATTATGAAAGTTTCAAAAAAGAAAACGAGATATATTTCAATCAATTTTAATATATTCGTTTTTGGTTTGCATCTGATAATAAATAATTTCATATCCAAGGCCGTAAAACATCTAAGTGTCTTCGCAATATTCCTGTCACATCAAAATTGACATTCAATGGTTGACAGAAATAATTTAGGCAAACCGTGTGTCGAAGAAGATTGAAAGCAATAACGTAATATAAAAGAAAACATTACAAACAAATAACATTGAAAATCAAGATCTAAGTTTATCAAAGGTACGCAAATTTTGATCACTCTGTATACATTTTATTCGTATGACGTAAAGTACAACCCAAAAAGTTAAGATAGGGGCACGTAAGCCGTTTTATCGGATTTTATGTAGTTTGCTGGGAGCAATTACTTAAAGTACGATTTTCAATTGTCTAACTACAAAACTATTTAGTTTATAATATAGGTGTAATACGTTTTTGAAATCAGCTTTTCAGGAAAAATTTAAAAATGTAAAAGAATAAATGGTGTTTTATTTAAAAAAACAAAACTTTGTTAAGTCACAGATTTATCTATATCTCAGATAAATTTGGATCGAATACTGCATGATCGTCACGAAAAATACGTCACTTTGGGGGAGGTATATAAGGGGAGGGCGCTCTTTTACCCAGAAAAAAGTTTTTTGTTAGTTTATAACCCAATTAACAAGATGTGGGTACAAAAAAGGGTCAAATTTTAAATCCTTCGTTTAGGAGCGACGGGCAAAGTTTTGAAAATTTTCGCCGCCCCTTTTTTGCCCTCCCCCTGCACCATTACGATGCAGAAAATCGTATTTTTGGCCAGTAGGGGTTACCCCCGATTGATCGCACCAAATTTGGAGTGTTTACCCCTTCGTGGGTCGGGCCCCATATTGTGGTACACATTTTCAATTATTTTTTTTCAAGTGCTTAACATGCGATGCAGCAAATAACATTTTTATGATCCTGTGACATAGAGAACCCATTTTTATTACTGGGTATATAGGGTCTTTAAGACATCCTCAACCACACCCCTGGGTCTTTCTGCATTGCTTCTTTCCATGGAAGGGCCGAAAAAAATTCAAATAACATTTTTTCCCATTTCCGTTTTACTTGGATATAGGAATCTTGATGCCAGATTCTATTATATGATCCCCTCTACCGTTCTATCTGGGTTGCTGCATCTTCTTTTGTTTACGGGTATTTTTTGCAGTGGGCTCTTGGTCTATTAAATAGTTTTAGAAAGGATACATGTTTATTATATTATTTTAATTTCGAGATATTACGTACATGAATGTAAGAGACAGTTTACTGTATATATATTATATTAGACTGGCTATTGTGAAACTCTTATTCTCTTTTAGGGTTCGGTTCCTTAAAAAAAAAATAATAAACTTTTTTTTTACTATTCTATATACTTTTCCTTCTTAATACTCCTCCGACTGAATTTACTCTGCTGTTTTCTATAATTTTTTTAAGTCTTCCCCCATCTCTGCCTCTCCGTCTAATCCACACTGCACCCCTTCGTTTTCTTATACGCCAATTTGTCTTCTTTAATGTTTTATTTGTATTCTTGTTATGCTTCCCTTTATATTAATAAACCTTTTTCTTATATATGAATTTTATTGATTTTTCTAAACTATAACTTCAGTTACTTTATAATAATACATTTTTTAAACATCTCAGTCTACTTTTCATCTCTGACATTTTTAATTTTCTTATTAATCAAAAAACCAAAAACTGTTTATTATTTTTTCTTTCATTTGTTTTTTTCTCCCCCTAACTAGATATTTTTTTTTTTTTTATCTGTAAATTTAAATGACTAAACACACTAAGATTTTTCCTTTTACTTGTAACACAATTGCTGTGAACTCATTATTAAATTCAATGAAAAATAATCCTCTAACAAACATTCTTAAATAAATCTTAACACATTTACATACATTCACACGCACCTTAAACTTTTTTTTATAACCTCATTTTCATTGTCAAACTTACATTTGACAATAACCTTCCACCTTTCAATCACAGTCAACCACAATACATACAAAAACAGAACTAAAACTACCCATATAACTAAAAAACCATATCAATATATACGTTATACATATTTAATTATTTAGAGTGGTGGTCAATGAAAAAATTATCACTAACATAAAGTAATACAAGTTACATGGTATTTACATTAAAATCCATTTATTAATGAAGATATAAGAGTAACCCGGCCCTCTGTGTTACCTAAACTAAAAAAATATGGGGAAAGATAACTTTTTATTATACTTAATGATAAGCGGTTTTATTGAATAACGGTATAATAAAAGCAGAATGCCGCAGTTGTCAGACTCATCGCACCTAATAATTAATTTAAATTAGAGTGAACGCCCTTCAGAATGAATTTTAGTTAGACTTACTGGAGAAAATGTGTCAAAAGAACATAATAATTCCATTAATAACCAGTATATTTTATTAAAATTATGATTTTTATGAACCTTTTATTAACTGAAATGTACTATTTTAAAAATATGCATTGAGGAATATTCGTTTATTAACGAGATTATAACCAACCATAAAAGAGGACTTTCCATTGTATGTAAATAAAGTAAAAACATCTTTACAGTATTGTTTATAATAAGAAGTAAAGAATGCTATTAAATTCATTTAATATAACTCTCAAGTTTTCAGTAAACACAAATAGTCCAGGATGTACGGAAATTTCATGACGTAAATTTGCTACAGGATGAAAAGTATAATAAATTGTAGACAGAGATAAAACTAGCATGCCTATATACTTTTACACACGAAAAAAACTTGCATAAACAAATTAGGAAGGTCCAAAGTTAGTGAAAACATGTTTTTCGCTTCTACAAGCAACAATACTAATTTTAGCGAAATAAGTCTTCAATACTTTTTTTTCGGCATTAACAATACCTTTAATTTGATCCATTCCGCGATTTATTTCGTAAATTAGTTTATTAAAAAATAGCGAAAAACCGTCAAAAATGTCGTTTTTTTGCAATAATAATAATTATTACAAAAAAAGTTTTTTTCATATTATTATTGCTTTAAAAGCAAGGTTTTTTGATTCTGAATCAAACAAGCCATTGCAAGACTGAATTGGTTAATTTGTTGCTGAGATATTTGATATTGTTTATCCCAACACCGTAAATGTTTATTGCTCTAACTTTTTTTTCTATGAACATTTTAACTTCTATAAGGGCTCATTCTCCTCACTGACACTTATATTTTTAAGATTTTTTTGAACCTAATAAAAAAAGTAACATTTAACCCTTTCTTAATTGCTTTAAAAAGAGGATACTTTTTTTGTTATAAACAATTAGAGCTGGTGCGCGCCCTGTACATCGTATCATTTTTTAACTTACAAATACCAAAAGCTGATTTCAAAACGAAAAATTTTAAAACAAAAAGAATACCCCACGACCAATAGGGACCGAATTAACAATTTTTTTAAAAAAAATCACAGTTACATTGTTTATAACTATTAAGAAATAAATTTTACGGAATTCGATAGTCAAGTACTTATATTTTTGGAAGTGTATATTTAAAATTTAAAAAAATTGTTTTTAATCACTTAAAACATTGTGTAAATTCGTCGATTTTCTCGCGCGGTAGTCAAAAACTGATCTCGAGAATTTAAATCGGCGAAGTGCTGAGAAAATAGCTATATCTCGGAACTTTTATATCGGATTTAGGCCTTTTTTTAATCTGGGGTAAGACGGAAAGTTGTCGACAATGGCATTATTTTTTTTAATGATAATAAAAAATATAAAAAATTATTAAGTTTGAAATTTACTATTTTTTATCTCAGTAAATAAGCATTTTAATGGAAATTGACAAGAGTACAAAAAGTCCTGCTTTAGGTCGAAAAATAACTGTGAATTTTTTCAAATCGATCGGAAGTGTCACTGGCAAAAAATGACAGAAGCAATATGTCACGGAATTTAACTTGCAAGCCTTTGAAAAACTCTATTCAGAACAGTCAAAATTTTTTCTTCAACTGTCACCTGCCAAAAATAAAAAAATAGCAAAATTTAAAACTTTAACATTAAATATATGAAAAAGTATTCGTTTCTGGATACTCGTCGGGAAAGTTTTGGGGCGACAGAATCGATTTTTTTTAATAAAATAATATCTTTTAATTTTATATGCATTTTGAAATTGCAAGTTATCCAATATTCTCCGTTGCGATTTTTTTCACTATCTGATTAGTGCGCTTGCCTAAAATCTTTTTGTGCCCTTTTACCGCTCTTCAAACGAACGTTGAAGATTTATTTTGTTATTGTTCATTAAGTAAAATTGCAGAGAGACAAAAACTGGCCAAAAAATGAAAAAAATTTTTTCCGATGGATTTGAAAAAATTGAGTTATTTTTGGTCAACCTGCAAGCTCACTAATTCGACAGGAAAAAAATCGCAACGGAGAATATTGGATGACCTGCAATTTCAAAATGCATATAAAATTATAAAATAGTATTGTATAAAAAAAAAACGAAAAAAATTTCTTTCGATCGATTTGAAAAAATCAGTTATTTTTCGATAAAAAATAGAACTTTTTGTACTCCTGCGAATTTCCCTTAAAATTCTTATTTACTGAGATAAAAAATTGTAAAATTCGCACTTAATATTTTTTTTATAATTCTTATGACTTTTTATTATCATTTACAAACATTATACCATTGTTCATAACTTTCCGTGTTACCCCAAATTAAAAAAAGGCCTAAATCCGATATAAAAGTTCCGAGATATAGCTATTTTCTCCGCACTTCGCCGATTTAAATTCTCGAGATCAGTTTTTGACTACCGCGCGAGAAAATCGACGAATTTACACAATGTTTTAAGTAATTAAAAACAATTTTTTTAAATTTTAAATATACACTTCCAAAAATATAAGTACTTGACTATCGAATGCCGTAAAATTTATTTCTTAATAGTTATAAACAATGTAACTGTGAGTTTTTTTACAAAAATTGATAACTCGGTCCCTATTGATCGTGGGGTATTCTTTTTATTTTCAAATTTTTCGTTTTGAAATCAGCTTTTGGTATTTGTAAGTTAAAAAATGATACGATGTACAGGGCGCGCACCAGCTCTAATTGTTTATAACAAAAAAAGTACCCTCTTTTTAAGGCAATAAAGAAAGGGTTAAATGTTACTTTTTTTATTTGGTTCAAAAAGATCATAAAAATATAAATCTCAATGAAGAGAATGAGCCCTTATAGAAGTTAAAATCTTCATAGAAAAAAAAGTTAGAGCAATAAACATTTACGGTGTTGGGATAAACAATATCAAATATCTCAGCAACAAATTAACCAATTCAGTCTTGCAATGGCTTGTTTGATTCAGAATCAAAAAACCTTGCTTTTAAAGCAATAATAATATGAAAAAAACTTTTTTTGTAATAATTATTATCATTGCAAAAAAACGACATTTTTGACGGTTTTTCGCTATTTTTTAATAAACTAATTGACGAAATAAATCGCGGAATGGATCAAATTAAAGGTATTGTTAATGCCGAAAAAAAAGTATTGAACACTTATTTCGCTAAAATCAGTATTGTTGCTTGTAGAACCGAAAAACATGTTTTCACTAACTTTGGACCTTCCTAATTTGTTTATGCAAGTTTTTTTCGTGTGTAAAATTATATAGGCATGCTAGTTTTATCTCTGCCTACAAGTTAGTATACTTTTCATCCTGTAGCAAATTTACGTCGTAAAAGACCCATATTTCTCCCTACAGACTGGACTAAAAAGTGGGATAACTGGCATTAAAATATATACTTACAATATTTCCGTCCTTCATTACTTGTTATGGGACGAAAAATTGTAAAAGAACCAGATCTTGTTCGACAAAAGCGAATTTAGTATACTTTCAAGATGTATAGTTTACCACACGAAAACCACTAAAGTACCAGCGCCTAATATAAGGTAGGGAATCATTCTGTATAAATAGCAGAAGGAAAAAAAATAATGCTGTTAGGTGTTAGGTATATCACTGAAACTATATTACAAGCAAGTCATTAACTTTATTACATTAAAAAAATGCATATCTTCATTGCTATAAAAATATAATTATTCTATAGTTAAATGTTGTTTAGAAAATTGAATATTAAAAAAAATAGAAACTCATTTTTACACTTTAATTAAAATATAGTATACTAGCTGTACCCGGCATGCGTTGCAATGCTATATTGGTTTATTGACACGTCAGCAACCCATATATTTATAATGTTGGTACAACTACTATTATTTGGAACTGGTGTATTTGAAATTTCAGGTGGAATATTATTAAATTTCATATCTGTTTCACTCGATTTTTCACTGATTATATTGTTTAAATTAAATCATGTCTGAATATAATTATTACGCCGCTGCCATTTATATCTGAGACTGACAGTTTTGCAATCGATGGCAATTTATGTAGTTTAATTCGATTACGGAATATTCATTTTGTACCTAGTTATAGAATGAAAATACAAGAAAAACACATAGGAAGTATGTGTTTCAGAATAAATATTGTAACTCAAGGGTGAACATTTTTACATTCTATTATAAAAAATTATTACATTCACTAATGATCGTAGAGAAATAAATATAGATAGCGTATACTTTTCTATTATTCAAATTTTTAATGTAAAGAAGCAGCTGTTTTAGTAGCTCTGCGGTTTTATTGATTTCAGTTAAAAAGTATTTCAAAAGAGTTATGACAAAAAATCTCATTGTTGCATTTTTTAACAGACTTAATTGTTAAATTGATTAATTTATTTATTTTTAAAACAAACCAAATTAGATAATGCTGCTGTTTCAGTTTTGGTTCACTTTGTATGTAACTATATTGCAATCTAATGTACATTTTTATGTCGATTCCAAAACTTCCACTTCATTTGAGTTCAACTTCAGTCTTTTCTTTATGAAAAGATGGATTTCCGGAGAACTTAACTGTTAATCCACTCTGCAGAGCCTCAACGACATTATATTTTCGTTTCAAATTTTATATTGGAAGGACATTGCATTTGTCTGTTGCAAATCTATAAAGCAAATGAATTCAATTTTTTTTATAATAGTTATATCGGATAAATACTTTATTAGTGTAATTGATACATTTGTTATGATTTTCTTTTAAATTTTATTTTTCTCTCCAAATTTCTAATTTTAATTTTTCTTATGAACATCCCCTTATTTATCCATTGACTTATTCAGTTTTTGTTTTAATGAATTATCTATTATTTTATGGTACTATAAAGGTGGGTACAAACTTGCAACAAAACACAAATACCTAGATTAATTGACCAACTTAACTGGACAAAATTGAATAGGGTTTCAAATAAGGTCATATTAGGAAGATTTGGACCTTACTGAAGTCATGATGAACTCAATTTAGTGATGACATATCTGAAAGAGCTTACAATGATATATCAATTTTCTTAGAAAATAATGACTTTCTTCTTAAGCTGGGGATAGTTTCTTCGCCCGAAATTATTTTTTGTCGAAGAGCATTTCTTTTTTGTCGAAGAGCATTTCTTTTTTGTCGAAATGTATTTTTTCTTGGAGGAGCACTGTTACTTGGTCGTATTCAAACAGCATATCCAAAGTTTCTTTTAATGCAACGGTTTTTTCCCGAGAAAATTCCAAACGTTGTTTTATGTTATTTTATTATGTTAGTTCCTATCATTATGTTACTGATACCCGATAATATTAATTGGGCACCTTAACTGCGTTTATTTATCTTTTCGTATAAAAATTTATAGGGTAGAATTAAATACCTGCCTGCCGTTAGTTATCGGCTTTCAGTCGTGTCTTTTTTCTGAATTATTTTATTTGATTAATAGTTATTTGTCACCAAGTCAGGAGAGCGATTCTTAATCGAACGAGTCTGAATTTATGAGCCGAGCATATTGTAACAGGCAAGTTCGATAAAGACACTTTGCTGACGTGGTGCATATATTTTATCAACAACCCTAAACATTTATAATTTAAATAAATGGAGATATAACTTACCACATTTTATTAAGACAATGTAAAGTAGTAAAGTAGTAAAAATGTTTCTACTATATTTTTTAATTCCAAATTCCATAATTTTTTGCACCACTGGCGATTGTATTTTTCGAGTTCTTCAGAATTTTAGACAGCGTGCACTGAATGTCTATTTCTATTATTTTTTATAAACAATTCGCGACAAAAGTTTAACTGTCAAAACCCTGATAGCGACAAACAATTTCTGATTAATGACAAATAGTTATCGTGGCTATGGCAAGTAAAACAGAAAGATAAAGTGTTTGTTTACTGCCTGAAATCGATACGGTTAGCGATAAATAATATAATGTTTAGGTCCAAAAGGTTATCCATGTCTCGAATGTGGTCAACAGATGAGGTAATAAAACTCGTAGTCAAGTACCACAATATATTTACGAAAATTTAGTGAATATGGAGTTGGTAACTAGTTTCGGCGATTCGCCATAATCAGGATTTTGAAAGGCAGTATCGTAGTATTTTTAATCTTACATTTTAGTGTCTTATATCTGGAATAATTTACCATACCTAAGAATCCTCTATGTGTTATAAGACTACAAAGGCCTGTTATATCCCTGAATCATTGTTTTTGGACCCATTTTTACTCCGTATTGGTCAATTTTACAATGTCCTGACTATAAAATTTACATTTATTAAAATTTAATTTTAGAGCGGTTTCGTAGCATGCATTTCTATTTTGACTTTCTTTACTTCTTTCTCCTGCTTCAAATATTTTTCTTGAAATGTAGCAAATTTTTTATCTTGCAATTTTTATTCCACAATTTTTTCTAATTTTTTGTTTTATGTCTTTTTCGATATCCTGCAAACTATTTCCCATATATTTCTGACTATTGTCTTCGGTTCTTCATTATCTTTTTTTCTATTCTTATTCTTTTTCATGGTCCTTTTCATAAGCACATCCATAATATTCTTTGGTGAAGTAGGACAAACCGTAGGATTGAAATCGTGCAAAAATCTCTTTTTTGCTCCAAATGACTTAAAATGTCATGAAACGTAAAGAAACTTAATTTTCCGCGAAAAAAAAGTCTGTCTGTGTGGATGTGTGGATATCGGTGCGCACGATAACTCGAGAACGGTACGGCCGATCCAGAAAATTCTTTCGGCAATCGGTTTTTATTCAAAAAAGGAAGGTTGTATCTGAAGATAAGCTATTCTGGGTCCGAGGAGCCTGGGCCCGTGATACAAAGTGAAACTTCTATTCGAGATATCTCGATAAGGAAAGCACATTTGTCGATACTGATTTCTTTTAAGGTGTTGTGCAAGTCAATGTCAATTGATATCCATATCGCATGGAGTTCGTTAAAAAAAAAATGAAAAATTTTAAAAAACAATTATTGGAAAAATTCCCATTTTTTGGAATCGGACTTTTTTCCGCTGACGGAAACAGGCCGTAGTCTGGAAAATCGGGCAGAGATTATGCCTTTTACTTGTTTCACTTAAATTTTGTTCTTGAACTTTTACTACATCATCGTGTCCTACTTCTGACTCTATTTTTTCCTTCATTTATCCAATTTTCTTTCCCCCTCGTAAATTCATTTTATTTACTATACTTTCAAAACTTATTATTTACAATATTTACACTTTACCACTGGTTACTATTTTACACAAATTACTATTCAAGCGTGATATATCTATAATATCCCTTTACTGATTTAATGACAAGTATTAAATTTTTTAAATAATTTTTATGCTCTGATTAATCCGTTCATTGAAATTTCAAGAAATGTAACATTCTCTGGGGCCTGTTGGGCCGGCACTGATTTGTTAATTTCTGCTTATCCAAAACTGAGACATAACTAGTTGGCAAATAGCCATAACAATTAGGTTCAAGTGACAGTTGGGTCTATTACCGTTCATCAAAGTTGTAGGATGTGCAGATTTGTTTGTTAAATAACTAGTTGGAGCATTTAAACGTCCGAATCTAAACATAGGTAAATTATAACATCACCTTTACTATGAGAATGGAACAGTTAGATTTTTTGTAATTATGCAATAATTAATTAAGTTGTGTGTAACTATAGATACAAAAGCACAGAGAAAATAATTAGATTTTCGTGGTGCTTTTAAATTTGAATAATTTTAACAAACACGTACAGGATAATTGAAATTCAATTTTGGAAATTTCCACTTTCTACAATACGTTTGAAATATTTTCTGTCAGGTTTAATGCGAAACTGAAGTAAAGCCAAATAGGTTTAAAACTTTTACTATACTGCGATGCATTACCTTAACCGTTGTCTGAATAAAGAATAGTCATGTCACCTTATGGAATAAAAATTTAACACTTTTTTGTAGTGTTGGACCAAACGTATAGATGGCAAATACAAGTTTTGGACCAAACGTTCAGATGGCGCTGCCCGCTGGTGTTTTTGATGAAATTTAAGAAGAAAACTGTTTTCGCTCAAATTTAAAAAGAAGAAAACTGTTTTCGAGACAATTTTTAGCATTGGGTTGGTTGGCTGGCTGTTTTCTGATGAATAACAAGGTTGCCAAAATATAAAAAAATTCCCATTTTATATGGATTATCTGTGAAATTGTGCAATTTTTTACAAACGAGAAGACGTTAAATAAATGATACTTTGTAGGTAATATATATGAGAAATTTTCATTTTACATTTGCATCTATTCAGGATCTAATAAAATGAAATTTAAAACTGTTTTGTGAGGATTTTAAAGATTTTGTTAAAAAAACATTGAATTTGACAAATGAGAGTTAACAACCTTGCTACCAGGTTTTTGTTTTTAAAAGATCTATTTTTAGAATAAATAAATAAACAAAAAACTTGGTATCTACAAATTTTGTAAACAAACATGATTTTTAGTTTTTTAGAGTCTGCATATATATTTTAGATTATTTAATAAATTATCGGCCTCAATTTACTGAAATTATATTCACCCAAACAAACAAAATGTGGTAGGTAGGTAATTTCGAGGGTAATTTTTAAACAAAATTTGGAAAAAAAATCCTTGAAGTACTGTTACGACGCCTATTGAAAATCGAAATAATCGGAAAATTTCTCGTAGGTTTTCCCGGGTTGTTTTCCCGAAAATGTCATCATTTTAAAAAAATCGATATCTCTGAAACCGTAAAAGATATTCAAAAAATAAAAATATGTAAATGTAGGACTGAAATGGCTCAACAAGTATTATTTGAAGTATTTTTCCGAAATTTGTTGAGAAAGTTGGAAAAAAAATAAAATAAAAAAAAAGAAATTTTTCGAAATTGAATTCCGAAAATCTCGAAAACGACGGGAATACCGAAAAATGTCAGGAGTACTTTTTTGCTGTACTTGAAAAAATCCTATTTAATGAAAAAAATATTGGAAAATGGGAAAAAAAGAATAATAAAAAAATGGAGAAAAAATAAAAAATTGTTTAAAAAAATATGATAAAATAAGGAAAAAAATAATGAAAAATAGAAAAAAAATATTGGAAAATAGGAAAAAAATATTGGAAAATGGGGAAAAAATTATGAAAAATAGTAAAAACAATAATGAAAAATGGGGAAACAAATTCTGAAAAATATGGAAAAAAATAATGAAAAATGGTAAAAAAAATAATGAAAAAATTGGGAAAAAATACAATAAAAAAAATATTAAAAAATAGGGAAAAAATATTGGAAAATAGGAAAAAAAAATAATGAAAAATAGGGAAACAAATAATGTAAAATAGGGAAATAAATAATGTAAAATAGGGAAATAAATAATTTAAAAGAGGAAAAAAACATTGGAAAATAGGAAAAAAAAATTCAAAATAGGAGTAGGAAAAAAGGAATAATGAAAAATAGAGAATAAAATAATGAAAAATAGTGAAAAAAATAATGAAAAAATAGAGAAAAAATAATGAAGAATAGGAAAAAATGAAAATTAGGGAAAAAATATTGGAAAATAGGGAAAAATTATAAAAGTAGGGAAAAAAATATTGGAAAATGGGAAAAAAAAATAATAATAAAAAAATGGAGAAAAAATAAAAAATTGTTAAAAAAAATATGAAAAAATAAGGAAAAAAATTATGAAAAATAGAAAAAAAATATTGGAAAATAGGATAAAAATATTGGAAAATGGGGAAAAAAATTATGAAAAATAGTCAAAACAATAATGAAAAATAGGTAAAAAAATAAGGAAACAAATTCTGAAAAATATGGAAAAAAATAATGAAAAATGGTAAAAAAAAATAATGAAAAAATTGGGAAAAAAAAACAATAAAAAAAATATTAAAAAATAGGGAAAAAATATTGGAAAATAGGAAAAAAAATAATGAAAAATAGGGAAACAAATAATAAATAAATGGGGGAAAAATAGGGAAACAAATAATGTAAAATAGGGAAATAAATAATGTACAATAGGGAAATAAATAATGGAAAAGAGGAAAAAAACAATGGAAAATGGGAAAAAAAATAATGAAAAATAGGGAAACAAATAATAAATAAATGGGGGAAAAATAGGGAAACAAATAATGTAAAATAGGGAAATAAATAATGGAAAAGAGGAAAAAAACATTGGAAAATAGGAAAACAAAAATCTGAAAATCTATTTGGAAGCTATACAATAAGGTATGCTGAGTTTATTATCTTGACCGTTTGTCTTTTTCTCTTTTCGGTTTTGAGTTATAAACGCGGACAGACAGACCAGACAGAGCCGTATTATAAGGCTTCTCTCTATAAACTTTAGGGTTTAGGAAGTCTAAAATTTACCACCACCAATAAAGCGTTTTCTGTTATTTTGCAAACTGTATATTTTAAAAATATTTTAAGAATTGAAAAATTATTCGCCAAGTTTATATTTAATAATAAACTTATTTTTGGAAGAATATATTATAATATCTGAAGCGCAGTCAGTTCACTAGATTTTTTTGTTATTTCGTTTTTGTGTACATATTCAATTCCAACTATATACAGATTTTTTCCTCTTGCAAAAAAAATTAAGTTTAAAAAGTGAAAGTTTTTTCAAACAATGTTCCAACATCAAAAATACCTCAACCATTGTATATAGACTTCTTTATACAATGCCTCTACCAATACACCTTTTCAGAGTAAGACATCTTGCGGTATTTTTTTGTTTTACGAATTACTTGCTAGAGAGCCATCTAGTGTTTACTAGAAAGAAAAAATAATCTACCTGAGAAGTTGCAAATATTGCCGCCATAAATCTGGTGTGTCGCCACGTACCGATATATATCCGTCTCATCTTTTATTTCTCTGTTTTGCTCATGAGGTTGAGTGACTATTCTTTATTCAGACAACGCCTTAACCTAGTTATTTGTTTACGTAATAAATGAAATTTTCTTTTTGAAAAGATTTTTAATACTCAATATTATACATTTAACCTATTACATACAAATTCACCTATTTGGAACAAGACTTTCAGAAATATTTTTATGCCAATCCTTTTCTAATAAAGCAAAACCGGAATGGGCAACACTGCAATAAAATTCACCTTTGGTAATGTAGGTAAATTAAGCAGAGCAACTTAAGCAGATCAATGTTTGGTGCTAATTAGATAAAAAAGGATAATTAAATGTCAATCATTTTATGACATTTTTAGAAGTTGTATTTAAAATCTAGGCCACTTTACAAGTTGGCAACACCGCACATGTGTTCTGCGATATAAATATCAAACAAAAGAACAGTGTACTTATATTTATCACATAAAATAACTAAACTTTTTTTTATAATACGCATGATGACTGCAGAATACAACTAGTTTCCAACAATCTTTGGAAAAAATTGACGTAACTTCGTCCATTTGGCTGTCGCCGTTTTGGGTATTAATCACTCTTACTCCTTAACTTTTACCGCGAGTTTCACCAAAAACAATCAACATATTATGCGTGGTATTCGTGAACAATATTAATTTTACAGTCAAATTTTAACAGTATCGAGTGACTGAGTTCTTATCAGTTTATATTTTATTGTCAATTGTTTTATATGTTTCTTTCATCACAATGGATAATTTCATAACAAAATTGCATGAGAATTTTTTATTTGAAATAATGTCTTTTACCTATTCCTTTAATTAGAGCACTATTTTTAAATGACTGTAAACTCAGCAGAGCAAGGCAGAAAAGGCTATAGGTACAGATGGTATTGGAAGGAATAACATTTCTATATCGGAAACCATAAGAGATACAGAGGCGGTTACATAGGAAATAAGTTAACTAATTTGGAGCTCATTACATTGGTCGAAAAAAATCTACAGGGACTTTCGCCCTTGTCGAGTTATACAGGGAAAACTAAAAATGCTGTTTTTGGTTTTACGTCTAGAATTTTTATTCAAAAAAATATTACAAAATAGAGAAGGAAAATTTGGCGGACCGAAAGAAAAATTATCGCCGAGATCGCTTGCGGCTGAGTCAAGATAATCTTGAGGTCGCCAAAAAGTTTCATGGCCATGGTAGACACATTATTTTTCATGCAATCGGTAAAATTATTAAATTATATCATTGAAAATAAATATATTATAGCGGTTCAATTTAATTAACAAAATCACAGCTGCTATTAAAATGGCCATGTATCATCAATATATACAATATATTTTGACAGTTCTTGACAAAACGCAAATATGTCTGACATTGACAGTGACATTTCAGTATCTTGTTGTTTCAACTTCTTAATATTTATCCTGAATAATATAAGTATGTATTTGTTAATTTAAAAATTAATACTTAGCATTAAATTTTTAGTCATACGTACTTACTTCACAGCTTTTAGCATAAATCAACTCCATAGCAAAACACTGTAGTAACAAAATATTTTCAGGAAAAGAAGTAGTTTTCCTTAGAGCCTTTAATACAGTTTGACACTTTTAATCAGCCTAGTGGGAGGATCTTAAAGAACACTTTTAAACTTTTCCCTGGTTGGACGCTTGCTTCCGTGCAAACGACCAATAAATCTGCGCTACAGAGGTCTCCAAAATCATAGAGGTTTATATCTCTTTTGTCAATAAGTGTCCTTCCAGCGGCAAGACTTGATTTGATTAAAGATATAAAAAAGCTGCCGTTTGGAAAAATCTCTAATGGCGTAAAAATCCCACTGCCCAAAATTGTATCCATTTCGTCACAACTCGCCATCAATATAAATAAACATTGGAAGAAACTGAGGAAGTACATAAACAGAGAATTAAATGCAACCTTCTTGCCGCTCCCAACTGTTTAAGATTTTTTTGGTAGGTAAACCAGGCAGTCAATCAGAATTTTACTAACTCCTCTCTTCCACCGCTCACAAGAGCAGACGGTACTATTGTAACGAAATCGACTGGAAAAGTCAACCCTCTAAGTAAACTAATTTCTAGAAATTCGACGGTAAACTTTCAGAGAAATATAACACCCAATATAACGGGTGTACAATCCACAATGTTCGATATTGTTTTCCAACAGCGTGTCATACAGAGCATTTTGACAATATAGATTCAAAAAAAGGGTCTGGTCCTGATGAAATACCTGTTGCGGTTGCGGTGGATCTTTCTAAAACATTTGACGGTGTTTGGCATGATGGGCCTTTGACGAAATTACGTTCTTATGGAATGCCAGAAAATTTTTGTATATGGTTTTCTTACGGATCATTCTTTGCATGTTGCGATTGACGAAGAGTTTAACGCTAAAACCTAGGCATCCATTTTTTCTAAAAAGGTTATCCGACATACTTTGTCAGGACACTCAATTCTATTGGCTTCGTCACTAAATGTGCTTAGTGTCAATTTGTGGGGAAATATCTCATTGCATGATCACGTTGCAAATATAAAAAAAGCTTCCAAAGAACTTGGAACATTGTTTTGCACCAGAAAGTTTTACTCATCGCAACACTTTTTATTGATTTACAAGGCACATCTGGAGCTCTGGTTCTCAGCATACCTCGCGGTTGCTCGATTTTTTCTAGAAGAGAGCAATGCGCGTTATTGGAGATCTAGAACTCACTAGAAATATTGAATGTTTGAAATATTTTCAGCTATTCAAATTCAACATGAATCGCCATTTTCGTGCACGTATCGCTCTTGAAGCAGCTTAATGAATTTATGCGTGTACTATGTATTCTTTATTGCAAAATTTAGTAACTTAGAGAAAATCGATAATACCATTTAAAAAAAATATATAAGCTTGTTAATTAAAAAGTTCTTTTATTAGGAGAATAATTGATTAAACAATTACTTTACTAGAAATGTTCGGAAAGTTGGGTGAGATTTGCTCCCTATTCATTTATAGAAGCGTTTGTTTCTACAACGCTGTAATGATTATTTTTAGACAATAGTAGTTATTTTATTCCGTATTTTCTCCAATAACGTATTTTAAGTCCTCGGCGGTTTATATATGTTGAAGTGTTTTTAATTTAGCAGCGCTTATTATATTTTCTAGTTAAAACGCTTAAGAGAAAATAAATATTTATTTCGTGAATTTCTATATAGTTATTATAATTTGTAGTTGTTTATCAACAATAAACCTAAAATTTATATTTTCATGTAGAATTAGTTTTGTATATTACTTATAGCTAAGGTTACATTATTATTGTTAATTAAATGTTTATTTATTTATTTACTTTAAAATATTATTCCAATATGTTTTTTTATATTTCATTAGCATCTTGCTCTTTGTTACGATAAAGAATTTTAAATCCGAGCTTAAATGATTCAATACATTTCGAATACGACGGTCGTTTAATTCAAGCTAACCCGACAGACGTTGTCCTGTCCAAATTTTAATAGGTTTATTTCTGATAGTTTTGTCAATTTGTGAAAAGGTATTGGAATTGCGCATATCCATGCTTCTAATCGTAAGTTATAGCCTTGAGTTCATACAAAAATCGCACAGAAAAAAAATCCATTAGTTTTCCCCGAATTTTTCAATTTGTCTTTCCCTAAAAAACTTTTATCAATAGACGGAAGGTATGAGAAGTTATTTGTAACAGAGAGAGTAAGTTTTGGAAACTATACACTCCGACCATTACCATACATGTTTCATCCTTATAGGAATCATCAGTGGTACTTTATTGCAATGCATAGTTTTAAAAACCTACTCTGTATGTATTTCTAGAGCCGGCCCCTTTAGAGAAGAACTCATTACGTCACGATGCTCACTGACAAAATCAGAAATTTTAGTGTGTTCAGTTGACATTAATAAATAATTTACATTTTAATAGAGGTTTTAATTTTATTCTAAAACGTACATGCCACTGGTTGCTGGTATCGCCTCCCTTGGTTCCAAGAAGGGATGCGTTGTCAATGTGTAAAGTGTGACGTAATGGGTTCTTCTCTAAACGGGCTGACTCTACTATTAAAATGATAAATAGTCACGACCTCTATCTAGTGGCATCAAATTGTACTTGGTTAGTCGCTTTTACAGATGATTTTGTCCTATTAAGTGATTTCGTCTCGTTGGTACTCATCAACCTACGATAGAGGTCGTGACTATCTATTAGTTTTTAGATGAGCGAGTAATATTTAATTCGGAAATTGTTTTTTGAATTCCTTTGTTTTTCATATTGCAATGTTATTTCTCACTCTTAATGTATAAAAACGATTTTGGTTGATTTTATTAATTTATATGAAGAATGCTAAAATGTTCCAGATTTAAGTTAACTTTTGTTATTGTATAACATGTAGAACATGTTTGTAAATTATGTTCATAAATTTATCCTAATTTAAAAGATATTTTCTAAATTCAATAACTCTGTTAATTCATCAAATTTAATTATTTATTTTATTAAGAGCTGAGCGATATCAAATATTCAAATTCCCATCTCTAATCACGTGACTTTGTGACGTATTTCCGCTTGCCATAACGGACAAGAGATTGAACACAATGGGAAGAAAGATTCTTCTCTGTTCAATCGTCGGCTTCAGTTGGTCTCAGTCGAGATAGTTATTTTAATTTGAGAAGTTTTCATACTTATACAGGTATTAACATTTTTATTTATCATCTTAGACGTTTCTTTTATTTGAATACTTTTAATTATCCGGTATATGTATAAAATGTTTTAATTTTTTGTATTAATTGTAATGTGGCCCTAGTACTATTTAAAATCCCCGCTTTGAACTTTTGTTACCGTGTTACCGACCAGTATACGATCCATATCTCTATGCGGGTATTTTAAATAGTGTTAGAGCCGTTCTAAAATTTATACAAATAATTAAAATATTTTTTACATGATATTAGGCAATAAAAACTTGATATTTTCAAAAAATATTGCCTATGACCCAACACATTTTAAATATTAGCATTTATTTAAGTTTGAATGAAATGATTCTCAAGTTGTTGGAATAGATTAATTTCTCTTCGCGTCACTTTTCCTGGTCCAATATTATTTACCGCTACTATAAAAGGTGTGTTTTTTTTATTTTGGTATCCTCGGGAAGAAAAATAAAACAAATTAAAATTAAAATTTAAATAGTAAACTCGTTTTCCTACACATAAAAACCACATCGCTGAAGTCCATTTTTTTGCTTTTTCAAATATGAGAACGAATTTGGAAAAATTATATATACAGGGTGTTGTTTCCGGTTAGAAAAATGTAAGAATTTTTCCAAGTCTGACCTGGATTTTTTTACAATTTAATACAATTGTACAACAAGATATGGAAGTAACATGTGCCAAACGTCAAAAAAAATCTACAGGGTGGTTTCCAAGTTAGAATTATGCAAAAAAGTAGGCAAAATGTATCTGACTTATAAAGAGCGCAATAATTATTGAATGGGGTTTTTTAGAATCATGTCGGCGACCCCAATCCACAGTTAGTGTATATCCGTTTCCCAATCACTCTGTATAAAATGCCCCTTGCATAACTTTTGGCGAAGTCTGTATGTAGCGGATTTCTTGATACAATGCAGATTTAATTGGGATAAAAATATTTGGAAGCTAACACACCTGCACAAATACAAATTTGAATATTGATTAAGGGAAATTACCATTTGCATATCCAAAATCAACAAGGTTTTCCACTACAAATGACTTCTCCGTGTAAAACAATATCAAGGTATGAAAACTATTAAAAATATGCCTAAAGGAACATTTGCTTTTTGTTATCTGCTATTAATCATCATATTTTACTGCAAAAGCAATTCGCAGCAAAATGATATAATATAATCAGGAATAATTTATAAAGTGAGGTATTTACAAATGTTTATTTCTGTCATATCCATTAGAAAGTACACAAACAACCATATTAATTAGTCGTTAATCAAGCAATCATACCAAGATATAATATGAAAGTTGTTACATTTCGTTTTAGTTGTATAATTATTGATAAATATTTTAGAAAAACAAATTAATTTAGAATTTTAAAAATAGATTTAATAATTGTTGAATAACGTTAATAAAGAGGAAGCTATTTCATCTAAAATTATTGGATAATTATTTTTGAATCTCATACCACCAAATTATTGATAATTCAATACTTTTCTTACTGTATTTGTAGCAAGTCTTATCTTATTTATAAAGTTACGCTTTAATAATTTTATATTTAACATCCAGTAGTCTTCAAAGCAGTGAATGTCTGTCTTTGTACCTCTGAAACATAACGTAATTTTCTAACAGACCAGTGTATCCATCTCGTATTACAGAGGATATTTTGTATTGTAATAAGAAGGCAGAAGATCCCTCTTAGAATATTCTATTTTTATTATATAAGAATAATGTAATAGGAATAGAGAAATCTTATTTGCTTCCTTAAATTTGACCATACTTTATCTTTTGATAAAAATGTAGATTAATATAAAATAAAATGAAAAGGAAAATATTTTAAAATATAAATATTCTTTTACTGAATAAGGCTATTGTAAAGCATTAATGTTTTTATACAGATAATAATCTATTTATTTCCCGACTGAACTAAAAATCGGAGCTTAATCGGGAACGTGACAGTCAGTTGTATTTTATCTCCAATACAAATTACAATTCAAAATTACAAATATAGCTTAAATAAGTTTTTTTTATAATTATATAACTCATAAATTTAACCAAAAGCAGTTGCAATTTCTACTTAGTTAAGATGTATTGATATCATTATATTTCGTTATATAATCGTACCGACTACCACGCGAGCATGCGAAAATAATATTTATACTGTCCTTCTCACTTGACGTATTTTTTTTAAATACCACTCGAGCTGCGCTCTCGTGGTGTTTCGCAAAAATACGTCTCGTGAGTCGGACGTATAATCGATTATTTTCGATGCTCTTGTGATATTACTATACTGAATATATCACACGTATAACAAGAAATCATTTAGGCTACTTCAAGAGCAGAAAATGGCAATTTACATTTGATTTGAATCTATAAAAATTGTAATTCCAGGGAAACACGGTCCCATGAAGGTCATTTAAGAATGTTGACATTCTCCAGAAGTTCTTAATTACACTGGTACAAGAGTACAAAGTTTGACTTTGTATGATTGGGTCATATCAGCTCGGCGGCTGTTTCTTGCACGAACAACTCCAGAAGGAATCCAACGAGTAATATGGTCCAAACACCATCCATGGAAGTATTTGTAGAAAAGAGTATACCTTCGACATTTTCTTGGTTTTATTTTGGTTATAATTTTTAACATAAAACACTATATGAAAGCTTTTTTCGCGCAACCTCTGCTTATATCTACGGTGTTGCCAAACTGTTTCATATAACGTGGAACTACATGATTATTAAACAAAAGTCCATCTTTCTTCGATGTTCCAAACTTTAAGGATTTCTAGTCAGTTCTGGGTCTCTAATAAGGCCAATTGCGTCCTTCTAGATATAATTCAGCAACCGTAATATACCTAGAAACAGAGCTCTAGATGTGGTAGCAATATTTCAGTGTTTGTCGAATTTGAACTGTTGCTATTAGCAAATCTTTTTGTTGCAAAACACTATTCCAAGTTTTCCATGATTGCAATATGGTAAAAACAAATGATATTTTCAGCGCTAAACTAAATTTGATTTATGTCACCCAAGCTAAAATTCCTTCCAGGTCTTTATTTATTATTTATTAAAATGTAAAACTTCTTGTTGTCTGCGAAAAAGTGCATGGGCAGCTGTTGTTTGGGCATCCAAGGCAAAAGAAGACATGCGTACACTGTCATCGGTACAGCTATAGATATCATTTTTTGTTTTTTTTTTCAGCATGTCTTCGATATTTCTGATAAACAAAAATAATCTGTAAACGAATTGCTAACCTTCCCTAGGCGTATTTATTTATACTGTATATTATAGTTATGGTTAAGTTATTATGAACACTCTGTAAAATTAATTTGAAATGTTGTTATTTTTTAAAAAACAAAACTGAATAATACAAGATTTAAATGCAAAGGGTTATCCATATCCCAAATGTGTTCCAGTGTTCAATAAATGATGAAACTCAAAATCATGTACCACAGTGAATTTAATATAGGTGTAAACAGCAACTAGTTTCGGCCACTTAGCCATCATCAGGCCATATATATGAAATAATTAAGTCATTAGATTAACAAAAATGCAAAATCATACCGGCGATGCACATCAATAGTGGATAGTAGAATATTTGATAAGGGGGGGAAGATTGTGGGTACATGAACTGGTAATACGAAAAAATTTTTAGGTAATTAATTAAAAAAAGTGCACTGCACATTTCAACAATGTTGAAATAGGAGAATCAAAACTTAGAAAGTTTTGAAAAGCGTTATAAGTAAAATGGCCTGATGATGGCTAAGTAGCCGAAACTAGTTGCCGTTTAAATTTACTGTGGTACATAATTTTGAGTTTCATTTCATTTATTTAAAACAAGATTTACTTTTCTGATTGTTTTTTTTTTTGATTATTTATATTTTCTGAAGTTATAAGAAAACATCGGGGTTTTGACTAGATATTGTAGACCTCGATGTCTCTCACGGACTCACCATGTAGGTAAAGTTTTTCAGTTTTGTTTCATGCATTTTGTTATTTATAACTTTAATAGCTTCCAATAGCCCACCAATATTGACTAGTCTATTTATTTTATGAAATTAGTCGTTTACTTCCTGAAAAATGTTCAGTTGGTCCTCCCTGATACCATCGGTGTCCGGCTTGTGGGTGTTTTGTTTTCCCATCTAATTCGAGAAAATCTTTAGCTGGAGAATCGGTCTGTACCTCGCCTCTAGTTGTCTTTCTCCTGATTCAGAGGTTAGTCGTTAGTGAGGAAGCAGGGATGTTGTTATAGGAGGGGGTTGTTTTGAGGTGATATGGATTTTTGTTTTTATTTATTCTGATTAAACTTTTGCATGTATATCTTGCATTTTGTGGAATTTGCTACGATTTGTACATTTTGCGTGTTTTTATGTATATAAAGTGACCCTCCGCGCATTTTAAGAAGTTTGACACCTGTGACACTGTATTATGAGCCTCTCGTTTTTACTTGTCTCTCATTGGAGTCGTGTATGTAAATTATATTTTATGTTTTTATTTAATAAGTGAATGTGTGCTTTGGGTTTGAGGTTATTATGTACAGTGAAAAATATTTTATGTTTAAATAAAAAAACACTTTCCACCACTTCCTTTATTTCATCCTTTTCATTGTCCATAAAAATTAATGTTAATTTATTATTAGTCATTTCGACATGGTCATTTGCTTCCTCATTTCGTTATCCCCTATTGCGTAAACTTCCTGTCTCCAATAATATGAGGTAATTGGATTTGTTTTTATTTTCTGGATAAGTTGATCGTATGCCGTCTATGTCATCGTAGTCACTATCTTGTTTAAGTGAACCATCTATAACTTTTTTTATTACCTTATTTATTCTGAGGGGTGTGGGGTGCAAATTGTTCTTCGTCTTCGTTGTGTTTTTCGCTTTTTCTTCTATAATTTATTTGAATCTGGAGTATTTTGTTGGGATCTGATGTATGGTGGTAGTTCTCATTTTTCATGGTTTTTCTCATGTATCAGGAAGGGGGTGATTTGTTGGTCTATTTTTTGGGGAATTGGAATTTTCTCCCTATTATGGTTGTCCTTGTCGTGGGTTGTGTAACTTGTTTTTTTTTATTAGTTTTTCTATAATCTGAGTATCCTTTTTCTCGTTTTAATTCCTTATTATTTTTTTCTCTATCCCATCTAGTACTTCTTCTGCTCTAAGAGGGAGTCTCATATATAAGTTTATGGTGGCAATTTCATCATTTCATTTAGTGGAGTTAATCTTTCATTAATTCTCAGGCAGTTTCTGAATATGGTTTTGTCTTTTAGCGTTTTTTTCGAAAATTCTTTTAATTAATTTTTTCATTTTTATATAGTTTGATAATTGTTTTCATTAATGCAGTATAATCTGAGACTGGCAATGCCGCTAAAGTGTCGTTTTCATCTTTATTTAGTAGTATGTTTTTTCGCGCACTTTCGCGAATTTCTTTTCGTATTTATCGGAGATTTTATTTTGGTGCACGTTATTTTGTTTTCCGGTGCGATTACATCCTGAAGGGATGTTATTGGGGAATATAACTCGTCTTGTTTCATTTTAGAGTCTTTCGCAACACTTTCGCGAATTTTCGCGAGATTTTCTTTTGTTTCGCGTTTTTGTATTTCACTTAGTATATTGAGTCTTTTCTCACCTGTAAAGATGTAAATGTTTTTGGTGATTTCACTTTTGTTATAACGCCACGCAATCGAACATCCGGACTTTTGTCTTCGAGTTTTTTAGGCGCTCAGACCTGCAGTTCTAATCTCTAAAACAAGATAAGTTAGGTCTGATGCCCAAAATAAAATAAAAATAGTAAAGTCTATTCCACAATATTTCTTTTGACTTTCTACTTTCCGCTACTTAATTATAATTACCGAGAATTTTATTTACGAGATGGTTTCTATAAAACATAAGAAAAGTGACTTGTTGTGCCATATTAAAGTGACAAATATCTCCTGAACGTGTTATTTTATTGAATTTAAACAGAAGTGCCTTTCCGTTATCAAACTGTCTAGAGAATTCATTTCCGTTATCTTCATACTATAAATGTCATTTCTCTGAAAAATGCGGATATTGGATTTTTAACTACTCCTTATTTTATATGTGTAATGTAGAATTATTTATAATCTCAAAATATGTTCTAATAATACCTAAAATTTGATAAAGATCAAGAGTTCAGAACTTGGGAACAAGTAATCAAATTAAAATTTTAACATTGCAAGCAACTATTTCCAATGTCCAATGTATTATGAAAATAAAATAATAAAAAAATTGTATTTCTGAACTGGTTGAACTGAATGTGATCTTTCTGAAAAATCGTTTCTTTTTAATTTTAACTTTTATTATAACTAAACGTAAAAACTAAGACCTCATTTTTCACATGAGTCGGCTCGACAGCGTTCCTATAAAAGTTACTTTCAACGGTTTTTTTTATAATCAGAATTCAAGACGTATTTACGGTGGTGGAAAATTAGAAGCTAATTTTTAATGCTTGTAATTTGATCGTAATATTACTCTATCAAAATTCTGGTAAGGGAGAGGCAAATCGATTACCTTACTACAATGCCGCTAGGTGCTATTTGCCAACGTTTTAGCAGTATTGAAACGTCAATTGCATATTTCCCTTTCCATCCATAATAAATTCATCACACATGTATCAAAAATGATGATCGACAGCTAATTTTTTATTGAATGAGTTGTGCGTTGCTATGTTATTCGATCGATAACTATAATTTGGTAGAACATTACGTCGCTAACGGATACACATGCTGTGATTTCACATTATCATAATTGCAAATGAGATTAAATAGGGCGCCTGATTGATAGTGTTTAATAACAACAACAAAAGCAATAAAGAAGAGCCAGTTTTTACAACTATATTTAATGATGCAAGGAGTTCCATTAAAAAATTGATAAATTCAGTTATAGGTTGTTTTTTACAAAATTTTGTATTTGGTTCTATAGTAGTTGCAATAAAATTTCGATCACACGTGACAATTGTCAAAAACTCTTTACTTAGTAATTATTAATCAGGACAATTTCATATGCAATATTTTTGTGTCTAATTGAGAAGCCGCTATAGTATTAACCAGCAATATAAACCTTACACTTTGGAAATTGATAACAAAATGGCAATATTTACTTTCAAAAGTTGATCACGTGGGATTGAAATTTTATTGCAACTAGTATAGTATCTGCTATAAAACGTACTCTAACAACTATCATGTGCTTACAAAAATATAATTAACAAGTGCGTCAAGAATATAATGACATTGATTAATTATTATTCGTATAAAGTTAGTATTTTTTGTACACAGAGTATCTCACAAATAATGGAAATATTTCTGGAGTGTAAAATGCGTAAAAAATAGCACTGTTTGTAATTATAAGAAATTTTAGAATATCTTAATAGAAACAATAAAATTAGAACAGTTCTTTATAAAATAAAATGGTGGAACGAACAATATTCAATGGCAATGAAATTAAAAAAAGCAGCATTTAACAAGTTCAAGAAACACAGAACGACAGCGAAACCAAGTAGAATTTGTAAGTTTTAGAGCCAAAGCAAGGTTAATAGTACAAAAGAGAAGATGAAGACATGCCAAACTTTTTTTGCAGATCATAACAGCTCCGCTCCTACTGCTGCAATTGGAAAAATTATTAGAATGATCTCGGTGGCAACCTACCGCTGTTTACTTTTTAAATGTACGCGCTTCTTTCCATGCAATAGCTGCGCGCGGCTGTCGTGTGCGGCTGCGACTTCAACGACAGCACCACTATAGAAGCAGTGATAGCCATAATCTCAAAGATTTCTTTGTTGTTTTCTGTGAAAAACATGACTTCAAAGGTAATATTTAATGCAGTGGAGGACGAATTATTTGCGGAATTGGTGGCGAAGCATCCTTCCTTGTATGACTTAGGAATTGAACTGTACAAATACCAAATTGTGAAAGATAACAGTAACTATATTATTTCAACGTCATCTACTTCTTCTAACAACAAATACTGCGCAATAAGAGTGTTGGTCCCTTTAGAAAAAGATAGTAGTAGAAGCAGAAACTTTTTGCAACTGTCGAAGTTGAATCGTTTGAAATAAACCAGGCACTACGGCTGCAGTCGCATGCGATAACCTTGGTCCGGCGGCCGCATGCGATCGACGCAAGAAAAGAAACTAACCATTAAACAGCAACAGGGCCGGACAGAAGTAATAAGGGCCCAGGGGTAGTGCCCACGTCTCCACCAATTAATTATTGTACCACAAATAATACATATCAGATTAAATAATCCGGACTCCCTTTGCCTTAAGTCAAATAATTGCACAAAGATAGACTTCGTACGGATGAGATACACCAGCTCGACGGGTGTTCCTTGCACGCACGACATCAGAAGGAATCAAGTAAGGTCGCCGAATACCTTCCTTGAAAGTATCTATCAAAAAGATTCAGATCGTCCAATTTTCTTCAATGTTCAAAACTTTCAATATTGCGGTCAAATACTTTATAGATTTAGCGCAACCGCGCACTACTCTCCATGTTGTTTAATCGCACTGTTTCAGAGATGGGTGATATAGGTGAGGAGGTACCTGCCGATCTTTTTTTCTAAAAAACAATTTACCCAGCAGGTTGGTTTTTTCGGTCGATGTAGTTGCAATTATCTGTTCTTGTAAACGTTGGAATGGTAGATTTAGTTAAATTCTTACAAACTGTCTTAGGTACTGACCAAAAGGATCGTGAACAGTTGAAAGTGACAAGAATTTTGCTTTTAATTCTTGCGTTTCGAGTATTTATTTACATTGATTTAATATGTGACGTAATTGGGGCGATTTTGTAAGGTGGGATTTTTACGCCATTGGTGGTAAGCAATATTTTTGGAAGCACCCTTTTTGATAAACCAGATATAAGTCCCCATGCCAATGAAAATGACCTCGGAGACCTCTTTAGCACAAATAGATGGATCGTCCGCATGGAAGCAAACGTCTAATCAGGGAAAATTTCGTAAAACTGAATCAGTACTTATGCAGAAAATTTAAAACAGGCACCTTGAGTAAATTTCGTGCTCATTCGGTGGTCTTGGTAAACGAATAGAGGAAGACGTATTAAATGTAGATGCTGAAGATTCAAGAACAACTGTAAGAAAAGCGTCAGCGCAAGTTTATAATTAAAAATTGCTAGTTCATTAAATTTTATAATCCATCCTTTTGGGTTTACGAAAAAAAACTCTTATACAACGGTTCTGTTCATCTGTCTGTTTGTGCGACGATTCAACTCAGAAACGGTAATAGATAGTCACGAACAGAAAACGTCATTAGACTCAGCATCGTTGACAACCTCTAAAATGACATTATTCTTTGACCTACGGCCTCAAGGTTATTTTAAATTTTCGAAAAGTCGAAAAACTACGCCAAAAATATTGTGTTTTTTTACTTATTTATATTTTTTACGCTATAAATGACTCCTTTTTCGAATTGCATTTTAATGAGAACTACTCCAGAAGGGAACTGGGTAAAACATAGGTACTTTTAGTGTTCTTTTTACTCCCGATGCATTTTATTTTTTATAATTCATTGGATTCCTTGCCTATTAAAAGTAGGTAAGAGAGGCATTAATCCTCAAATAAAGAATGCTTACTGTCAGTAGATAGAACGTCCTTTAACTTTAAAGACTCAATAAGTAAAGGCAATGACGTTTAGAATAAAACTTTACAAGTTGATTTCTTATACAATTGTCACAATCTAAACGTCATTGTCATTAGTTATAGAACCGTTAAAGTTAAAGAACGTTCTATCTACTGACAGTTAATGTAATAAAATCGTATTTGTAGGTAAAAATTAAATGCAGTAGTAAAATGATCCCTTTCTACTCAGTTAGCGTATTGAAAAAAAGCAGACAAAGCATTTATTTTCAACTAGACTAAACATTTTTTTTAGAAGTTACATTTTTACACCGAAATGGGTAAAAATATAAAACCGTGTATATCAATTTAAATCTGCTTTATATGAATTATCCACTCAGCACGAATTTTAGGTGCAACCATACAAGTAGCTATCATTTTTAATAGAGTTATTATAGTTCAAATATTTACATTCATAAAATTCAACCAGTTATGCAACGGTAGCAATTGAATTCGATCATTGAAATTCACGTACTTTTATAGCTTATCGATAAATTACACATTTATTTTTAATCTGTATTATGCTTCTCTGTTAAAATAAAGAATGGAATTTGTAGTAAAATATTTATAAGGTTTAGACCATCACAATTATAATAGGTATCCAATTTTTGAGAATTACACATTTAGTTAAAGAATTTTCTTACACAAATACTCAGATCTTTTTGAAACTGTAATAAAAAAAATAAATTAATATTTTTAAAATCGCCAAAGCGTTGATTAGAGCTTTTTTTAATGCTACATTATAATAGTATAATTGTCTTATATCTAATATTTTGGTTTTATCAAATAATCTGCTGGTTGGGTACCTAGAATTTTTTCCTAATATTAATTTTAAACTCGCAAATCTTTCTACGAGAGCATAGTAAAGTACAAGTAGTTGTGGTATAGATATTTTTTTTAAGAATCCAAGTTTGTACAACAGAAATTGTAATCTTTTTATATTGTTCTATATGAGCAGTCCATTTAAGTTAATCGTAAGTCCTAAATATTTTATTGTTTTTGTGGCTTTAATAATGTAAGCATCCTTACAAGAGATTTCAAGATTGAAGGATGGACAGTCTCTATTATAAGGGTTTATGGGTAAGTAATGTGTTTTATCTGAATTAATCGTTAGAAGCTTGTGGTCCATCCAATTTTTTATATTTACGAAGTCATTTTCTGCTTTAATTTTTAGTTCATACCAGTCTATGGATTCGTAAAAAAGTACTGTGTTCTAATTTTTTATACTTTCAAGTGGTAGACAATCAATTTCTTTAAAATTATTTATAACATTTGGCAGTTTTAACATGAATAACAAATATTCCTTCCTCTTACTATACTTGAATTGTGAGTTCATAGATAGATATAAAATAATCACTATATTATTTTCAGTCCAATGATTTGCACTTAATTATAATTTGGTTTTAAGATTCGAAGTTGAAGTTGTATAACAACTTAGTTACCAAGTAAGTAAAATATTAGTTAATTAATTTCCAGGTGCCTAATTGGCAACATATTGCAACTTATTATCTTACTAAAAGTAACTCAATTCTAAAGATAAAATTATAATTGAAATAAAGAAGTCACACTTGACACAATTTTTGAAATATAAAACAATTATCAAACTCAAAAAAAAATTTTATTTACCACTAACATGAGGAATCATCGTTATTTACTCCATTCCTCTAATGAGAAGTAATATTTCTCACCCTGGGTAAATAATGATAATAAAAATATACCTAGGTAAATAATGAAACATTATCTATATTTTTCATGAATTGATAATTTGACAACAAACTCCAAGACCACTTGATATTTCGAAATATTTTAAAAATAAGTAGGAAATAACTAAAACTAGGTTTATCGAAATGTAATCAAATCAAATATGGTAATATATCAGTGTTAGTAGTAAAAAAATTCTATATACCCTTCGGTTAAGAAGGTCATTATAAACCTCGCTCGGTTAATAATAGCTCACTTCTCAACCTAGGTGTATAATATACTATTATTTTGTCTGGGTTACAGCCCACTGCGGAAACATTGAGGTGTTTGTATCCAATAATCGGTCAAAAAATAATCTTTTTTGTCGTTTCATAGGAAAACTCGAAAGTGAAAAATGACGTCTTGAAATACTTGGGTCTATTAACTGTATTACAAAATTGGAGTGTATAGTTTTAAAAACTTGCTCTCTCTGTTTTTGATTTAATTGAGTGGTGCCCGCTCCCCCCTATAAGGCATTATAATGGCGGCTGGGCTCCATCATCAACCGGCACCAAGTTGTACTTGGTTAGTCGCTTTTACAGAGGATTTTATGCTATTAAGTGATTATGATCATTTTTATATAGTACATAGAAATACTTGGGGTATACAGAGTAGGTTTTTGAATCTATGCACTCCGACAAAGTACCACTGATGATTCATATAAGGATGAAACATGTATGGCAATGGGTGGAGTGTACAGTTTCAAAAACTTACTCTCTCTGTTTTTGATTCTCTAAAAGTAGTTTACTTGTTACAAAACGTCACCCACTCCAATTCATTTACTGCTTTGTAAACAATCATTTATTAGTAAAATTAAGGTCAACTTTACATAATTAAATTGGGATATTTTGGTTAAAAAAATTAATTACAAATATTGTAATTATATATTACGTAAATTAAACTATAAGTCATTCAATTAAATAATAATCTACTCTATCCTATTATACATGTTACTTAGAGCAAATGTGATTGATTTCAATCAATTAAATTTATGTAATTTATATAATTGAATATAGTCATTAATTTTATTCTCTCATACGATTTAAATATTTTAATTTAAAGATATATTAATTGTTGAAATTTATTTTTTCCCTGCGCATAAGTTTTGGAAATAAAGAGAAAAAAATCTGATTATTGGACTGGGTGGAGCCCATTCCGGTTCAGCGGCCAGTTATATCTGAATTTAATCCTGTGTTGCATTTAAAGGTTTAGCATTTCTGGCCGAATATTTAAAGATTAAATAATATTTTTTCTTTCGTGTGGAACAAATTATTTCCAATTTAAAATAATTTCATGTATGAAGTGTTACTTTATGGTTGATAACCACTGTGGCCAAAAGGCCCAACTAGTTTTAAAACCAAATGACCAATGGGATTATCCATTAAAATAAATATATTTAAACAACTTGCACTTAATAAATTGATACTGGAAAAATACTGATTGGACAAAGACCAATAAAATATTTATATCAAAGTATGAAGGATAACTAAACCAATTCCATAATAATACAAACAAAAGCATAAGTCCAGGCGCAAATTGAGATGCAGGCCACGTAGAACAGCGCAGGGCAGTGCAGCACAGTTTTATTAATCTATTACTTAGAACGTACTAGCGCATATTGGGAGGTAGGTCAGAGCTGCCCTGTGGTATATTACGTCACTGAATTTGAATTTTCACAGTTCATCATTTTTGGTAATACAAAAGATAGGTCCGTATTAAAAAAAAACTTCATGGTGGCCGTTAAGACACGAAACGTCGTATCGAAGATTTATTAGCACACTTTTTTACCAAATTTAAGATACAATAAAAATAACCTTTTCTATTTTTTTATAATTTTTAAATGAAAAATTCTATTCGTATAAAACCGAAAATAGCATTTTTAGTTTTCCCTGTATATCTCAAGAAGGGCGAAAGGTCAATCTAATGATCACCATTAGTTAAATTTTTTCCCATTTATCCGCCTTAAAAAATCGAACTCTAAAATGTGTTAATGTTTACAAAATTTGTAATTTAAATTACCAGAACACATTGTATACTTATAATAAGTAACGATTATTTTGTTTATTTAACATTACCATTTATTTCCTGCTTTCTAATCAACTGTGTTATAATCTAATTCATATTATTATTTTCCTATAATTAAATTATATGTTGGGTAAGAAATGCTTAGTTTTATTATTATTAACCATGTTTGATTTGGTCCCCAAGAACTACAAGTGACACGGCTGAAAGGGAGTGTAAAAGAAATTTGGGATAAATGGAAAGCTCCTAATATAATGAAAAGGATAATAAATGGAAGCGGCATTCGTGATAGCAGATTGGCTACTTCGAGGTCTAAACAAATCTTGTTAAAACGTATCAGTGAGTCTAGGCTGTCCAACTTGATTACTGTTAATTTGCATAGAGGAGAGGTAGACAATTAAGTAGATTGTTTCAGCAATAGCTTAGACACAAACACGCTTTATACTGGTTGTAGCTAGTCATCGGATTCGAATTATTTTTAGAAAAGGGATCAATATAAACTTTATTAATTTCAGGAAGTAGAAAAATTTTTTTTAACAAATTTTTACATTCCGAACATATCAAAGTTGAATAGAAACTTAACATTTATCGCACTGTAGAATTCAACGGAAATAACAAACTATAACTAGATTGACCTATCCCACACACGATTATAATTTACAAATTGCAGCAATATCAATTGACTAAATTTTTATAGCAATTCAAAATAATTCAATTTATTTGCAGTTTTACAAGTTCCTTGTAATTGTTAATTTTTTAAATAAACGTTAATTACCAACATTTATGTTTATTTTACTACGAAAGTGATTGAAAATACAGAATAGCACTAAACTAATAACAAACAAACATAAAACCTGCCACAAAAACCATAAAATGTAGATTAGTTGGTAAAATTACCGCGTGGTCGTAGGAAAAATAATGTACGTCACTTGTGCGAAAGTGAAATATTGTTGCACGAGGTGTAAGCCAAGTGTGACAATCCCAGGAGTCAAGCACACGTAATGTAAAAATACGTTTTCCTCCACGGTCGTTGACGACTAGCGACCGCGACTTAATAGCTGCGACTAGTTCGCGATGGCATATTCAGTGCTTTTTAACCTTATCTGTTTTCCTATCTGCTACGGAGTTGCTACTACCAAAATTATTTCGTCATCGTTGCAGTCGCTGGTCGTATTTACATTTATTATGGATATTATTGTGTGTAGGTTAACTGAGAAAATATTACTGAAAGGGTTTTAAAGGTAGAGATAATTTAAAGAATTCTTTAAATTCAGTTTCGCCGTCCTTTACGTGGTTATTGATTAAAATTGCTGGAAATCCTTCTAATTGTCTATTTGTAAACATTAGCAGTAATTTGTTCCTATGTTTTTCACTTTCTCAGGTTAATAAAAGTAAAAGATTTTCCTCCTCAAGTTGATAAGCAAGTAACATTAAAATAGCAGTTTTCGTAAAAATATCCATTTTCTTCTAAACAATCATCTACTACATTATCCACTAGTCGCACTGCAGGATAACAGGTGTATGTGCTGGCGACTCGGTCGCCACTACTCAGTCACGGTCGCTAATCGTCGGCGACCGTGGAGGGAAACTTATCTTAAAGCTACGGTTTTTCCTAAAGGTCGCAGTCGCTAACGACTGCAACTGGGTAGCCGCGACCGAGTCATTGCGATATCAATGCATTTTAGATGCTACTGTTTTCCTTACTGCTGCCGAGTCGTTACTACTTCCGGTCGCCGTTCGTTTAGTCGCCGGTTGCTTGACTGCTCTGGGAGCAGACAATTCGCCGTTGGCTATGAATTTTGACACTGAGACAGTTCAGTTCAGTTGAAATTTTGAAGAATTCTTTGAATGTTATCTCATTGTCTTTTAAGTAGTTCTGCCGAGACATATCATCAACTTTTGTTCTTTTTTCTTCATGACGTAATGATAATAAGATAATTATCATAGCTTAAAGCTACGGTTTCCGCCCAAAGTCGGTTCTTCTAATGTTGCTGAATTATCAAGCTGAAGCAAGGGCATAAATACCTTTTTTTAGGGGGGTGGGGGGGTAATCAAACATTTAGACAAATATGTTTGTACGTTTCTACATTTCACATATTTTATTTCTTCTTTTCGTGCTATTTTTTGGTATCATTTGGGGGGGGGGGGTAATTGCCCCTTTTGCAACTGTTATCGTCCAGTGCGACTAGTAGATAATGTAGTAGATGAGTGTGTAGAAGAAAATGAATATTTTTAGGAAAAGTGCTATTAGGAGGAAATTGTAGCTTTAAGTTTACCTTTTGAGGTCCCCTCAAATCACTTCGACCATTTTTAGCATGATTTCTAAGACATCTTAACGTATTTAGATGAAACTTAACAGACCTATGTAAGGTTTAAAAAACGAACCGTATTGATTTTTTTTGTATCAATCGTCCAACTAGAAGTGACAGTTGCTATGAGTGCTGACGTCATCACCAAACAAGATCGAGATATAATTTTACACAGATCTATTCACTATAGTATATTTTAGCACTTTAGCATTTTATGATATAATAACTTTCAACATGTATATCAAGAAAACCACCAAAGTAAATATTTTAATTATTATTTTATTTATGTTTCAAGAAAATCTGCAAAAATTTGAATTGTTGAAAAATGTTTAATTTTGTAGAAGACCAAAAATATAGTTCTTTCTAATCTGAATAACAAAAGGCATCAAAATCCTATTTTTCTGGTCCAGGATCTGATCTTTTCGTCCCTCCACATCTGTTTTTTTTTTAACGTTGTACCTCTGATTGATGAAAATAGATTTTGTATATATCTTGATATTTCTGAATCGAAGTCTCTTTTAATTCTTTTTCCCATTAAAACTGTAGCATAAATCCACTCAGTAAAATGAGAATGCTTTAATATTTTGTCTTTCGCCACCTGAAAACCAACAATAAACTGCTCTTCGACAGAGGTTCGATCTACCTTTCTGTTCCATTGAAATATTTTGTTCTTTAGATTATCTGTTGGTATATGATAGATACAACAACCATCTGAGTTGTTTGGAAAATATTTGAAAGTTCATCAGTGATTAATGCGCTTCTTCTAGCAATATCCTTCTTCATTTTGACACAATCCACCAAGTCCATGTCTGCCTTGCATATTTGCAACGTATTATCACTGGAATATCAGCCATATTAGACAGATGTCACTTTTTGTGAATTACTAGTTGCTTCACACGCGCTTCGGAACTTAATTAAAAGTTGATCTGGCCGTTTAATTTTTAAAAAAAAATAGAATGTATTTTCCATACTGCATTAGAATCATCTTTACTTTCTTTACCTTCAGTTTCCTCATCTATACTATCATCATTCGATTCTTCATTTGCTTCAGAATTTGGGTTTGGCAACTTAACAGATCTTGCACTGCTAGATTAAGTACATGTCCAAAATATCGAAAATGGCAGTTTTCTACATTTAAATCTGGAATTAGTTTCTGAAGTTCTGAAATAAAAGATGTATTGGCTGAGAGATTATCCATTGTTATTTCTTGAAGTTTATGGATTAAGCCTTTATTGTCAAGACATTTAAAAAATGTGAGAGCGCTGTCTTTTTCTGTATGTTTTCCATGTGCAGGAACAAAATCTGGAGTGATACACTGCAAATGCCCAATGGTTATCTATAAAATGTATTGTAATTTCATAATAAGATCTGCAGTTGATAGAGGTCCAGTCATCTATAGTACTACAAAGACTTAACCTACTACATGAAGTACCTTTTTAATTGAAATTGGTAAAATTTATACCGCTTTCAAAAAAAAAAAAAACAGAATAATCAAAGACTCTCTCAAGATAGGCGATTAACTAAGCAGTAGCGGACTCTAAAGCCTTAGTGTCTTTATTCACTTCTTATAATTAAAACATTTTTAAAACGCAACAGCGGTATATCATCAAATATTAAAAAAAAACTTGCACGAGACCCGAAACGTCTCTTACGAGACTCGAGACGAGACCAATAAAAGTCTCGTCTCACCCCAACTGAATATCGTCTCTAGTCTCGTCACGTTTTTGAGACCTGATCATCGAGACTCTCGAAAACGAGACTCTCGTAGGCACCACTAGTCTAGATGTATTTTGACTTAAAAATATTAAAAAAGGATATAATAAGGTCCATGATATGAGGTATTATTTCTATCAATAAAAATTTATTAACTATCAATTACGATTTTTAAAAAATTCTTATCATTAACACAAAAATATTAAATTATACGTTAAAACAAGTAATAAATATCTTAAAAAATATACAAAATACTATGAGTATTAACAAAAACTTGCTTATCTGATATTAATGTGTGTAATTTAACATTTAATTTGCATTCGAAATAATACAATATCAGAATATTTTGTTGTCGTATAAAGTTACGCCTCGCTTCGAAATACCATTAAATTTCTATGCATATGGAATGAAGAATAGACGTTGCGTCCGCCCTTCTGCCAACCAAGCCGACCAGAGACCAAATCTCAAAATAGTACACCAAACAAATTACGACGTGCCATTCAATTTACTCACATGTATCATTTCTGACATTTTTGTCACTTCTCATATTAAACCTCGGAACGTGAAAATCCGACTTGTCGTTTTCCTGCATGTGGATCTTTGATAAGGATATTCATATCTTAACGGAGTGTATTTCTACATCTACTCATAAGTTTTTTCGAGTTTATTTACATGTTTTTATGTTTTCTAAAATCTCATTTGTTTTAACCTGATAATAAAAATTATATATAAATATATATTGTAACGTTATACTGGGCAGAATAAAAAGATAATAAATGTTACGTATTTTAAGTTTATTTATCAGTATAATAATTAATTAAATTTCTTATTAAGAACAAAATTTGTATAATTTTTTTTATTTATTGTATTTCAATTAACTTTTAATCCTTTTATTTATAGCATAATTCTGTCACTCAAGTTGAGTTGAACGTTAGGGCCTTTTATTAGAGTAAATTTTATTTTTTTTTAATATTATTATTTCTATGATTAATAGTTTCTTAAAAAGTTTAATAATTTTTAGTTAGTTAATTCCGTTGTAAAATATATTTATTTAAACAAAGAAAATAACCACATCAAAATTTCTTATAAAAAATTACTTTTGTTTTATTATTATTTCAAAAGCTCTTGAAAACCATTACCTAAATAAAAAATTTTATTTTATTTTTGAGATCCCCATTTTTTCTTTATCCCATCTCACGCAAATACGCGGTTATTATCACGAGGCTTAAACTGAACCATGGAAAATTCCTCTCCCACCTGCATAAAATTGGAATATCTGGATCACCTTACTGTACTTGTAACACAATTTTTTACTTAAACCATATCTTCTTGTAGTAATCACTCCTCACATATTGATAATTTATATAAGTTCTTGAGTTTTAACTTATTCTCCATCAACATTACGTCATTACTTAGTATTCACAATAAAAAGGTACTTGATGTCAGATTTCTGAATGAAAGTCAACTAGCTATTTAAAATAAAATAATATTTCAATAAAAGTCTGTGGCAAATGAATTTAACTGATACCAACCCTCCCTCTTCACACTTGACACACTTAATTTTGTGATTAGGTTTTGACAATAAACTGTACTTTAGAATTTTTACTAAATACGGTCCTGTTTCATTTACACTGTAAATATTTATAAACCTTTTTAAATAAAATTAATTAATAATTGAGTATAATTTGAGCATAACGCCATAAGTATACTTAGTTTCTAATAAATATCTAACTAAACTACAATCAGACAACAAATAAAATTTAGTTAAACTTCAATTATTGAATGAAAACTAGAAATTACAATTTATTTAAACTAAATAGTCAATGTGAATTATTTAAATTCTGTAAATATTACTCAAATTATCCTCCCCTTTGTTTAAGATATGTTATTATTGCTGTACAAATATTTTCAGGGTAAAAATGAACAGGACCATACTTAGATAAATTCCTAAAGGAAAGTTCCCTGTCGAAGCCTAATAAAAAAATAAGTATTCTACATGATTGGACAGAGAATAAATAATAATGACAAAAATGAAATATAAATTACAGATCCGTATTTAAAAAACATAGCTGAAGGTGGCGCTTCAAAGACAAAACGTTGTTTAAAAAAAATGGATACGCTATGTTAAGCGATATTTGACATTAAAAACAACTTTCCATTTTTAAAAATTAAGGTGTTGATTAAATTAAACGAAAATAGTTAATTTCGGTTTTTCCAAAATATCTCAGAAACCGGTACTGATAAGTTCATTTTGAAAAAATTATTTAATTAGTCATTACTCATGTTCAATATTATCAATAACATATATATTTACCATCTCTATTATGTTGTCCATTATCTGGTTCGTCAATTCCTAGTATTACCATTTGATAAATCATTATTTCATGTTATATTCCTCTACTCTTCTTCTCCATCATTATCTGAATTATTTTTTGCTTTCTTTTTCTATCTTATTCTCCATTAATTTCTTCTCTTTTTTGGTGTTTCTGCCCTCTCTTGCTATTGATTTTGGAATAAATTTTTCTTCATTTTTATTATGTTTCATTTGGATATTTCATAAATTTAATCCATTATGTTTTTGCTTTCTTTCTTAGCCTTTTTTTCTTTTTCCTGCTTTGTTAATTTTTTCTGTTTATCCATGGTTCTTTGAGTTTATTGCTCTCATAAATGTTTTCGCTTGTGCTTTTGACTGATTTTTTTTGCAATCTGTTGAAGATCCAATGATACAGACAACCACCTCTTGGATTTTTTCTCAAATATTTTTTCTCGCGGGTTTGTTAAAAATACAACTTTAGTAACTTCGACAACATGATCGCTGAGGCCATTCATCTTCATTTTAGGGTTCCGTACCCCAAAAGGTCACACAGGTCTAGCAGCTAAACCGGAGCTACAGTCCTCTAATTTTTACATTATATGCGTCTTATTGTCCCAAAGCCATATACATGGAAAAAAATATTTTTAAATGTTTTCAAGGGAGGCTCCCATACAGCTAAAAAGGGGAGCGCTGGAAAAAAATTTGGCCTACCCCATCGAGTGAGGAATCGTTGTTTAGAGCTCATTGAGTGGATAAAAGCTGTATTTTTGGTTTTAAAATATATTGCAAAACGTAAGCATGAGAAGCCGCTAAAGTCATCATTTTTTACAAAATTTTATTCAGAAGTATTTTTTAACTTTCCATTGACCTATGAACTTGAAATTTGGTGATAATGTTTATTGTTACGTATATTTTACCAACCTATATTAATAAATATGATTTTTCATCAACATTCCCTCATTTTTATGGGTCCGTACCTTCGTATACAGTGTGATTACTTAGGTTGGCAACATATGGAAAACTTTTTTATTATCAATTTTATGGAAAAAACTTATTCTTCATAAAAAGTTATGCATAGTCTAAAACCTGGAATAAAGTAATCAGATATCAACTTTTTTTAGTCATGTACAAGGTGTGTCGCAATTACGAGATTAGAGTACCTTTATCTTTGACAAAATGAAAAACTATTATTTAGAATTGAAAACTGGGTATTACAAATTTAGCCACGTCTATCTCAGTACCCTATAATCATTGTAGATAACAATTTTGAAAAAATAAAAATTCTTATTTTTTAGTGCAAATTGATATGATTGCATATCTGAACGCAGTTTTCAATTTTGATCAGCTCGTCCTTAAATCAGTTTTCGATATTGACAAAAATAAGTGTATTTTACTTGCACATTTCAAATTCATAAATTACATTTTATCGCTACACGACTAAAAAAAATGATAACTGATGGTTTTATTTAGTTTTCAAACTATGCAGAACATTTTTTCCACAAAATTGATAATAAAAAAGTTCTCCATATGTTGCGAATTTAAGTGGACACACTGTATATGCGAATTGTGATATTCAATATTTTTACCTGTGCACTATAGTGTGCGGAGATTTCAACTGTGTTATAACAAGCGATTCATGCCTCCTGGATTATTTTAATTCTTGGTATGAACAGTCAGCTGAGTCATGTAATAACAACGGAGGACTTCACATACATTGATATTTTTTCAAATATACAACTATCGACTGAAGTATACCACGCTTTTCAGTTACCATAATGCTCTCTGATTCCGCTTTAGTACCGATCATAGTCAATGTACATCTAATAATTGCAATTCTCGAATGCAAGATACTGCAAGTGGCAAGCTAAGCTAACAAACGCCGTATAATCTTTGTTCACGGAGAAATCTATAACCTAGAGGTTCCTCACAAAAACTATGTAACTAGTGTTACCAACGTCATTCACCTACTGCTTATGAATCCTGCCTCTGCACAGCCGGCTTATATTCTATGTTTGGTACGGAACCCTTAATGTGCGAAGTCCGATTTTTTTATTGATATCTCTTCAAAAGTAATATACATATACGTCTTCAATAAAATAAGAATTTTTATATGTGTGGATCTAGTATTTATAATATACATCTCTCATAGTTATACTAGGATGTTTACTTTTCGTAATTTACATGTTTTATCAATTTAAATTCTTTAAACCCAGTGTATAAGTCGATTTAAAAAAAAAAAGATTTTTTTTTTACGATAAGTGTGCAAGTCTGAGCTTAAACCGCTACCACACCCCAGTTTCCTCTACTACATTCCTTCAGATCACATACTGTGTTCGAGCCATAACGAGAAGTCAGATAACAAGCTACGATTAATCTGTACAAAAAGTTGGGAATCGATAGAAGTGTAATCGGTTAAATTGGAGTAATGGCCTAATAGCATTAATAGATTTGTCAATTTGCACATAAATATTTCCTTACCTACAATAATATTTTTCTATGTTCATGACCATCCCAATATTTTTTTATAAAAATATTTTCCGATTAAAGGTCCAATGACTTAAATGAAAAATTACTCGTTGAATGGGTCTAGTTGGTTCACACAAAGCATACAATTTTACTCCAATTCTGTGCCGTTTACCTGTATTGACAACATTTTAGTCGCTTACGCCCTAGCACAATTGAGTCATCAATAGAAAAACCTTTTTTGGTAATACATAGATTCTATTTTATCTGTATATAAATTTAATTAGGATATATTTTTTCAACAAAAGTTTTCTGTTTGAGATTTCCGAATCGTAAAATTTTAAAAATATGCAAAAATGGATTAATACTCATTAAAAATGTAAATGTTGGTAAATTAAAAAATTAATGCCTTTCCCAATAGTCAATAATTAATAAAAATAATACTCTCTCTACATTTCACCCCCTCACGAGTGAACCCCAGAAGCCAAAGGGTTGTGCGGGGAAGGGGCGTCAAATTATGTTTGAATAAATTGGTTTTTCCTATGTGTATGTGAATTAGTAGGTCTAAAAAATTTTTCATAACTTGTAATTTTTGATTTAACTCTTACCGCTGAGAAATAGTATTTTAATAGCAAATGCATTTGCACTTCTGCAGATCCACGCACAAAATTAATTAGTACAAAGTAAATTAAAATTTTTTATTGGTTTGATCAGGCGCTAATTTTTTAAAAAATGTAATAAAGACGAAACAAACACAGAGAAATAAAAAAAATAAAAATAAGGAAGTCAATATTTGTACATTAAACCAAATATAAAATTTTCACATCGAACTAAATAATAAATTCCAAATTAACTAACAAAGCAATCGAGGTCAGGTCATAAATTCCACGTACAATATTTAATCTAAAAAAATTCTTTATATTAAAACATATCAGGTTGAATACTGTGCAAAAAATTTGAATAGCATTCAAAAACCGCCACGGGAAAGTATTACAACGGCTCAACTCGCTGGGGATACGAGACCATATTTTTTGGCAGAACTTAGCCAATGAAAAAAAGGGACCATTCGGCCATGTTCTGTTACTTTTCGTGCAAACCAATGAAATGTTATGATCTAATACTTTGCACTAAAGCATTTTGCACTAAAGTATATTGTTTGTCCTTAAAATTTAAAAAAAGCCAAAAAATCTTACATGTGTATTCAATCAATGTCGGTCTTGAGGACCTTCTACTGTACCAATTTAAACCAAAAACTGATGTTCGCATTTGAGGCACATACCAACCCTTGATACCAAATTTCAGCTTGATTGGTCAAACAGTTCGGCAGTTATCGTGGAAGATTACACACAGACACACAGACATACCTTACTTGGAAATGGTTTCAATCTTCTCGGGGGACCTCAAAATGGATATTTCTTTCGAGATATTTTTTTTTGCTCGTTTCACTATACTTTCCCTTTGATGGGAAATAATAATATTGCTTTTATGGGAATCGCAAATAGATGGTACCTGCCTAGATTTAATTTATATTAAAAAAATGTATTGTGGCCAACACACTTTTCCGCTATTTAGAAGTATTTTCTCACTCAATTTAAACCAGCAAGAAGATATAAAATATATAATTTAATAATAACACGCGATTTTTATACAGAAACAACATGCGATTCACGTTTATCTCGACTGTCGCCCGACAAGCATATGCAAAGTGACGTCACGCGAAGCTCCGCCCTGTTTTCGCGCGGTCCAACTTGGTAATTTATTTAGGGCTTAAACGTCCGAATACAAATATAAAAAATTGGAATTTGCCTTAAAAATATTCTACTTTCTACTTTTATGGAATATTTAGAATAGTATTTAAAAATGATCGTACTAAATTCTACATAAAAAATTAGGTTTTGTTAGTTTTTCATACATAAGAATAAACTAGAGTTACCGATATAAATGCTGCAATCTTTTTTAATAATTTTTTTTAGCATTTTATATTAAAACCTTTAAACAACCTTGTTTTAAAATTATTTAGTCTATCATCATGTTAACTGTGGATTATACATTCAATAAACGCATCTACATATTAAGAAGTAGTTTGAAGATGTGAATTGTTTACCAAATAGTACTTAATAAGCTGGCAATATGTTCTACAATTGATTGCGATTCCGTTCAGTGTTCCGTGTGTTCCGTAATCTTATATTTGCATGCTAACTGAATTAAAACCTTCATCAACCGTATTAATTTTAATAGAAATTGTTTCGGATGAAAAAGCTCGACTTAAATGTGAGAAAAATAGACTGAGTGTAAGTAGCATTAGAAAAATCGGTGCTAATGGTATTAATATCTGTAAAGTAAAATAATAATAATAATAGATAAAGGTAATGCTTTTGCTTAAATGTGTGCAAGAAATCGGAGGCTTGGTTCATGCACTGATGATGCATATTATAGCCTAGAAACTAGGTTTTGATTTTTCTAAATTACAAAATTTATTACAAAATTTACTTGGCAAAATGCTGATTGCCTCCTGGAATTCAAGAGAAATTAAAAGTACTAAAAATTTTCTAGGGAGGGTTAAGATATTATAGCTCATTAAGAAACAAAATTAAGGGTACAGAAAAACAAATACGTACTATAAACCAGATCATCAAATAGATTATAGTAATTTGAAAAAATATTAAAAAAATTGTACGCGGGATGTTTATGTAAGTTATAAAAAGTAAAACACCATAATGATTAAAAAAGTTTTAAAACAAAAAATAGGTGTTTGTAATTTGCCTTTGGTTTTGATGATACTCAAAATAGTTTGATAAAAATAATGTTTTATAGACCTGGAGATGAGACCAATCAATAATACTGTCGAACAGCATATAGAAACCTCAAATCGCAATAAAACTTTTTACAAGTTACTAAAGTAATGAGTGAAATCGTAACAAATATGTATATTATCGACATAATGGGATTTAAGTTCTTTTTGAAGAAGATACATTTAGAGAAATATGTGCATAATCTCGTAACATAAGCAATAACAGGAAACATTTTTAAGAGAATCTAATGTGATGAATGAGATTTTTGGTTTGGATACGAGGTCTGAAATTCTGATTGTAAATTTGGATTCAGCACAAAAAAAAACAAAAAGTTTATGGATATTAAGATATAAAGGTTATGGGGCCTGATATATTAAAAGGATTAAACAAAAAAATATATAACGAAAAGTCTGGGCCTATTAAATTATAAAATCTGGGAATTAAAGTTCGTCATGGCAATGCTTGCTTGTGCATGCATTTTTAACTGGTTAACTTCTTATTATATTTAACTTTTCCAAGTCTCAGCTTATCAGCTGTTATTTTTAAATAATTATCATAACCAAAATAAAATTGTAATTAACTTCTTTAAGTTTTACAAATATAATCGTACTAAAAGGCTGGGTTTTAACAGTCTAGGACGCTACTGAGTATCTAGATTTTAATATACGACAAAAAACACTTCAGCCCAAAGCTGGGTCGCAGAAGTGAATGGAATGACATCATTTCTGGACTCAACAGAAATGCCATTAAATGCTACACTGATTGTTCCAGGATAGCAGAAGCCACTGGAATAGGAGCCTGGTACTAGATGCTTCGAAATCACCAAATATCTTACAAGCATAAAAATACGCTATTGATAAATGTGTATAGTTGAAAGTTGAAAAGAAATTTCGTAGGCAAGAAATTGTCATTATGTCGGATAGTCAAGCAGTTATGAAAGCGTTGAGCTCCAACGTAATCATCTCGAAGATGGTATAGACATACTTATAAAGACTAAATGAGCTAAACAAGGATACTACAGTTACCATCTTGTGGGCCGGGACATACTAAGGTGGAGGGAAACGAAATAGCAAATAAACTGGCCAAAAAAGGAACTGAAACACCATTTCTGGAGCTCGAAGAATTTTGTGGGATCAGTAACGGCATGATAATGGAAGAGTTGAAAAGAGAAGTGGAAATAAAAAGATACCACCACTAAAATAATATACAAGGAATGAGACAAGCGAAAGTTCTGGGAAACAATAACCACAAAAGGTCCACAGAATATATGATCCTGACTAAAATAAAGTTTCGCATAATAACAGGAATCCTAACAGGGCATTGCCGGCTGAGAGGACATCTTAAGAAGTTTGGACAATTCGAACAAGAAGAAAGCAGATTTTGCGACTTAGAGGTTGAAAACTCAATCCAAATACTCCAGAATGCACCGCTTTGAAAAACCAAAGGGCCCAATACCTAGTAGCACATCAGATAGAAGAAAGAGATCTGCTGAATCTGAAATCGTCAGACATCCAAAATAGGATTAGTAGATGGGGTGCTCTTATCACTGAGACATACTCAAAGACTAAGCACTAGACAGGGACACAATATATCTTATACGACGAGATGAAATTACCCCCATATCTACATACATACAAACGTACTATAAGACAGGTTAAAATTTAATACTTACAGCTAATGGTACAAAAACTTGATGGCAAAGTGGAAATCGTACGGGTATTACCTTATGTACCGGTCATACTATTCCGATTATATGACTCATAATGTAATAATGTCCTATATTGTTACTTGATTAATAATCGATAATCATTCACCATATACTGACTAATAACTGATAATCACACTTGGAACTTTTAATGCTAAAAATCTAGTAGGTATGCTGTCATCTTTGTCATTGATTTTGTACTACAAATGTAAATTATTGAGCTGTTAAATTTTTAAAATGTCATTAATTTATGATATAATCTATTGAATACAACACGTGGTATCGTGTCTATTGATAATCCCATAAGTTAATGCATTCAACGTGTTGTCAAATTATAATTTCACTCGTCCTGCAGGACTGGTGAAATTAATATTTGACAACGCGTTTCGTGAAATAACTTATGGGATTATCGATAGTCAAGATGCCACTCGTTGTATTATAAATGAAAACGATATACAATAGGTTCAGTAAAATTAAACTATATAAAACAATTGCATCGATATGCAGGAAGGGGTTATTCTAAATGTCGCTTATTACGAAAATTGGTCTAGGTTTTATAGATGTATTTGGACTGGATTATCCAGAAATAACGTATCCCCGAAACTCAATCATAATTATAATATTCAACAAATAAACGATTACAGTTACAATAACAAGAAGAAAATGCAAATAATATTTAAATTAAATTATTAAGTATTTGTCTTTCTTTTTAATAAAAAAAAAATAATTGAAAAATGACAGATCCTTTTTAAACTTAGGGATATTCTACTAATTGAAGAACTCTTAACATGGAAGTCGTATTCAGATCAGCCAATAATGGATCAACTACTCTCAACGAGACATGGCAATAAGTCATAGGGATGAGATGAGATGCCATTTTATTTAGGAACATCTTGAGTTGCACAATACAAAGGATGCTAAGTTCTGGATATGTGTAATAGGTACTTGTTCGGGAACGTGAAATTCAACTGAAGTTGAATAAATGTAGGATTCCCATCGTACACATATAACAGCAATGATATATTTCTGTGGATTTAACAATTTGAAATATACTCAATCTATGATTGTTTGTTTTTATATATTAAATAAATTAAAAATAAATAGTATTACATTGTTTTTTAAATATTAAAACTTAAAATGTCTTACTTGTTTTATCACTTTAAAAGTTACTAACCGTTTAGATTTTAACTAAAAAAGAAATAATATGGTCAAATTTTTTTTCTTTTTCAATGAATTCACAAAGCCATTTTTTTGGATAATGTAATGTTAATAATGTTTGAAAAGAGTTTAATAAAATGGGATTTGAATTTTTTGTTTGTTTGGCAATTAAGGCCCGGTACTTTGCAAGCTGATTAAGTTAATTTAACAGAAAATTAAATTTTAACAGAGAATTTCGGTACTTTATGCTATGATTATACCTTAATCATGATTTAATGTGGGCGTGTCTCTGTTAAATTTAACATCATCTTTTTTCTTGAATTTAAGCTTTAATCAGAATTATTGGCTCTGAACTTTATAATTTCATGGTTTAGAATTCTGATTTGGCTTGTTCTGTGCATAAATTTGATTTGACATTCGACGACATATTGACAATTTATTTTTATTTCATTAAGAATAAATCGACCTGATTCTTTTGAAAATCGAAACCTTTTATAAAATTCTATATCATCCCACTTATTCATGGGGTCTACACAGTATAAGTTCCTTGATTGCGAATATAAACAATAAGTTTATCATCATCATCAAAAATATCGTCTATTTCATGCAAATTAATAATAAAATAAAAATCACAACAATATACACCAAGTCAAGTGAACATTAAAAAAAACTCAAAATTTCTTAAAACTAGTAACTGACATATATTTAAAATTCGACACGATGTGTAAAACTTTTTCTTTCTAATACATGACACCTATCTTAAAACGTACGTTTAAGATTTTACATCAAATTTGAATAAATGCAATTTAATATAAAAAAGAAGAAGAGATAGTGTTACCACTACTCAAATTTTAAATCAAACATTGATTAACTAATCGTTGTCAAAGTTACTTATAAAGTACCCATTTACTACTTTTCTGTTAATTTGATCATGATTAGTTTAATAATATGATTAACTAATCAAAAATTTAACAAGAGCACAAAGTACCGGACCTTAGTGTTGTTCCTAATGCTCTTCTATTATCAGCTAAAAATAAGAGACAGTCATCTGGAGACTACCATGAAGATATGAGCGTCAGTAAATTTAAAAACCCGTATACGAGTGACTCCATCTTTCGGCGGGGGTTACAACTGTTAGGAAGATTGCCGTTACCATAATTTTTAGTTAATTCTAATCCGTACCGTTAACATATTTTAATTATTAAACAATAATAAAAATAAAACCGACAATAAAGTAATTTCGTTAGAACTGAAAAACCTATAATATTTTTGATATTCCTTATATGTACAAAACTCCAATATTTTTTCCACATCAATGGCGCTAACTTATGGGTTGTTTTCATAAAATCGTTTAATAATAAAATAAAATTAATAGTAAAAATTACGTAATAAATAATCTGAAATATTATATAACTATTAACATAAATACTTGCAGGATGGGTAATTGAAATTATTCATAAGGTATTGAACAATATACAGAATTGGATTTGGCCAATAATTATGCCCAAGTTTGCATTAAAAAATAAAAATAGTAAGTCTATTATTTTAATATATCAAAACACTTTTTGATATCAAAATCATTCCAGTCAAGTTTCAAAAATCAATGGTTTGACTCGTAAGAGGAATTCAACTGTCGATTTATTTTTAGACGATTTTAATTGGTAGTAATAGAGAAGAACATTTATCATGTTTAAATTTTGTCTTGTTAAAATTAGAAAGTGCCGGTCTAAATACTAAATCTCATATTTTGGTTTAATACCGGATGAAAATATTTCTGAATATAAAATATTATCCCAACTAAGATCATCGTTAGGACTTATAAATAACTGTTCAAAATGTTTACAACTTTACATCATATATGAGAGTTGAAAGAATATAATAAGACTTGATAAATAAATGAAAATGAGATAGTTACAAAAACGTTTTGATGGAAAAAAGTACAAAAAAGTTTGGACTCTCTTTCATAAAAAATATATTTCAATTGTATAGGTAAAATATGGTATAAAGAAAGAGGAAGCGAATATGTACAAGTAGAAATTGCAAAATAATAATTAATGGGGTTTTGCAAGGGAATTGAACTATGTGAATTAAGGTAGGATGTTTTATTTTTGAAATATTATACAGGCCCTGTATATTATGTTACCCTGAAGATTTTTAACCAATATTTATGATTTGGTATACAGGGTGTTGAAAATTTCAATGTACACTATTGGGATTTCGTTATCCATTATAGATACAAAGTTGGTTAAATTTGAAAAAAATTGCATATTATGAAGACAAATTTAACGGATTTTGAAACATTTTAATATCAGGTCCGGTTTCAGAGATATTTGTTTAAAACCAAAATTGATGATTTTCGTTATATTTAATTATCACCTTTATTTTTAAAGTTAGAAGAAAACTTTTTTTATCTTTTTTGTTGAAGACCAAATGCCGTTTAACATAGCTTAGTCAGTTTTTCTATACGACGTTTCGTCTTTAAAGAGCATTCCTTATTTTTTTTTTTAAATACGGGCCTGTACTTTTTATTTTATTTCTGAAATATCCATTGTGTTCTCTATCCAACCATGTATCACACTTAATTTTTTTTTATTAAATTTTGACAATGAACTGTACTTTAGAAAATTTTGTAAGTACGGTCCAGAATATTTTGAAACCATCTTGAGGAATGCTCTTCAAAAACGAAACGTCGTATCGAAAAACTGACTCAGTTATGTTAAACTGTATTTCATCTTCAACAAAGAAGATTAAAAAAGTTATCTTCTATCTTTAAAAATAAAGGTGATAATTAAATAAAATGAAAATCGTCAATTTGGGTTTGAAGCAAATATCTCGAAAATTGGAATTGATATTAAATTTTTTCAAAATCCAGTAAATTTGTCTTGATAATATGCAAGTTTTTTCCCATTTAACCAACTTTGTATCTATCTATATGGTTAACAAAATCTCAATAGTGTACATTGAAATTTTCAACACTCTGTACATTAAACAATTATATTTAAATTTTGTGTTTTAGTTGCAACTAGAATATAATTGAGAGAGAATCTTCCAGAGGAAATATCAAAGCCACAACTAATTTATCAATACTTCTTTACTAAAAAAAATATTTTTATTCGTTTAAGTTATGAGAAATTTGAAAGTTTTAAATCAACCATTATATCTGAAGGAGTCCCGAATGAACCAGCTTGAATGAGAAATTAAAGAGTCTTGTGAGCTAACAGATGAATGGGAAAATAAATATGAATGTACTTACAGAAAGGTAGAAAATCTTAAGATTAAAAAATATGGTGCACAAACAATAAATTTTTTTTATTCAATTTCTATTGTATAATTTAGTACATCAATTTAAATGTCGGCACAACGTGGTGCGTTATATCATACAGTGAAAATTGGAAATTATTTTCGAGAATTTAATTTTAAAGTTTTAAAATTTTTTGACATAGAAATACAATTATTTTTAAACGATTAGTAACAGGAATTTTTCAGGATAGATGAGGCAGATTCAGATAGAAAAAGACTAACGAAACTGGACTTAATAAAATTTTTAATTAAATTCCAAGAGAAAGGAATACTAGAAGAAATCCAAACACAGATGGGGAAGAAATAGAATTGGAAAAAGCAAATCTAAAAATTTTTCGAGATGTTTAGGATTTAAACAAAAAAGTAGTTTATAATAATAACAATTCAGATGATAATGGAAAAGAAGATGACAAAAGAAGAAGTAATGGAATAGATGAGCTGGAAGAAGTGGAGATGCAAGAAACTGTAATAATGGAAATGTAAATTTGGCTATGTTGATGCAAATGATGATAAGCATTAGTAATCATTTAAAAATGAATTTTTTTGAAATAAATAAGAAAACAGAAGGAAATATTCTAGAAACAAGTAAAGAAATAAATCATTTATGATCAGAATTTTTTTTATAATGTTATAAATAATACATAACGTTTTTAAACAGATAACAGGCTATAACTGGTTCAGTTCTTACACCTGTGCCCTTATATATGTATCTATACACCATATGTTGGAGATTACCAATTTAAAATGTATATACATTATGAAAATTTAAAAGTAAAGAACAGGAAAATAAGAGAAAGAGAGAGAAGAGCAAATGAAATGAAATAGAGAACAAAAATAGGAAGGATAATATAGACTTTGAAATAAAGGTGTATTCATGGTTTTGCCAACAATTTTTTTTTAAATATAATCGGAGATAGGTCGGAAAAGACAGGATTTATGATATGAATATCATTGATGTAGACAGCAACGTTGTAAGTAAAACTTCGTTAAAAACATTGTGTTTAATTTAGGTATACGAATTAAAGTTTCCTGCCGAATAATCACATTATGAATATCTGTCTAAAGTTCAATTTAGCAGATATGGCGATGATTTATATTTTAAAATTTTATGAGCTAAACAATACATATGTAGAAGTCTCCGGCTTTCCATTTTTAACCATATCAGTTCAGAAAATTTATGTGAGGCACGTTCATATCTCCTTATACCATAAATGAGACGTATGCAGGAATTTTGTAATTTTTGTTTTCGACAGGAGTCTTCATTATGAAGACATGGCCCATACATAAAATCACAATTATAGATGCGAAAAGACCAAAGAGTCACATAATATTTTTTTAATATATGTTGATAAAAATTGCTCCTGAGAGTAAATCAATTTTAAATTAAAATATGCAATTGGATTTAAAAGGAATTTCGGTAATAATTAGTTTTAATAAAATATTCTCGAAACATTGATTGTTGTTACTATAAAATATTATTGGTGATGATTTGATAGGGTTTATTTTCAAAGAATGTAATGTTGCTGATTGATAATTTTTTTCAAATTCAATTTCTAAGCTACTTCCAATATATTGTCAAACTTAAATAAGATATAGATCTGTGTGTGTATCATCAGCGTAATGTTAATAGTTGCAAAACTTGATAAAATTTGGAAAGCTTGCACTCTATAAAGAGAATAGAAATGGTCCTAGAATACTCCCCTGAGGTACACCAGAAATCATGTCCAAAGGAGAAGATTTTATTCCATCTATTTCTACTACTCGTGAATGTTTATGCAAATAAGATTTTAGAAGAGACATGGAAACAAGGCTAAAATTATGTCATGACTGATCAAGTCAAAAGCTTTGTAAAGTCAAGAAGTACTAAAATCGAATATTTATTGTTATCTTTTATTTTAATCAAACGCAGGTAAAATTTGATTGCTATCAACAAAATCCCTGATTTGACGTTTCATAACACGCTCGAAAATTTTAGAGAAAACGGGAAGAATGCTGATGGATCTTAAATCTTTAAGTTCTTTTGGCGAAGCAACTTTAGGTAGTGGTAAAACTTTGGCAAATTTCCAGTCACGAAGAAAATATCCATTACGAATGCATTCATTAATAGTATGAGTAATAACCGGAAAAATAGCTGGATAACAAAGACGAACTAGTTATATTCAATGCACCATTGCCATAGGCTTTACATTTAATAGAATTTATTATTTTAATTACGGCGTTGTTGGTAATTAGACTTTATTGTTCCTATAAAAATTTAAATTTCCATTGTTCACTGGAATCTGGCTTGAGCTATTAATAAAATAGTTATTAATGGTTTCAACCGATTTAAGGAAATTGAGAATTTCAGTTAGCTTACGATCTCCAATATATATTTTTTAATTCCAATCACATTTCTCTTAAGGTGCAGGTTTGAAATTTAATATTTAAATACGGTTTATTTTCTGCATTAATTGCTGTGTTAGTATAATTTCTTAGCGGCTTGTAGTATTAAAAGTGTTCTGAAGATTGAGTTTTTCGAAATTTACGTAAAGCTCTTAATTTCTGCATGAGCTTGTTTACCACGGGTTATAACTACTCTTCTTAAATGTTATGATCGAACAGATGCGTGAATATCTAAAACTGTAAAAATATTAGAATTTTATACTGCTAACTTTTTATCAATGTCAGCAATATAAAATAGAGCATTTCATCGTATATTCTTTAAATAGTTTGTCTTCAAAAGTAATATACAGAATTAAATAGACAAAAGAATTGTAGAAGGAGATTCAAAAATTAGGTAAGATAGATGAGCATATAAAACATTTAAAGAATGAAAATAAATAAAGAAATAAAAGAAAAAATAAAGAAAAGTTCAGAATAATTTCGAAACATAGAACGATGCAGAGATACAAATGTGGGAATGCTCAAGAGGGATTGAAAAAACAGTAAAAAAAGAACAAAAAGTCATAGCATTGATAGACGAGAATGATGATCAGATGAAGTTTCTAGAGAACGAATGGAAGCTAACATGAAGTGAGATGATAAATAAGCTGAAGTATTGGATTAGAGATAAAAATAATAGAGAATTTACTATTAAATATCAAGATGAAGAATAGAGAATTTGGACTATTAACTCAAAGAGCAGATTTGGGAAACCTAAAGACTCTTAGACAAAATCCGAAATCTAGATCGCTCGGTCGGAACAAACCTAGATCTACCAATAATTTGAGTCCAATCTTTGTTGAGTTGATAAGATAGTTATCGAAACGTACGTAGAATTTAAAAAAGTGCAGTTTTAATTAATGGTGACTTTATTCTTTAAGATTATTGGGTGTATTCACTGTTCAAAATTTTATTAGATTTTTTAATGTTTTAAACTTTTTCTAATTAAGGTACTAACACTTAAACAAATCAGATTTAGATAAAATCACGTGATTCTGATTTTATCGGTGGTATCTATTTGTTTTCGCGTTTTCATCAATTTAAGATATGTTCATAAAGCTTAAAAAAATATCGACATATTTTTAAGTACTTTTATAATAAACTAGAAATAAACAAAACCAGATCATTTTATTGGATCTCCAGTAATATTAGTAAAATAGCTATAGGTATTCTGGCGCACTCCTTACAGAAAATAACATAAGAAATTGCTAAGGTCCATTCTGGTAATTTTTGGTACACGTCAAGGTTCCGATCCGTGCTAGACATCTCGATCCGCTGTAAGGTTCCGATCCGCGCTATACAAGTCGCGAACAGGTCTCGAATAGCTTTCATCAGATCTCAAACAGCTTTTACAGGTCTCGAACAGCTTTTACAAGTCTTGAACAGCTTTTAAAGGTCTCGAAAAGCTTTTAACAGGTTGAGCATTTGATCAGGTTTGATCCGCGTTTTAAAGCTGTTCGAGACCTGTTAGAAGCTGTTCGAGACCTGTTAAAAACGGTTCGAGACTTATAAAAGTTGTTCGAGACCTGTAACAGCTGTTCGAGACCTGATTAAAGCTGTTGTCTAGCGCGGAACATAACCTTAAAGCGGATCGAGGCTCGTCCAGCACAGATCGGAATCTTGACGTATACTAAAAATTACCAGAATGGACCTTAGCGATTTCTAATGTTATTTTCCATAAGTAGTACGCTAGAACACCTATAGCTATTATACTAATATTTAATTTTTCTACAAAATCATTTTTAGACATTAAAAAAAAATTCCTATTGTTGCGTTTTCACACAAAAGCAAGCACAAACCAACTTTGGTAATTTAAAATATCATTAAAAAATTATAATAAAGTAAACGGATTCTAAACATTAAAAATATGAATGGCGTTACCTTATTTTTAATGACGCTATTTCACTTTTATCATATCTTGCGTTTGTGTATAAAATAAAAATCAGTTTTTATGCTATAAAAAAATTATCTTACAAGCACAAATTTTTTCTGTTAATAATAAATCCTGTTTTCCTGAGCTATCAATTTTTATTGAAAAATCCATAATACGCAAGAGCAGAAGACGGGATTGATATAGCCGACTTAAAGATTAATTCCACTCCGAAATATGCAACAATTTTGATAATTATCAAGTTGATGCCGAAGGCCTGATTGTTAACTTAGTTATAAGGGTATCCGTTTTATTTTCCGGAAGTCCGGAATGGGAGTGTCGCTCAATTATGAATTCACAGCTGAGAAAAGCTTGTGTTTTACACGCGAAACGACGTAATTCCGAGAGTATGGCCAATAAAAGTCGATTTGAAAGATGTGAATGACGTTAAGCGACCACATATCTCTTTAAACCAAGAAATACCGTTAACTTTTATGCGTGCTTTTATTCTAATCACGTTGAAATTAATCAGTAAATTGATTTTGGTAATACATTTTCTGAATATGCTTAGTGATATTAATAACTAGCAAAATTGTGAAGTAAATTATTTTATGATGAAGATTAATTTTTAATATTGTTTAAAGAAAAGTTTCTTTAAACGTCTTAATAAGTTTGTTACTACAAAGGATGAAAAAAGTACTATTATATCCAGTTCAAAGCTGTAATAGTATTTTTAGACATACATAAGCGTTTTCACTGAATGAAATATTTTACTTTATTAATGAACTTTTATTAAATCTGCAACACGACATAACCTTAAACTGTACTTAACTGATTTTTTGCACCAACATTAGTCAATAATACAGTTTTATTTAACTAATTTTAGTTCACATAATGAACAATTTCATAGGACAAAAATAAGCAAAGAAATTAATTTAAATGAGTATTTTAATGTTCAATTTGACCAATAAATTTTATTATTTATGTGCAACATTTTTTGCGCATTATTTTAATGGTAAATATTTGGCATTAAAATTACATTTATCTGCAATAACATTTTTCATTTGTGCATTATTTTAATCGATGATTCTAAGTACGCATGCCCACTTAAATTACTGAATGTGTATTAGCAAAGTGGTTACATGGTACAAGATAGTAATTTTTTTTATTAAAATATATTGTTTTCTTGTATCGGTGTATGGTGAGAGTGTGAAATAGAATTTAGTTAACTAAAATATCGGCTTGCATTGAGCAGGAAATCTTGTTTTTTGTATTATTTTCATTTTACTCTGTAGTCCAAGTTCGCATTTTCTCTAAATGAATTTCATTAAATAATTTTAACAATACAACAAGACCCAGTAGAGTGGGTGAGGATGTCATAAAGACCTTATATACACAGTTTCTGTATCATAGATGGCGCTCAACGGGAATGGCCAAACCCGTTAGGGAAGAAGATGCAGCAAGTAATAGAAATGGGTTCTCTGGATACACAGGATCACAAAATAGCCACTCCATCACACGTGTCGCATGCAAAATTTGAAAATTTGCCCCACAAATGCTCCAAATGTGGTACGATCGATCGAGGGTTACCCCTAGTGCCCTAAAATTCGATTTGCTGTATCGTAACGGTGCAAGGGCTAAGGAGGGAGGCAAAAAAGGGCCGGCGAATTTTTTTAAAACTTGGCCAGTCGCTAAAAAACTGAAGGATTTAAAATTTCGCGATTTTTGTACCAACATCTTATTATTGGGTTATAAATTAACAAAATTCCCTTTTGCTGCATTAAAGAGCGTTTTATAGTAATTTCCCTCAAATTTATAGTAATTTCCCTCGAATACTGCATGATCATGACAAAAATTACGAAACTTCGGGAGTGGGGACAAAAGTGATGACAGATAATAACAATTTTTTTTTAGTTTATAACAAAATTAACAAGATATGAGTACAAAATGGCCAAAATTTTAAATCCTTTATTTTCTATCGACGGGCCAAGTTTTGAAAATTTCGCAGGCTTTTTTTCGTCCCCCATCTTAGCAAGTACAGCATTACGATATAGCAAATCGCATTTTTAGCCACCAGAGGTTATCCCCGATCGCTCACACCAAATTTTGAGTATTTACACCTTTTGTGGGTCGGGCACCATGTTATGGGGCAAATTTGCATTTTTTTTTCAAATGCGTCACGTGCGATGAAGTAAGTGACTTTTTTTGTGATCCTGCTACAAAGAAAACCCGTTTCTTTAACATGCTGCATCTTCTTCTTTGACGGGTTTGGCCACTTCCGGTTGTGCGCCATTTATAATGCAGCAACTGGGTATATAGGCTCTTTAAGACATCATCACCCACCCCCTAGGGCTTGCTGCATTGCTTCTTTCCATGGAAGGACCGAAAAAAATTCAAATGACATTTTTTCTCACTTCCGTGCCCCTGGGTATAGGCATCTTGATGCCAGATTATGTTATATGCTCCCCTCTACCGTTCTAACCGGGTTGCTGTATCTTCTTTTGCTTACGGGTTTTTTTATAGTGGGCTCTTGGTCTATGAAGACATTTCATATTTTAATTTAGAAAGAGAAATAAAAATAAACAAGATTTAATACTCAATACAAATTGACACTATGTTTAACTGAATTCTAATCAACGGGAATCAATTAAAAACTAGCATCGCGTCAAATGAACATAAAATACTTAGGAGAAACTAAACGGCGACTCCACAAGCAAGTACCATGAGTATAATGTCGAAAAGTGACGTATATTCTTCAGGAACTAAAGTAAATTTACTGTGGCTAGACATTTCCAAATGTACTGTTTAAAGTATATATAAGTACTTGACAATGTATATTATTTCGAAAAAGTTTTAAAATTTAACCAAAGTATGTGTTAGTTTTTCTTGGTGAAAATAAACAAAAAAAACGTTGAATTATTGATCATTGTATAACATGCCAGTTTTAATAAAAATTTCATGTACATGATTGTAGTTTTTAACTACAATATATAAGTTCTTTTTGTTTCTGATCTGAGTAGATAATCATAATTCATTAGAATACAGAATAATATCGAAATTTTGAACACTAACATGCTACTTTTATCTGAAATCTCACAATCTCCAAAACATTAAAAAAATAAACAATATAGGAGGAACTGAAAATGAAATTCCATTTAAACTTTTAAGTAAAGCGGTAAAATAGTCGCCTATTCCTAGAATTAGACGAGTTTTGTTAAAAATAACTTTTCTTTGTTACTTATAATAGTAATGAAATAAAAATTATTACTTATAAAAAACAGCCACCGGTAAAAGTTAAGATACCAGGAAGTAAAATCCAGGAAGAAGCTAAGATATCAGGCCATAAAATCCAGGAAGGTAGTACGTGAACGGAACAGTTTCGAAAAATAATTAAAAAATAGGGAGCAGCTAATTTAAAGTAGAGAAAGAAAATATTAGTAGTATCACAGTACTGTAATGAAACGGAAAAAAATTAACAGTAGAATACCATCCGAAAATCTGTGATGAATGCATCTTTAGAGGAAGTATCATGACCGGTATTAGAATAATAAGATTAAAACATATTTATGGAGAAAAAAGAAACCAACAGAAACAAAAGACCAATTTATAACATTGTTATAAATTGAAATGTCCATAAGAGACACACAGCGAACATATGCTTTATGGCCAATTAATAAAATGTATATAAATGTGGAGACGCGAGACGCTGAGGGCTGGGGAACGTAAACACGATAAGATGTCGGTAGTAAAGGAAACGAAAGATAAAATTCCCAACAAAGATGCTATTAGATCTGATTTTACGTCTGACAAAGGTAATTGCCTAGTGGTTCTAGATATGTCATAAATATAATGAGTTGGGAGTAGATTTAAGTCCTCCTAGAAAAATAATCAAAAAATGTACTTAAGAGTAAAAGAAAAAGAAACTTACATCTGTAGAATTTATATTTAGTGTTAATTTTATAAAAACAACTTTTCTTAGCTTTTTTTACTTTATTTACATAAGATTTATTTTGTAACAAACATATGACCAAATTGCCACATACCAGATTTAATAAACTATAATACCAAAATATCTCTTATTCTAAGCGAAAAGATGAGGATTCCTGTGAGTAAGAAATTATGAGAGAACTAACAACGCTTGATATTGATACTGCAAACATGCATAGCATACATAAGAGATTATTTTGTACTTTAATACATAATCCACTCGTTAGAGCTTGGTGGACGTAACAATATTTTTCACGGAAGTTTAAGTTATTTTTATCGACAAAAAATAGAATACATTTATCTAAATAATTAAGTGGTGAGCCATAGATAGGTATAGTTAATATAAATATATGAAGAATGAATACAAGAACTGGTGAGAACAATTTGGTAATTGGTTAATCTAGAGAAATGACTATAGTTAAATAAAATGAACCGGTGAGTCGGGTAGAAATACCGAAAAATGTATTTTTGATATAAAATTCACAATTATCAAAATCAGTTTTTGATTTTTTTTATACTAAAAGTGTGTTTTCAGGACTACCTAATAACATTAAAATATAAAAAAAACTCAATATGTTCTGAAAAAAAAATTAATTTGCATGTAAACATGTGCCGACGTTTTAAGCATCGTGAGTTTACTATTAGTCTGATTAAAGAAAAGTTCAAGCAATATATAGCTAATTACTATCACTTGAATTTGTATTGAAAAAAAAATTTTAATTAGTTCCTAATATATCAAAAATTAGAAAAATGGGAGAACCTTAATTTAATTCCTTTTTTGGTAAAGATTTGTAAGAGAAATTATAGAATTCATTAAACAATAACTGCCTATAGTCTAGTCGAGAAATGACTTTTCCGCGAAAAATAGTTAGAAGCGTAGGAAAAATATAAGCGATGGCTTATTCGACGCGGATTGCAATTGTGAGAAATGTGTTATGTCGATTTTTTCCTGCAAATAGAAATTGTAATTGTTATTAACAAAAAAACAAAAAAGAAAAAGCCATTTTAGTTTTTGATGATAACTTAAAAACTATACAAGATAGGGGGAATTGCAAAAAAGATCCTTAAAGAGGAGGAAATTTCCAAAAAAAAACATTTAAATCCCGATTCTCTAGCTCTAATATTTATAACTTTAATTTGTTGCTGAAAATAGGGTTCCGCGCTACCGTTTCGGGATAAGTACGCCGCCTCTATAGTGACTACCACATAATTTAAAAAAATTATTATATCATTTAAAAAAATAAAGTTCCGTTGGAAAAAAATTTTGAAATGCATTTTTCAAAAAGCTAGCCTATTGTTAATTAACTACTTTTTTTCATACCTCTGTCTTCATTGAAAGCTGGATAATTGTTTAAATAATCACCCTAAAAAATTTTTCACCTCTTACACTATTTTCTATGAGTGTAGGTACTCCATAATATGACGCTATAAAATTATTTCAAATTTGTTTGTATTGTTTATAACGAGTTTTCTAAGTTAACAAAAAATGAAAAATCGTAAAATTGTTGTTAATTTTTTTTTTCTCATGTACTTTGGTATAGCTGTTGTTATATTAGAAATAATGATTAAATTATTGCGGGTAAGATTTTTTAACGCTATATTAGTTAAGAAATAATTTTGCCTTTAAAAATCATTATTGATGGCTCATAATACAATTTAAAAAAAAAATTTTTTTCATTAATAATTTCATTGTCTATTTAGTTCACAATTTGTTATAAACAATATTTGAGTGTCACAATAATTTATTTCTAATACTACTAACAAATACAAAAACAATCATATGCAACAATGTTGAAAAAAAAATTAATTTTTTCTGTATTTTTTATTGGATTTTCAAAAAAAATTATTGTGACAGTCAAACCTTGTTTATAACAAATTGTTAACTAAATAAACAATGAAATTATCAATGAAAAAAAAATGTTTTTTTATTGTATTATGAGCCATCAATAATGGTTTATAAGACAAAATTATTTTTTAATTAATTATTTAAATAATGCAAATTTTAAAAAAAAAACGATTATAAACAAGAATTTTTTTTTTTTAAATATTAAACTAAACTATTTGTTTATAAACAAATAGCTTTAAAAAATCTTACCCAGAATAATATAATCCTTATTTCTAATATAAAAACAGCTATACCAAAGTACATGAGAAAAAAAAATTTTAACAATAATTTTACGATTTTTCATTTTTTGTTAACTTAGAAAACTCGTTTTAAATAATATAAACAAATTTTAAATAATTTTATAGCGTCATATTATTGAGTACACTCATAGAAAATACTCAAAGAGGCGAAAAATTTTTTAAGGTGATTATTTAAACAATTATCCAGCTTTCAATGAAGACAGAGGTATGAAAAAAAATAGTTAATTAACAATAGGCTAGATACTTGAAAAATGCATTTCAAAATTTTTTTCCAACGGAACTTTATTTTTTCAAGTGTTGAAATGCTACCATAATTTTTTTAAATTTTTAAATCAATATTTAGTGCTTTAAAAGAAATATGTTTATATTTTGGTTGTTTTTGAATTTAAAAATTAGATTTTCTTCACACATCAAATAGACAATAATGGGCTAGTTTTAGACTAACAGGAATAAAAATATCGCTCCGGTTGAACCGGAAGTGACATCAACTTTTTTTTCTTAAATGGAATGATTATAATTTTTTGATGGTTTTTTATTAAGCATAAATTTCTAAGTGCAATAGTTTTTCGAAAATTTTCAAAGTGCAAAATACCACTAAAATCTAACGAAAGTCATTTTCAAAGTTGTATAAGAAAATAACCAATTAAGACTCAGTTTTGAAACTTGGAAACTAATAGGAAAAAATACTGTAGATTCTGAAAATTCCATTAGTTTTTTTGTGAAATCTGAGCAAGTAGGCGTTACACATAGAAGTTTGAACCATCGACCGAAAAAAAAATGGAATATTCGAATATCAAATTTGACAATTTCAAAATTCTTGCATTACCATTATTTTTATTTGTCTTTTCAACAGTAGCAATTATAATGTTGTCTTTTTTGAGAAAAAAAAATTGAAATTGGTAAAAAAAAATATCTCTATTTTGCCAACTTATATTTTGTATTTTATCATATGGGATTATCCAAAATATGGATTATATTTGGAAAAACCCAAAAAATCTTTAGCAGGTATAAGGAAGGGTTATGGGGTACCAAATGCAAATGTTCATATTTATTTTATAAGCCACGGTACCAATTGAAACTAAAACAGGTAAAATTTTTGGACGGTACGAAATGGGACAGTACGAAATGACACGACACCTCGCGCGGAACCCTATTTTCAGCAACAAATTGAAGGTATAAATATTAGAGCTAGTGATTCGGGAATTGGAAGTTTTTTTTGGAAATTTCCTCCTCTTTCAGGTTTTTTTTTGCAATTCCCCTTATCTTGTATAGTTTTTAAGTTATCATCAAGAACTAAAAAGGCTTTTTTTCTCGTTCGTTTTTTGTTAATAAAAATTACAATTTTTATTTGCAGGAAAAAATCGACATGACACATTTCTCAGAATTGCAATCCTCGTCGAATGAGCCATCGCTCATATTTTTCCCACCCTTCTAACTATTGTTGGCAGAAAACTCACTTCTCGACTAGACTACTAGCGATTAAAATAAAACTCTTAAAGTCATCATTTCTAAAACTAAATAATTTTTTTTCTGGATTATGTTGAGATTATTTGTTTATATTTTAGTGTTGTTATGTAGTACTTGAAACTCACTCTTAGTATAAAAAAAAAACAAAAATTTTAACTTTAATAGTTGTGAATTTTATATTAAAAATGTTGAAGCTTACATTTTTCGGTATTTTTACCTGAGTCACCGGGGCAATAGCTCTTAACTTTATTACAGATTTAATATCCTTAGTTACAATTCATATCAAGAGCTATTGTGAAACAAAAAAATAGTAAATTATAGAGAATCCCTTCTGTTTGACTCCTGAGCAAACGAAATCTCTATCGCTCTAATTGTAATGCAATAAAACTTAATAAGAATGGTAGAAACAAACAAAAATGTTATAAACAATATCACCTTTGTAAATAATAATATAGATAATAAGACGAAGAATCAAACTAACTTGATATTCACTACCTATACAAGGTGGACCAAAATTGTCAAGCAATACTTCTAGGGGTGATAGAACACCTAAAAATAAGTAGTGTTTGTGTAATGAACCTATGTCGAAAACCGCTTATTAAGGGTGCGACAACCCCTAGAATGGGCTTAACCATTATTGGTTTATGGTGAATATCTTTCGAGAGAGGTACCATACAATATTCAAATTTTATGTTGGACCTAAGGGTACTAAGATACGCTATTTACGTATATTGTCTTCATTCTTAGAATTCACTAAGGGTAGTTTTCAAGGGGTGGATTACCCTTTTTTAGACATACCTTTTTTATTATCAACTATTTTGGAAAATTCATATTAAAATAATGTTTTCGGAAGTTTTATTTTGAATAAGGGTACTCTTGATATATCATCCAAATTCAATCGTTTTCGTGTAATTTGAGTTCAAAGATATGCGTGTTCATCTTTCGAGACTGTAACACCAGTAATAAAATAATTACGGTTTCCTTAGACACAAAACAAAAAATACATATTAATAGTATATCGGCTGTGCAAGGAAGAATTAAAATATTTTTCATGTAACTCATTTAATTGACAATAAAAAAAGTTAAATTATAATTTTACTGTTTGTTACCGCAAGTCGATATTTGTCCCTAGCATGTTCACAAGTCAAGCACGCCCATTATTGAACTAAAATTACACGAAAACTATTAATATTTGGACGATACATCTGGAGTAGCTTTTTCCAAGAAAAACTTCCGAAAATATTATTTCAATATGTATTTTCCAAAACAGTTGATAACAAAAAAAAATATGCCCAAAAAGGGTAACTCACCCCTTGAAAACTACCCTTAGTGAATTCGAAGAATCAAGACAAAATACGTAAATAGCGTATCTTGGTATCCTTAGGTACTACCTAAAATTTGAATATTGTATGGTACCCCTCTCTAAAGATATTCATGAAAAACCAATTATCATTAAGCCCTTTCTAGGGGTTGTTGCACCCTTAATAAGCGTTTTTGGACATATGTTCATTAGACAAACATTACTTATTTTTAGGTGTTCTATCATCCCTAGAAGTATTGCTCGACAATTTTGGTCCACCTTGTATAAAAGAGATCATATCAGTATTTAATAGGGTGTGTAGTATTACAAAATGTAAAAAAGCGTTCAAAACAATTTCAACAATAAAGTCTTTTTATCCAAAAGTAAAATATAAAAACAAAGCACATTACGCTCGAATGTAATCTACAGCATACCGTATTCCAAATGCAATCATAAATATATTGGCCAGACCTCAAGATCGTTAGCCAGTCATATAACTTTACACAAAAGTGATAGTAGATTACAAACCGAACGTTGTGCCCTGGATTTTCACGGTAACACTATGGACTATCAAATGGACTATAATTCAGCAAAAATTTTAATAACTGAAAACCATTACACTCGAAGAATATTTCTAGAATTGTCATAAATATCACAGGAACCTAATTGTAATAATAAAAAATAGACATTAATCATTTGAACGAAATCAATTTGTATCTTTTATATTTGGACAACATTACTGAGTTACAATAATAGTTCTGAAGCTAAAAGATTATTAGTAATTTTTTTAATTAATTTCAAAATTTTAGCGCTGATTTTTTTTTAATTTTCTCCACCTCCACCTATAGTTATCATATAAATTATGATTAAATTCTTTATGAGCGCTTTTCAGTTTTATGTAAAATTGATAATGAAAGTGTGATAAAGAATTTAGATACACAGAGTTACTGAATTATTAATCTACGGTTTAAAATATTTAAGTACATTTAAAAAAATCGTTTGCAGAATAAACTTATAGCTATTTTTTAAAGCCGGTTCATGATTTGTGCATTTAGAAAACGTCAATCTAATGATTAGGCAATGGTAGATTCGCGAAAAAAATATTTTAAATAATCGGTATAAAGAATGCTGTCAATTAATTTGTTTCTTAAATGAAAAAATCATTCTGTATATAAATAAAAAGATGATTTGTTGGTCTATTATAAAAATAATAACCATGTCATCGTTTTTGCACATATTGTTGACTTGTCCCATCTTTCAGGATCTGTACCTTCATGCAGAGAAAGGTTAAACACGTGTGCAAGTGGTTCGAATAACACTTGTGAACAAACTTTAAAATGAAAAGTAGGGACATATCCGAAGTTAAAAAAGCTCCAAATTCAAACAATTGGAACAATGTTCAAAAGTTGTTACTGATTCAATCATGTACTTCGCAAAAAGAGAAACTTAACAATTCAGCTTTTGAAAAAGGACGAATTTTTGTAGAAATAGCAATAACTATAAATGATTTTCGTTGCAATTTTTCTCCTGAACAGCGTGTAATAGGATGACTATGCTGATAAAAAAATTAAAATGTATTAAAGATTTTAGCTCACAATCAGGAAATTTACCAAAAAAGTGAGAGTTATGTAACTTATTGTCAGAATATATGGGGATGGTCCAATTAAAGAATGCTAAAGTATTATTAATTGTAATATCTAAAATATTTTAGTGCAGTGGATAACCATTAAAAAAACGTCCAGTACATATACAAGTACTGACAAAAAAGAAATAAGGAAGCCTCGAATTTCACCGAGAACAGAAATTATAAAATGGCTCTAGGCTTATAAAGAAGAAAGAGCTGCAAGGCTCAAATTGGCAGCATGAGGCAAATAAAAAAATCCTAAATAAAATACTAAATGCCGAAAATAAATTGATAAATGCATAAACTTTTTTCCACCATAACCAAAAATGTCATTTATTTTACTGTTTTAAGAATCTAAATAATGTCATTAACAAGTGTGAAATAATTTTTGTATTTCACGCTGTTAAATAAAAACTATGCTTATCATGTATTTTTTTGATCATTTTTTAATTTCGCCATTACTGTTTCTGATATTTTTTAGATCCTTAAAAATAGTCAACGGTAATATACCAAGACGTTAATAAATAGTGGGCTATTTTTGTTGCGTCTAAATTTCGAGAATATTTTAGTGTAAAGATGAGACATATTTTTGGCAGTAATAATCGGTTTAAAGCCTCGAGGGCTTTAATCAATTGATTACCAAAATTATGTCGAATCAAATTATAAAATATTCGAGATAATGTAGCAACAACAAAAAAAGCAGAGTATTAATCAACGTCGTGTTATATTTAGGAAAATTATTTCCCGTGAAAATTAAATTAATTGCAGATAAGTAAATTAGAAAAAAAACATTATTAACAGAACACAAACGTCAGGAATACAACTAAACTACTGATACGAAATTAAATCGAATACCAATTAAAGTTGAAAACACAAAAAACTGACAGAAGTATTTGACGTTTTTATGTGACGTATAAAAGTAATTATTTCTCTAGTGCGATAGTCTGTAGTAATATCACAAGAGAGTGAGAATAAATTGAAAATAATTCGACAGATTTTAGAAAACTTGTAACCAAATGGCAGCAAGTTTGAGAAAATGACTGGAGAATTATTATCTAATTTATCGAACTCTCATGTAGTATTCGATAGATTATTTTTTAACATTACAATCAAAATGTCAGATGAAGAAAATACTTTGTCATGTAGCTGTCATTCAATAAAAACAATGTACATTGAATTATTCTCGCTGAAATAATGTAAGTAGATTATTCCCACTATAATAATGTTTTGATTGGCTAGAACGTATATGAATTACTGAAATTGAAAATTTCTATTGGTTTCGAGAAACGTCAAAAAATAATCAAGGTAATACCACTAGAACTGAATAAATAGCCGGGCTATTTATTGTTGTCAATTTTTCGAGTGTGCGGTTTGTTAATTTGACCAGACCAAATTTGCAATTAATAATCTGATAGAATCCCGAGCGCGTAAGCACGAGGTTAATTGGATAATTAAGTAAAAAAAATTAAAATATGGTTTTTATATTTCAATTTCGAAATATTACTACGCCCCTGAACCAACGCATTATTATATGAGTCCTATTCAAAACAAAAGGTACTTTTTTAGTCGAGATGTTGTGAACATTATTGGCTTTACATTGAATGCCCATAATTCTGTCTCTTTCATGCTCTCTCGAACCTTATCCTATCTCTATGGTATTACCTTACCAGCTGTCATTACCCATGTTTCTAAGAAGAAAGGTTAGACTTAAATAGACGCCACGCTTTGGTATCACAAAGTTGGAAAAATAAGATTAATAAATAAATTTTAATAAATAAAATAACGAAAACTAATGAAAACAGGTGTTCAAAACTAATAAAATTAGTTGTTCAAACTGGACAAAAGTCTCTGTTAGAGATAAAGGATATTTCTGTCTGATATAATATGGAACATGTAATCTTATAATTGCAAAGCCACTGAGCTTCCGACGTGACTAATTTAACAATTAATTGTTCAATAATGCAATACTGAAATGTCAACATACCATGACTATCCAGATAATACATTAAATTATAGTGAAACACGCTGCATTTGCATTTATGTACAGTATAAGATTTTTTTAAATTTTAAACATATCTTTTTAACTATTAATTTTAAAGTCATATTGGCTTATATCATCCTATACCTAAATTTTATAAAATAACTATTTATGTCACAGTAATAATTATTTTGTCATAAATAGAGCAATTAAATTTTAAAGTTAAGAAGTCCATGTATTTTTGCGTAAAGTATTCAGAGCCCCGCACACCACGTGACTTGACGTTGACATATAAAAGATTACCCAAGGAAAATGTGCCTGTATTCTAAAAAAATATAAGATGGCGATTTCAAGATGGAGGACGAGATTTATGATTATAGACCGATTTTATTTAAAATTGGTATGTGAGGGTTTTTGGGGTCAGAGATTAAGATTTTTTTTTCAAAAGTAATAAATTGCATTACCTACATTGTCGTTGAAAAAATTTGAAAAATTTGTTCGTTATGGTATCTAGATGTGTAGAAAACCAATTTTGATTTTTTTTTAACCATATCATGTAACATACATAAACGACAACAGGCGGCCCATGGAGCCGCCGTTCGAGCTAGTTACAAACTAAATAGACTAAAGTTATAGACATGTGAAAATCGCATTTTTTCTACTTTAAGTGATTGTTCAGGACAAAATCGGATAAAACGGCTTACATGTCCCTATCTTGTCTTTTTGAGTTCTAGTTTGCGGCATAAGAACAAAATGTGATCGAAGTTTGGGTACTTTTGATAACCTTGTATAAATTATATCGTAGTCGGATGCTGTGTTTATTGACAGGTCATTTGACGTTTGCTACTTAAAACACAATTTGTGTCATGTTAACTATTTTCATATAAAATTAGTAGAATAATTATTAACTTTTCTATTTGATTTTCGGTCTTTATCTTATTACTAAACATATTTACCTTTATCTTATTTCTTTATTAAAATAATTTATATTCCCAAAAAATGGCTACATATATTAAATAAGTTTCTTATTTTTAATTTTTTAAAAATCGTGAAAAAGTATTGTGTGCAACGTGTACGCAAAGTAATTATCCCACTCGCTTGATTTACGAACACTGGCCTGACGGATCGTTCTCGCAAACTTCAGCGTCGTTCGGCCATCTGCAATCGCGTGCGGAAAAGTATCACTTTCCGCACTTGTTAGGTAAACTACTATTTTTACCTTTTTCTAAATCTTGAATTTTCATAAAATGAATAATAAATTTCGAAATAAACTTTAACACGAAAAACACATGATAAAAGGTAAAATTTTGAGGAATGTACTATTTGGTGACGAAATTCCTTACAGCGGCCAAAAGAACTATAAGGATCGATTTTAGGTTATTGCAATGTTAAGCAAAGTTAGTTGTGTTGATATAGAAGTCATTTTTGTTGCAGACAGTTATGCTAAAATATGCACGGTCTGTAAGTTATTGTCGGAAATATGAAAAGTTGACATTTTTAGGTCTTTCTTTACTAAAAACACCCCGATGGAGTGAAAATCTGGCCGACATGTTCACAAGAACATTTCGTCTGAAGACTGCATTACAAAATTCCTAATAATTTACGAGATATATAGACGTGCAAAACCAAAGCTTGAGCAAAAAAATTGATGATTGCATAAAACAGTATACTTCCATATGCTGTTTTCACATATGGTTGTAGGAAAAGAATATTAGTTATACGAATTTTTTTTCAAATTTATTTTAAACTTTATTTTAATATATAATATATAAAAGATAAAATATTACAGGCACCATTGTTAGCCCCTATTTATTGGTGTAAATTTTGCTTTGTTTACTTGTACAAACCATTATGTTAAGTTTTCGAAGACTAATAATTTGACAAACAACATTTGAGTAAACTTTTTCAGTAAACATTTAATGCCCTTTAATTTGATCTGTTTACGATTCTCTGAAATCTTCCTAACGTTATCGTAACCGATAGATTCTATTGCTGAGTTCGGCAATCCTCTTCCTTTAACTCTATTTAGTCCGTACACTTATTTGTCGATCGACTATTTCAGGAACAATAAAAGTGTGCTCCTTCTTCTGTTCGGCTTTTACAATTTAATGTGAATAGTGTTATTTTCTTAGCTCTAACACGCAAGGTAGGGTTTAAAGAAGTTTTTGTTTGTGCGCAAGTGCAGTAGATCAGTAGTAGATGAAACAAATATTAAAAGTAAATAGCAGGATGTATCTAGGTTTATAGTAAAAATGATACCTTGATTTACTTCAAAACATTTGAGAAACTAAATAATTTTTTTTTAAAAATTGGTAAACAATGCAATTTAGTCATGATTTTTGTGTATTTTTTTAAGAAGTTTAAAAAATATCAATATTTATATGCTGAAAATTTGAAATCATGATAATTTTTTGTATTTATTTCTTTAAAAAAAAAACCTATATCCATCGGGAATTTAACCCTAGCTTTCTGGGTGAAAGTCAGATTTCTTATCCAAAGATAATTAAACTTTTAATTTAATATACAATAAACAGCGTATTCGCTCATTTGATGTGGCGCATAATTATTTATTTCTATCTGGTTCTTTGTTCACCTTCGTAATTTATTTTTCACAGAATCAGATAATTATAGTCTCGGTTTGCATTAAGAAGGCAAATTTGTTTCTTTTTTTAATATTATTTTCGTACTTTAATTACTTTCAGTTAAAAGTTTGATTATTTTAATGTAACATCGGGTATGGTCTAGTGTAGGATACATAGCATATATAGATTTAAGGTTATAAGTTGACATGTCACCGATCCTGTGCAACTTATGAGTGCTGTAGTACTGTAGTTACGTAGCTTAGAAATGTGGATTTTAGTTATATACATGAGGTTTTCTTTGAATTAAAATATATCACTGCGACATGTTTTTTAGTGATTCAATATTATACGCATAGACGAAGAACAATCGGTAGCTTTAGTGTTTAAGCGTAGGTCCTGCATTAGAATTCAGTATTGCGCTACAATTTTAACGACTGCACACCGATCTTCTGGTATTCTCCCTGATTTTCAGCGCACCACAAACTCGCAATATTTTCTGATGTTCTAGCTATTTGCCAGTCAGTTTCTAATTGCATGACTGATGCTATGGCTATGAATATCTTTAACCATTTATGCAGTAAAGATCATGGTGCATTGTTTATCCATTGTCCAATTTCAAATTTAAATAAATCCAATAAGTTATCCGTATCTCAAATGTGGTCAAGTGTTAATCATAAATGAAAACAACCCAAAATCATGTACCACAATAACATTTATTATACAATTTTTTGAAAGGCAACTAGTTTCGGTTAACAAACCATCTTCAGGCCTATACAACGTATAGGAAAATCTTCCTTCTTTGTAAATTTTTTTCCCTACACTTTGTATATCTATTATAGGCCTGAAGCTGGTTCGTTAACCGAAACTAGTTGCCTTTTAAAAATAAATGTTATTGTGGTACATGATTTTGGGTTGTTTTCATTAATGATGAAATTTAAATAACGTATTAAGCAATACGTATCTGCCGAGCATATAATTAAAATCAGCACATCTTACGATCCTAATTTTCGCTGGGTCGGCCCCAGGTTCTTAAATCTATTATGAGACATCCTGTACTGTACTTCAGTCACTATTATTGAAATAAACGGAAATGCCCATGTCGCCCCAACAGTTATGAAGCAAGGGCTGGACTTTAATGAAAAATATACACTTTCACCGCATGCACTTGCGTCAGTACTTTAGGGATATATAATTATTTTTCCACTACTTACTAGTATTAGAAGATGTCATTATTTATGCTGTGTTCGAGTCGAGAAGTTAAATTTCTCTCCTACAAGTAGATAATTTTTGTTTATTGACTAGTAGTAGATAATAAAAACAATTGAAGACTAAACGTGATGTCAGAGGTAGGCGATCTTAGGAAATCTTTCAAATTAATTATACGCAACTGTTATTGCGGTTGTAAAAGGATTTTTTTAAAAATTATTATAAAAAATTAGGCGGCAAATAAGCACTTTCTTTTGAAGTCCTAACATTTCAAATGAATTTTCGACCTAATCAAATAAATTAGAGGTAATTAATTCTTTATCAGATACATTTTCGTTTGAAATAGTTTAAGGTTATGAAATAAATATTTTGATATTAATTAGTGGTATTTATGCAATAATACCTATTCTAAAAGTAACCTAAAAATCAATTTAATAGTTTTTCAAATCTAAATGTCAATGAAACGAATTCTTGCTACTTGGAAGTTTTAAAATTCACAGTGCAATTAACATAATGAAATGTCAATTAAATTTATTGAATATTCTCATTCAATTGTTTTCACACCCTGCTTCTTTTAGATTAAATTCTTTTCAAATATATACAAAAACAATTCAAAAAATATCATTGTCAAAATGATTAAATGTTCTAGTAGTAGAAAAAATATTATATAAACCACGGTAGAGAAGATTTTTCTCGACCTTGGTGTATAATATACTATTTTGTACTTAGTTAATTCATTACTAAAAGAGTTTAGTTAAATGGAATTGATTTTAATATTTTTATTTTATCTCTGTAAAAATATTATAGCCATTTTTTACACCTAGTTACAATATTCTACTTATTATTTATGCCCATCAGATTGGTTGAAGTGGGTCCACCGTCCTCAAAATGCAAAAATAAAAATGCTTCTGACAAAACAAATGTACCATATTTTTATCTTTAATCAATGTGATCGTAGTCAATAAAATATACAGGGTGTTCCATTTGAAAATTTGAAATTTCTGTGAAACCGGAATTGATGAGAAAGTATCAAATATTGAAAAAATTTCCTATGGGGAGTTCAACTTGAAATATTAGTCCATCTTTTTTTGCATTATTTGAGAAAAAAATGAATTTCTTTTTATGAAAAAATCGTTTTTTCTGTTTTTTTCTTTAATTTAATATGAAAAAATTGATATTTAAAAATTACTGCATCTATGCAACTTGTAGTGCACCTACGTCACTTATGTGCAATAGCTGCAGCATAATATTAACGTGTTCCAATTTCCCTAAATAAAATTGACGCTTTCAAATATAGACTTTTGCTTATAAAGTGTCGTTTGGTCAATATGTTTTTAATTGTGTTTACTTTTACCTTTGTTTACGTATCTTTACAAACAAAAATAAACACGGAAAATTATCAATATCAACCAGCTCTTCAGAGTACAAAATACAACAGTGACAGCGAACTATGCAGTAAGCAGACGCGGACGCGACCTTTCACTTAATCAGGAACGTTTGTGCCCAGCATTTATGTACCAAACAGCAAATTATTACCTGATCTCGTTAAAATAGTCGTTTACTTTATCTAACAGCGGAATCTAATATCTATTTATCTCTCTCGATTTTGAATGCGAATTCACAGTGGATAGGTCCAAGTTTTCATCTTTTCCCAATTATCATATAATGGTTTTCTCCATCTTTGTCTGTCTAAGTGAGATTTAATAGCTGTTAATCATTCGTATTCTCTTCTTTACACATTTGCAGGTAATGGCTTGACGGTAACTTCATTGCACATAAGTGGCGGCATATTCAAATAATTGGAAATTTGAATTTTTAAATTAATTTATTCAAAGATCTAGCTCAAATTACGGTAGATAATTAAACTCAATAGGTTCTATTTGATCAATTCTAACTGTTAATAGAGAAAAAATGGGAGGATATATTTTTGTTGAACTCCCCATTCTTGAATCCAATATCCCTGTCATCTATCGTTTCCGAGGATGCTGAGCACTATGGCGACGATTTAAAGTTTTTTTTAGTTGACCCCACCGACCAAACTACTAAAAACCACCCCCAACGAGGTTAACGCGGATACGCCGTCGCATACCGACAAAACCTGCGTCAATCCGCGTTTTCGAGGAAGCTGAACTCGGTGGTGATCCTAGATCTTCACCCAGAAGCAAACTAAACCATAAAAAACTACCCCTTTGATATGCGGTTTTATGGAGTGTACCGGATCAGAGGAGAGTTTTTGGCCATTTAAGAGGAAACGGGAGGTGAAGCAGGTTGTATCGGTATAAGACGGCGTATCCGCATTTTACCAATTTCGGGGGATGTTTTTGGACGTTTAGGGAATGGAATCAACTCGAAAAAAAATTAAACCACCACCATCGTGTTCAGCATTCTCGAAAACGAAAGCTGAAGCAGGTTGTGTCGATATGAGACCGCGCATCTGCGTTTCACCTCTTTCGGGGGTTGTTTTTGGCCTTTTAGGGGAAGGGATAACTCGAAAAAATTTTAAATCACCACCATCGTGTTCAGCATCCTCGAAACCTTAAAAACTGGGAGTTACGCACGTGTTGTCGGTAAAGACGAAACGTTGTATAAAAAACTGTATACGCTATGTTAAGCGATATTTCACTAAAAAAGTTTTATAAAGTTTTTTTTAAATTAAGGTGGTAATTAAATGAAACGAAAATCGTCAATTTCGGTTTTTCCCTAATATTTTGTAAATATGTAATATAATATAAATATTAAATATATAATACAATATAAATTTTGAATTCGTCTTGAAAATACACTTTTTTACGATTTAATCAACTTTGTATCTACGAAACCCCAATAGTGTTCCCATTAAATTTGCGCCACTCTGTATATATACAAAGTTTTTTAAAAGTTCATTTTTCGTTGAAGACATTTATGAATGATATTTAAATTAATATTTAAATTGTAAGTTATCTATAAAATGTTTAATTTAAATTAAGCTTTAATTTTCTATATATAAGAGTTGCAAAAGAGTTTACTAAACATGTTATCATGAAATAGACATATATCTTAAAAAATTCTAGGCTAATCTATATAAAGTAGTTTCATGGTTCGGAAATGAAAATTTGAAAAGCCCTAGTCACTAATTTTCTTGTTTGTGTAGAACGTTAAAGAGTTTTGTGTGTTTCGGGAAATAGATAAAATCAGAATAACAAACCGTACGTTATATTCGAGAGAAAAATACTTTCTACCTCTGACAAGCAAATTGTGAGCGCTGCTTAATTTAAGGAGCAAATATCACTGGTACACTAGATCCGAAAAATGTTGAAGCATAAATAAAATCGTACATCTGGGACGACTTGACGCGAGAATGGCCTTAGGTGCTTCAGACGGGAGTTCCAATGGTTTTATCTCAATCTGCAGACTACAACTTGATTTATTGGTATACTGATAAAATCAGGGTAGCACCCTCAGAAATACTGTGTTCTTTGAAATTGTCCCTGTTACTCTCGTTCCCCGAAGTGAGGAAATACGTGGTTGGAAATCATTCTGATTATAAAAGGAATCTAACTTTATAAGATATTAGATCTTTCTACATGCTATTCTCCTCTTAAGTTTTAACGATCCTCATCATTCTAATGTTTTATGTAATGAAATTAAAATAACTTTGAGAAAAGTAAAAGATATGAAGTTATTTTCGAGACCCATTTAAATAATAATTAGGTATAATTTTTTATTAAAGATGCTGGTTGGAAAACTTTTCGTAAAACTTTGTTTAACATAAGTATAAAAAATAAGCCATTTCTTTTAGGCATTTCTAACTTATTCTTCGATTATTAAAGTAATATCCAAGTTATGTGCTAAAACAAATAAATCTAAATAAAACATGGCTGCTTGTAATATGGAATTTGAGAACGCAGATACTACTGATATTAGTTTGGACATTCACTAGCAATCATTTATCTTTTTATTATGCAAAAATTTCTGACCCATTTTAATTGCAAATATCTCGGAACTCATAAACGATAAAAAGGTGTGGTTTTCGTTAAAAAACTTCGTTTTATATAAAGTTGTTTCCAGTATAAATGTTTATTTAGTAAAATCTTATATAAGGTGTTTAAAAAAACATTTAAACAAAAAAAAACTTTATATAAAAAGAAATTGTTCAACGAAAACCGCACCTCCCCATCGTTTCTGAGTTTCAAGATACTTGCAGTTAAAATGGATCAGAATCTTCTGGGGCACCCGGTATTATGAAAACTGTTTTAAATGCATTTGCGAGTGTTTACTATTATAATTAAAGTAATAAAGCACAAAGTCTGATACCACAAATTACCTTCCACATTTCAACGTGTATGGTGATACTTTCTTTTTACTTTCATCTGTCACATGTCATGTGACTTTCTCCTTTCGCCGGTGAAAGTGTTTTGTTTCACGTTATAACTTTCTACAATAAATTGTTGGATTAATTTTCACAGCTTGAACTCTTATGACCACCGAGTGGTCGATTCCTTCGAGCCCTCTCTGAGGGTGGAGATTTTCATGTATATTTCTCCTTTGCCGGGATGTTGATCCCCCTGTAGGTGCTGCCCCTATGTGTGGGTAATCACTGCTACCCCTAGGGAGCAACCTGTTTTTTGTTTAAATATTTTTATTCATAAATATTTCAATTTTTATAATTATTTCAATACTTTTCAAGTACCATCATGTTTAATTTTATTTAAATTTACCTTTTACTCTTAACGGATCTTTCACTTTTTGTGATTAATTTGTTCCCTTGTTAGTACTTAATGTTGGTAAGTCTGACTTTTAAATTTTTTGTATTTCATTACTAATTGCGAACGTTTGTATCTTAGTATCTTAGTCCTGATGATGGTCAGTGAACGAAACTAGTTGCCTGCTAGTACCCATAAAAAAACCGTGATTTGTAAGTGAGCCTAACAAGTAATTGTATTAACTCACAACTGATTAAATTTGTGAACGGTTTCTTTAAAGCACGCTTTAAGTTCTTTACAAGTGACAGGTGCTTCAAATTCCAAATATATATTCTATATTGTTAAAAAGGACATCATCCTAAGGCTACAGATAGATTTTAAAACGGTATAATAACTATTTGGAATATCTAAATCTATTTATAAAGAATTAATTATAAAATAGACGTGAGTAATCAGTCGTAAAAATTGCTCGAATTATTTCTTTCAACTGTAATTTTCCCTGTTGCAAAGTCTTAAAAAGCTGATCAAGAAAAATTAAAACAAAAACAAAAACACCAAAACTTCGGTAAAACCATTTGCACGGAGGAATAAATTTTAGGAGGTATAAAAAATATGAAAGGTTGACTACAGAGTTGCAAACATTAGAAAACCATGTGTCGTAGAGAAATGAATTATGATGAACGTTCTACTTGTTGAAAGTTGTAATTTTGACTAATTATTAATTTTTATTAAGTGTATTTTTTAATTCTTTGATTTAGAAAGGGGAAACGAGTGGGGGAAAATAGCTGAAAAGAAGTAATATAAAAATTAAATCCAATGTGGTCCAAGTATTTCAATCAAAAAATAAAACGCCAAGTCAGTACCACAACATGTGTTATAATAGTTAAACGAGAAGATGAAGAAGGCGACTAGTTTCGGCTAAAAAGCCATCATCAGGCCTAAAAAAATTTTAACATTCAATGGTCGAAAGTTAACAAAATTAAAAACTTAAAAACTTACCAATAGAAGTATAACAATAAATTGTTTGATAAATTTTTTGTTATACTTCTATTTATTTATTTACCCCCTAAATTATTTACCCCCTAAATTTCAGAAATCTTTTATCAAATGGTGTAAACCTAAAAATATAACTTCCCATCACTATTAAAATTGGCTAAGTATACTTATTTTGATAATTTGACACTGCAAGTTATATACGTGTATATTGTCCACTTCTAAGGAACCTCAGAACGCCATGTATTTCTAGACTCATCATTGTCTTGGTAGATTAAGAATTTTCGCGCCAAATTCGATAAGAATTTGGCCGACTATCAAGCAGTATAAGTTGAACTTTACTTATTTCATTAAATATTTAACAAAATGTGGGTTTTGGCCCACTAAAGAAGCAAAACTACCCTATTCGTAAAGGCCACAAAATACGAGCCAGATATGGAATACGTTACGAGTTTGTCACATTTTTCAAGGCCATTGAGTTTTTGATGACAGATTTACATTGGAGAATAGGGAAGTGATTTGTCTTATTTAGTCTTTGGTATAACGGATAACGGTCCAGACTTATTATTTGTCAAGTGGCAATTGATATGCCGACACTCACATGTTTGAAGTATCGATTTGGGAAAAGACGCGCCATTCGTATAAAAATAATTTTGTCAATACTAAATTAAAACTGAAGCATATTTTTCGTCCAAATATCATTTCTCATTTATATTCATTATTTTTAAATCTCCGAAAGTTCGTTATTAGTCAGTTAATCAGTATAATACAGGTAAAAAGGACCTCTTAGCGATCCTTAATTTGCCTAACATAGTAGAGATCGTTGGCTTTTTACCCCGTTCACGTTTCTAAAATATTCAATTATATTGTACAGTCCAATTTTCTCGCCAATTTGTCTGTTGAATAAAAGGAGTATTTCATTTTTCTAATTTTGAAAATTATAATTTAAAAGCAAATTTTGATCTACATATTTGATTTTAATAATAGGGGGTGATTGATCTTAACATGTTAAATAAACAGCTCCATATTCCATAACGGCATCACCCGGTGTGGCACTATCGCATTGGTTTAGGTGGTGTGAAGTTACTCAAGCTGTACTGCAGTTTCCGGTTTTTAGGGCGGGAAACAAAACGTGAATGAGAGAGCTCTTAGGATTAAAATTTTGTGGAGGTAAACTACCCTCCCGCCAGATCTTCGTGTAGGAGCTTTATCATACGGGAATAATTTACTGGCCGGTATTTCCAATATCTAAAAATGGACCTTTGCAATGTTAGAGGTCCTTACATATAATTTGGTCCACTAGGATATCGAAGCTAACAGACCACATACAATTGCATAAAGAGGCGCCTGAATTGGCACTATATATCAGGGGTCGTGGTCCGTTGTTTGAAAAGACGCTTATCGAAAACATTTGCGAAATAAATCCTCTTATTTTTGAGGGGCATAATAACTACAATTCTAAAATTGGATAATAGTGTTTTTGATTAAAAGGCCATTCGATAAAATTGTTTTCGATGAAAATGTCATTCGATAAAATTCTTTTTGTTCAAAATGTTTTCGATTAAAGGGCGTTTCGATAAAAATGTCATTCAAAATTTAGATTTTCGATGAAAGTTTTCGATAACGCTGTTTTCGAACAACGCACCGCGACCCATATATAGCACATTTTCGAACTTTTTCATAGTTGGACATGTGTTTCTTGCGGTGACCTATCAATCTGTGTTCACAGGTCATTTTGATTGGCATGGAAGCTTATATTCCTTTTGTCAAAAGGTGCCCTTTCAACGGCAAGCCTTGTTTTGACCAAAGATCTAAAAAAGATGTCGCTACCAAAAATCAAACAATCGACGAAACTAAGAAAGCATATAATAACAGAATTAAACACCAATTTCATGTCACTCCTAACCGTTCAAGATCATTTTGGTCAGTAAGAAAGGTAGTCAAATTTTAGTAAATCCACCAATCCACCGCTCACAAGAATACATATGGTACTATCGCAACTTTCAGGAGAAAACCAGTATTTCTGGTATACACTCAACAATACCTGATATTGTTTTCCATAAAAAAATCTTCTCAAAAACGTGCACTGTTGTCGCATAAAGATTTACTTACAGCGACAGCTTTTATTATTTTACAAAGCTCAAATATGCTCATCACAGAAGAGAGCAATTCACCTTATTGGAGACTGACAACTAATATTGAAAGTATGGAACATCGAAGAATGGTAAGGGATTTGACCCTTTTTTACAAATATGGTGTTCGGACGACATCACTCGCTTGATGCCTCCTGTGGTTGGTGTGTGCATGGATAACCCGTCGAACTGGTATAAGGTATGACTCATTGATCTAACTTTCTGCTTCCCGTACCAGCCTATGTAAGAACTCCTTTATCTGGAGAACGTTATAACGCTGGAATGACCGTCCCGTAATCGTGTTTTCCAGGGAGTACAATCGTCAGCGATTGAAATAAAACGTGAATGGCCATTTTCGTTGAAGCGGTTTAAAGGATTTTCTATTGTTCGTGTGATATATCTATAAAAAAACACATCACTTTTTCAATAGCTTCATTTTCTCGTCGGTAAACCAAAAAGATCTTGAAAAAGTTGTTGGCAAATAATAACTAAGAATATTTTTATATTTTTAATTAGACGATTATTTATGATGAAAGTGATTAATTATTTTGTAATTATTTGTTTTTATATTTTAATAAGCAAATAATATTTGTATTTTTATTTTTTCAATTAATAGTAGTTTACCTAACAAGTGCGGAAAGTGATACTTTTCCGCACGCGATTGCAGATGGCCGAACGACGTGTAGCGGAGTTCGGCCAGCAATCGCGTGCGGAAAAGTCACTTTACGCACGTGTTAGGTACACTATTTTTTCTACTAGCGTGCGGAAAAAACACAAAAGCTAACATCAAGAAACATTTATTATTAAATACATCAACAAATTAATTATTATTAATATTAATATTAAATGTGCAATTTGTGGCATTTTGCAAATTAATTGCAGAGGCTAAAATGTTTTCTAACGAAGTCAGATTTCGGTTTGTTGCAACTGTGGCCATGGGAACTTGGCTGGAAGAGGTCATTCTAGAAGGCTTTTACAAATATGTATTTAAATATTTAAATGTTAGTATACTCCCCAAAAACTTAACAAATTTACTTTTCTAGTGCGGAAAAAACTTTTTTCCGCACTAGTGCGGAAAAGTACAACTTTCCGCACCCAAATGCGTGCGGAAAAGTATACTTTTCCGCACGCTTGTAGAAAAAATTTTTATAATTATTTTTTTGCCGTTTATTTCTAAATATATGGCGTGTGTTTTGAAAAAAGTCCTAATTTAAAACAGAAAATGTTACCCCTTTATCACGTGTCTTTCCTAAATCTAAGCTCACAAGCCGTAGGGAAACACTTGCTAAATACGTTAACAAATTATTTCGCCCTAAAAATTCGAGGGCTATAGCTTTGTTACACTGGTGACGACGATGTTCCAGGCGAAGACAAAGGGATATTTTTTCGCTTCGCAAATAATAGATTTGTTACGATGTTTAAGAAGGAAGTTATGGGAAAGAAAAAAATCTTCATTGTAGATATAATTATTATTTATTATTTTTTTTAATTCATATGTTGACCAAAAAACAGTACTGGAAGAAAATAATTTTAATTTAATTTTTTTTGGGACTGAAGAGACATAGGCGGACTATAAAAGAAACTAAAGGAGTTTAAAAACTTTAAAAATATTATGTTAAGGACAAGGTAGAAGTAGGCATAGCTGACAGTTATATAGAAAGTCAGAGGATAAAGATATTAGTGTGACAAAAATTAGTATGGAAGTTCATAAACGTTTATTTCACATGCGGTATTGCCAATTTTGTAAAGTGGCCCAGATTTTAACTTCAATTTCTAAAAATGTAATATAAATTTTTTGTTAGAAACAAAGTCTTCTACCTATTGCTTTAATAAGTGAACAATTTTTGCGGACACACAGTATATATGTAATTTATGTTATTATATACTCAGGGTGACTCAATTTTATTTGAACAATTTCGGATTTCCCAAATATCTCAGATACCAGACCTGATATTTTAATTTTGAAAAATGAAATCAATATGTTTTGAAAAATACACATCTTTTTTCCAATTTAACCAACTTTGTGTCTATAACGGTTTACGCTATCCCAATTATGTTCTATTAAATTTATGCCACCCTGTTTAGATTATTATGGATAAAATAATAAAAGCAGTGAGAATATTAAAAAAGTCCAATAAACAAATTCAAAAACAACGACGTCATACATCGAAACACAAAAAGTTGTAAATAGTAACAATTTGGATTAATGATCACGATTTATTCGTATTAGTGATTCATAAAAACTTAAATCCATTAAAAATGTAAAAAAAAATGTTTGCTGTACCCAAAATCCTGAATGAAAGCCGGGTAACCTAGCCACTAGACAACATCGGAGATCAAATAACAGGTATTTTCCAAGCAAATTAGCACAGAACATTTTTTAAATAAACTTAAGTATTATATTGTTAAACTTAAATAAAAATAAATATGACAAACTGCAGTGTTTATATATATGTTTTTCTACTACCGTGTAAATTACTAAATTTACACAAACTTTGTCGTGCGTAGAGTTCAACTTTACGCACTAGTGCGTAAAATTAAATACTAGTGCGTAAAATGAAATACTAGTGGGTAAAATAATGTATTTTACGCACTAGTATTTCATATAGTGCTTATTTTTTACTTAATACCTAGATATTTTTTGGTAGTAGAAAAAATATTGTTATTATCGCCCTTGCCTTTGGCTCATGCGACAGAATTCACATTTGTGAAAAAGTATCACTTTACACACTTATTGCATAAATAAGTATTTTATTAAGTTATTACTGGTAACTTGTGGTAGTGAAATATAATTTAGTTAAGTATCGTGTCTTTTTGCATTAAGTAGTAAAACTGGTTTTTTTTTCATTTCATTTTCATGAAGATAACGGAGTAAATTAAATGATTAAAATATAGCGTGGCAAGGAAGCACATCCTAAAATATTTTTTCTATAACCACTATGCAAAACACGCTTTTCTACACAAATTTTTATACGCAAAGCAGGCCTTTTCTTAATTTCTTTTATATCCGTTAAAATATTGTGTAAAACTTGTACGCAAAGCACTTTTCTCACTCGCCTTTACGGCTCGTGCCACAAACTTCTGAGCTCGTGGGAAAAGTGACGCTTTAAACAGCTCTTTAAAAATAGGAAGCTGGGACATGGCGAGAGTGAAATAATTCAAGTACAGATAATAAAACTTTTATATTGTGGTTATCCAGATTTTTATTATCTAACGAAAATAAAATTAAAAAAATGAAAATTTTACTTCTCACACTGCAAACAGAATATACTTAATTAAATTTTATTCCACTAAAATAAGTAAGAGAACTTTTAAAGCGTCAAATATACAAAAAAACAACGGCAACACTGCAAGAGCCAAGCGGATAATATTGAAAGGTGTAGTAAACTCCCGATGCAGTTCTAAAACTTTCTGTCATTAGACTTAAAACATTGTGTATAGCACATCACGAGATTTTGTGTATTGCTTCACTGTTGTAGAACAATCTTTGCCGAGAACCATATACTATCTGAAACTTTTTAAACTGCGTTGGATATCCAACACTTTCTATTATTTCCTTATTTAAAGAGGAAGAAGGTATTACTATTTTATGCATTGGCAAAAAAAATATTAAATTTCAAATTCTACTGACCCAGTAAGTTTAAAAAAATCGATTTATCGAGCAACACCCAAAGTAGCAATTGTTATATGCGAATATAAATATTGATTTAAAAAATAGGACAATCTTTCGTAATAGTTTAAACTTTATAAATACTTTAAAATAGTTCGTTTAATGCTTTCATTATTTCGAAAAGTAATTTTGCCTGAAATGTCGTACTATAGAAGTTTTTACATTATGTGTCTTCCCTTAATATCAAACTCTTAAAAATTCTGTACTATGCATTTGTGCTTTCCAAGCCTGAATATACATCGGCAATATGTAGTCCTTGCTGTATAAAGTTAATCTGAAATCAATTCAATGTAGTTTTAAACTTTTATCGTATACATCAAATTTAATTTTTTATATATAGGGCGAGGCAGCATATACGGTACGGAATTTAGTGCCTACCATAACCATTAAAAAAATTTTTTATATGTATAATCCGGTTGGCTACGAGTCTCTGTACGCCCACAATATTTTGGTTGTTTTTCAATTTAAAAAATATATTTTTTTCACACATCAATTAGACAATAATGGGCTACTTTTAAACTAACAGGAATAACATCAACTTTTTTTTCTCGAATAGAATGACTATATTTTTTTGATGGTTTCTCATTAAGCATAAATTTCTAAATAAAACAGATTTTCCAGATTTAAAAAATTCCAAAAAACAAATGAGATACGAACAATTTTTTAATTTATTCAAATGGCCGCGCTGAGGAATAAGATGTAAGAAAATTGCTAAGTAGGCTATGGAAATTATTAGTAAATCTATAACCATTTGTCTGCAGAGAAAAAAATAGTTGTTTGAATTACTGATAGGTACTAGTATTTTTAGGTTTTTTTTTCCAAAAAACTGAATTTAATGTTCATTTTCATTTCCGTAGGGGTCCTATCGATTTTTTTTTATCTAACTGTGTTATTTTTTTATTACATAGTTTATGAGTCATTATTTCTGATTAATAAAAAAATAGCACAGTTCCAATAAAAAAATCGATATGACCCCTACGGAAATGAAAATAAAAATTAAATTCCATTTTTTGAAAAAACCTAAAAATACTGGTACTTATCAGTAATTCAAACAACTGTTTTCTTTCTTTTAGTAATTTTCTACTTCGCGTTCATCTGACGCCGCCATTTTGAAAAAATTAAAAAATTGTTCGAATCTCACTTATTTTTTGGAATATTTTACATCTGAAAAAACTGTTCTTAAAAAATTGTGAAGAGATATTTTCATTCCTGTTAGTCTAAAAGTACATTGTCTAATTAATGTGTGCCAAAAATCTATTTTTAAATTCAAAAACAACTACAATATTGGGGGCGTACATTGGCTCGTGACCACCCGGTATGTACGTCAATAAGAGCTACATTTTAAAAATATTTATAAAAAAATTTAGCATATCATAGTTATATATTTTTAAATGGAACACCCTATACTTTTTGTACAATTTTTCATTCGTTCTGAGATGCTAATTACAAAAACCTATTATATAATATAATGAATAGTTTTAAAGTTATAGACAATTGAATATTGCATTTTTTTCAAATTCAAGTGATTGCTCCAAACAACAAAAATTTGAATAAAACGGCTTTCATATCCCCATCTTAACTTTTTGAATTCTACTTGGTGGCATAAGAACAAAATGTATACAGGGTGATCAAAAGTACGCAAATTTTGATCACCCTGTATACTAAAATAAATAAAATTATGGAACATACTTAGACTTTAAAGTCAATCTTTGTATACAGTGTGTTTTATAAGGAATGGTTAATATTTTAATCGGTTCAGGACCTCCAAATATTAATAATTTACTGAATAAATCTGGGTTAAATGTTATCTACTACTAAGTTACAGGGTGTTGAAGTTACCTACTTTAGATGGAAATTTGGCGAACAAAATTAACACTACATTTTCATTTTAGTCTTTAACGTACTATATTGAAATGTGAAGTAAGCTACATAAATTTGTTGTTAAAATTTGTTTAAATTTACAGGGTGTATCATAAAAACCTGAAAAAAATTCAAAAAAGGCCAAAATTTTAAAAAATGGATACTTTCTTCATCCAGTAGAGTGTAGGTGGTGATCTCTTTGTCTAATCTTAAAATTCACAACACCCTTATTATTTACTAACTTAAAAATTTAACCATACCAAATTTCAAGTCAATACGTTCAATAATAGAGAAATTATTGCTTAAAAACAAAAAATAAATTTTAACTTCAACACCCACTAATAACATTTAACCTAGAGTTATTCAGTAAAATATTAATATTTGGAGGTCCTGAACATATGATTAAAGTATTGATCATTCCTTATGAAACACCCTGTGTAATATCCAACTGTGGAAATACCAATTAAATTTAAACCATCCAAATTGCTGATTATGCTAAAGATAGCCCAATAGAGTATAATGTGTGCTTTTAGAACAAAAAAATGTAAAAAATCGTATACGCCTTACATATTTAAATGACGAAGAAGTTAACTGTAAAAGGTCGTTAAAAAATACTGTCATGTATTAACACAATAATATTTGAGACAACAAGTAGTATGATGTAAACGGGTCTTCCGGAGTTCTATAGAGATTCTTCTCGTTCATAAGGCAGGAAATGGATAAGGCGGTAAGCGAATAGCGAAACATGTCAGCATGAGATATTGACTTTTGCTCTTTGCTCAGCTACCGCCACGGCTGCCTCTGCCGCTACCGCTGCAACAGGCTAGCATCACAGACTAGACACACGAACGTATTCATTTTAATCTCAAATATACCAGAAAATATGCTCTCGCAGTTATCTAACAGAGTTTGTAAAAAGTACAGCCTCACAATTTACGTTATATTAAATTGAATTGGACAACAAAATTTTTTACTTTTTTTGAGTCATCACAATGGATTAGAATATATTGAATCATTTAATTTCTTCTAAAAAATTGTAATCCATCTTTCTTTTATTCTTTTGTACAGGCAGATACACAGAAATATAGAAAAGCAAAGATAAAGAGAGAAACAGAGAGCGCATTTTTTTTAGACAAGAAATCAAGATCACGAGATTCATAACATCGAAGTTTTAGAAGATGATTTTTATTTGGATTTGTGAAAAACAATGGCTAGAATCCGACATTCTGCCACAAGAGCTAGATTTCTATTTATTAATACAATAGTCAATACTTTTAAACAATAGCATAGAAAACAGAATTCAATAAAATTTTTAAAGTAGAATAGTGGCACTAAACGAAAGAAACCTTCTTTTAAATCAGCAACTTTTGGATATTTTAATTATTACACCCTAGTCAAAATATTCTAATTTAAGCGGGGTTTAACTTTAAAGTGATTGTTAGTAAAACAAATGACGTCAAAAACCAAATTAATTGGATGATGCTGAAAAAATTCGAGATATGTGCTTGGTTATAGTTATAATTGTTGGTAGAATATTCAACGAATATCGAAAATAAATAATCGGTTTTATATATTTGAACATTCCCCCTATTCCTAATTAAATTAATGAATTTTGAACATATGTATATAATCATAAATCTGACAGATAATATAAACCATTTGTTTGCTAACGGCGATCGGCCATCATACAAATGGACCGAAATATGTTATAGTTTAGTTTGCTCTTGTATTACGACAGTGACACTTGTACTTTTCACTATTTGTGAATTGGTATGTTCAATCAAAATAATAATGTCGTATTCGAATTATAGAACCGATGAAATATCGCAAAAGAAATTCTGTGAGGAAATAGTTCAATCAAAAAGAGAATTTTTAGATTAACTAAATTAAGTTATTATATCTGTGGCTAAATTAAAAGTACTAAAAGCGGAGATTACCATATTCTGTAATCATTGACTTCGTATATAAATTAGTGTATTAAAATAGCATATGTCTACAATAATGGGTACAAATTACACAATTGTCATTAAAAGGCATAGCTTATTCTATAATAAATTATGTAATGGGTGATATCACATATGAGCGTAATGTTTTCAGTAACAGCTAGAGGCGAAGACTACGGTTCGCGTTTATGAAATACGAAATGTGGCTATGAAATAATACACCCCCTCCTTTATCCCTACAAAGCTTGATGATAAGTTTCCATTGTTCGTAATTATGCCGGAAGTCTTCTTCTGAATAGGTAAAAGTCATATGATGCCAGGTGTTACTTTTTTTTTGTGCTACCCTGTATTTTCATTATTTTTCTGCTCAGTATATTTTAATTTTACACTCGCTTGATATCCCTACTTAATTTCTCCCTCTTCTCTCGGTATGACTATAAAATGTCTTTGCCATGTCAACAATTCTCTCCCTTCGCCTCTTCAGTCAAAGCAATTGACTTCTATACCGTCTGTGTCGCTTATTGCAAATTTCTTTTCTTCCTCTCGAACTATAGTTTTTATTATATTATATTATATTTTCACTTTTGTCCCCTGTTATCATTATTAGTTATTTCGACATTTTAACTTTTATTTACTGTTATTTTTAATTCTTTTTTTATGCCGGTATATTTTTTTTTTGTTATATTAACTTAAAAGTTCATATCGTATCTTTTATAAGAATATAAATTATCTGATGTTTGTGGTGATCTTTAAGTCTCGATTACAAAAAGAGTATCTATTTTTAATTTGTTTTTACAGATTGTCTTAAAATTTAGTTCACTTTGATTATTTTTATATTTCATGTTTTGATTTAAAAATTTATGTATTTCATATTAATATTATTCTTGTTTTGGGTGTTACGGTTTTTGGTACAAGTTTTTTGGAACAAGGTTTTTTGGACCAAACATTTTATTTTTTGGAACAACTTTTTTTGGACCAAACGTTTTTTTTAGAACAGAACATTTTGTTTTTGGGAAGTTTTTGGACTGAACAAGTTTTTCTTTTGAAACGAGCAAGTTTTTTTTCCTCCTTAGGGACCAACGTTTCTACTGCCAGATCCAGGAAAATTTTAGAAGAAACTCGAAGACAAGTAAAAACCCAGCTAAGTCACATTTCCAGAAAAAAAGAAACAGTCTCTGAAAGAATTAAATTTTTCTTATAAAATAAATCAAATATAATATTTAATTTGAGTTTAATTTCCTTAAACCCACAAAAAGAAGGAAAGGACTGATTTTGAAATAAATCATAGTTTTTTTGTAAATTTTTTCTAAATACATCAAAAAATCAATTAGACTGGGGTCCAATTTTTTTTTTAATTTAATATTTGACTTTTTGATATACTTCAAATTCTATTCGTGGAACAAACCTATAATAAAAAGAATTGAGCTTCAATCACATTTATTACTAAATCACTTTTATCAACAAATTAAAATAACGTTTCACAGGTCAGGCGAATAAAATTAAGATAAATAAGAACTCAGAAATGTTTTTTTCACAACTATCGTCATTTATTACTTATTTATTCATGAAGTTGAGCAATAACTTATAGGTAGTAAAGTTAATAGGTTAATCTTTAGGAACCACACAATTCCATGAGTATCTAAAAAACCAATTATTATCAATTTGAATTTTGAGTTGCTCATTCGAGCTTTTATAGCTCTGGGTAAAGTTGGGGTCTTTCAGTGCATAAATGAAACACCAAGATTCCTTACATGTTATCAGTCTTATCAAGAACATTTTTATGAGCTTGCTTTTGTTCTATTCTGTTGTCCGCATTCCTTGTCAATTTCTGTCTATGAACAATCGCACGAATAGTGGTCAGATTATCGATTTTTTCCATATTTTCATCAGTTTTTGACGAGGAAGGTCGACCTGGGCGAACTTCATATTTTCGGCCACCTTGGAAGCACTTAAACCACTCAAAAGCAAGATGAGTTTCAGTAGAGATTTTTCCAAGTTTCATGTACAATTTCAGGACAATTCGTTGCGGTATTAAAACGCTCATCATTATTCCGGCAAAACAAAAGTTACACAAACATATTTTACAGTTGAAATGGAAATTAATATTTTTTAAATGTTTTGGATGAACCAAGATGGTACTTTGGAGCTAAAAGGTAAAAAATTTGTTATAAAGATATACTGAATAAACTTTTCCCTATCTTATACATCTACATTGTTGTGCCTACTTTTGCCAAAAACAAAGTCTAGCTAGGCTAGAAGTCCACATATCAACGATGCGATTGCTGATATAAAGCTACCTCGTGAGTTTTATTCTTTATTACATAATGTGTTACCTCTTAGTTACGAAAAACATCCGACTTCATTACTGTCAGCCATCATGGAGTTATGAAGGAGCCAATAAAGCTTATGTAAAAGTTAAATGATCTTATTCTACAAAAGATGTTACTTACACCAAAGGATGGCAGTGCTAAAATGCTAATAAAACTATGATTGATGTTTTCAAGTTCAAGGTCAGTTGTAAATAACTAGCTATTATTATTTCATGGTATGGACATATAAGGGTATCAATTTTGAAAAATAGGAATCTGAAATTTTAAAATTTGCGATTTTTTTCCTATTTGTGTAAAATTCTGATTTCAGATTTTGATGCAGAGTAAAAAAGTAAAAAAAAAATTGGTTTAGAAAAAGTTTGCGCCTTTTAAGGCAAAAAGTTAAAATTTGTGAAATATTTTTCTTATTTGTGTTTAATTTAAAAATTCTGATTTTGACATAAATATGAAAAAAGTTATAGAAGCCTGGTTTTAAAATTTTTGATTTTTTCTTATTTGTGTAAAATTTTATTATTAAAAGTTTGTGCTTATAAAAAAATTTATAGGGGTAAGAAGTATTAAAATTTATGAAATGTATATATTAAAATTTTGTCTTGACTCATTTTGAACTGGTTTATTTGACTAGCGTCTAGATCCCAATTGCAACTCGAGTGCCCACCGCTGTTGCCAGGTTTAAGTGTTTCATTGACGAAAAGAAAAATATTTATTTTATTAAAAGAAGTCTTGACTATCTAAATCTACCTGTGTATTAAAAAAAAATAAATAAAAAAAAATTCCTCGGGATTCGAACCAGGAAGTTTTATGTGTAAAGCACTCTAGCACTGGACCACTTCGTATCACAATAATATATAATCAAACTTTCAAGTTAACGTACAAAACGATGGCAACAGCGGTGGGCACTCGAGTTGCAATTGGGATCTAGACGCTTCTGTTTATTTGTCCCAATCATTCCTTATTCAATATTTTTATATGCATTCCTGAATTAATAAAATTGACACATAATTTTTTAAAAAATCAGTTACGAATTGCAAGGACAATTTTTTTGGTCACGAAATCTTTGTGAGTAAAATTTTATTAACAATAAATTTACATACATTTAAAAAACTATATTGACTCCTCACTTGTCAGTAATGACCCATTTACATAAATCTTTAATTTTGTAAAAAAATTGATTGATTTCGCCATGATGACATAGAGAAAGGTAATTGATTAGTCAGACACTTATTATACTTTCCAATCTACAATATAAGTCCTGACTGATTGACTGGCTGACCGACTGATATAGAATCAACATAGAGCCGAATCTACTTAACCCAGAGACTTGAAATTTCGAGAATATAATCTGTTCATAAGATAAACAGCCACTAAGAAAGGATTTTGCGCAATTTTGATTTTAAGCGGTAGAAAAGGGTGTATAAGTATATCTATATGTTGACGCACTTACTCGAGCGGGTAATGGTAGTAGAGAAAATAGATAAGAATAGGAAAAAATATAATAAAATAGGGAAAATGGGAAAAAAAGGAAAAAATAGGAAAATATATAAGAGGCCAGTTTGTTTTTTAGGGCAAAAAATAGGAAATAGGGGAAAATGGGGAAAAATGGTGAATAATCGGACAAAATAAGGGCAAAATACGCAAAAATAGGGACTATCCGGGACAAATAAGGAAAAATAAGAAAAATAGAAAAAAATAATAAAAACAGGGAAATAGAAAGAAGTAGGAAAAATACCAAAATATAGGGGAAAATAGGGAAAAATAGGGAAACATGGAAAAATAGTGAGAAAGGGGAAAATGGAGAAAAACGGGGAAAAATGGAGAAAATATGGACAAATAGGGAAATTAGGACAAAATACGCAAGAATAGGGAACATAAGGCACAAATAGGAAAAAATAAGAAATAAGAAAGTATATGTTGTTGAGTATTAGTATTAGTTAAAGTTGTTTTAAACATCAATTCTCAACCTTTTTATAATTCCCGTTTTTTTTGAACCCATCATTTTATTTCATGTACCCCAAAAAAAGGTTTTACTTTCCAAATTTTATCCCTACAACCTCCACCACCTTTTCTGATGCGCATCATCTTTATGCAATTTTGCAATTTTTAATTCAATTATTTCTTGTTACTTACATGGCCTCATGATGGCTAATTAGCCGAAACTAGTTGCCGTTTATATTAAATTACTGTGGTACATGACTTTGAGTTTCATTACTTTTATCTATTATAATAGACCAAAATTTGGTATAAATATAATAACCCGTTTAAATGTTATATTGGTGGCCCATGACCCATTTACACCAGGTATACAATCTATCAAATTTTTTGTGTTACACCTCTAAGGTTATTGGCAGCATTAGCATTTATTTTTTGTTTAAGAGTTAAATCTTAAACTTGATTTGTCAGTTTCCTACACATGTAATGTTTCCCTATTCTAGTTACTTCTTTAAATCTGTATGAATTTTATAACGTGAGTCAACGTGAGTCGTTTTGTTGATTAAAAAGAATTGAAAATGTCCAGTTCTTATGTTTGTTCTCAAGGTTAAGTAATGGTCTACAAAAATGACATATATCATGTAAAACTATGAACTTTTACCATGCTCTCCATGTAGTGACTACTGCTTAATTTTTTGATATGTAAGTTTTCTGGCAGTATTCTAGGTTCATTAGATCTTTCTTATTATAATTTAATGAAATATATTTTCATTTTGTCGCAAGATACAAATTATGCTGACTCAAAAAAAAATCAAAGTGCAACCTTTGCAGAACCAATGACCATTGGATAGAATCCTTTTCTATTGTAATGTGTTCCTGGAATAAAATCGTTTACAAATCCGTTCGTCAACATTTGCGCTTTGACTATTAAATTGGTAATACCGCAGTTATCAGTAACTATACCAATAGCTTTAACATAAGGCATCGTAATATATAAATCGTTATAAAGTGATTTCTCGGTACATTGAATTTTAAGTGTAATTTTAGCGGGATCATATACGTAACTTACAAATACTTATCGCCGCATTTACGAGCGACCTGTAGACTCTGCTTCACAGTTTCTACGACTGATTTGTTCGTTGGTCAGGCGTTAATTTTGGTTACATAGGAGAGCTTGGGCGTTGGAGATGTATTGTTGTAAATCAAGCTATTCCCGACCAAAAAATTTCAGCGAACTGTTTTTATCGTGGAACTGTTTAAATCACCGTTACATACTTATTTTATCAAATTTCAGCTTTTGTAGTATCAGTTTCATCAGCGCACAATTTTGACTTGTTTACGGGAAAAGCCATAATTCCTAACTCAACGTTTGTCTTACAAGTGCGTTATTTTATCGTTTAGTATAATTTTTTTTAACTCTAGGCTAACTTAGTTAAAAACAACACTAATTGACTGTAGGCGGAGCAAGGCACACGTGAATTCTGTAAGGTGAGATTGTGAGACAAAAATAATTTCACGTCGTGGGCAGAGCAATAGCTATTTGTGTATTAAGAGCGGAAAGTGATACTTTGCTGCTTGAGGCAGAGAGTTGCCCGCGCGACGCGTAGCGGAGCGCGGGCAATCTGCCGAAAGCGGCAAAGCACTTTCTGCTCGAATTGCACACAAGATTTTTTCTACGATCACATTATTTTTAGACAAATAATTAAAAAAAAACATGAAAATACAGTTCATAACCTAAAAATGAAATAATGACGTTTCATTAATTTCATAGTCTACTATTTGCACAAAACAGTAAGTAGATACTTAAATATGCAATCACTATTTCATATAGGTGTACCTAGGAGTATCTAGGTGTACCTTCTGACTGTTATATTTTTACTAGATAAATTTTATAAAATAAAGTTTAATTTCGTTCGAAATATCTTCAAATATTAATATTTCAACTAAAATATTCAGACTGCCCTACATTTTGTTTTAATACACCTGTTATTTACTACCTTTCTTTAGTTTATTGTAAATGAAAACAGGCGAGCGGAAAAGTACGCGCTAGAGCGACAATAATGTCAAATTATTACAGATCACGGAAAACGTCAACTTTGCGGTTAGATTTGAGTGTGCAAAAGCCTACTTTGGGTAGTGATCGTAGGAAAAATTTTTATATCTTGTATAAGAAATTTTGCACCTACCTTGTTCTGTCGATTAATCCTCGACTAGTTGTTACGATGAAGGAGATCGTAGCCACTTTATTCATATATTTTAGTTTACGGGAATATAATTATTTTCATTGATTAAAATACACAAGATAAATACTAATTAATTTCTACATATGACTCTAAGTTGATCCAAAATATTAACGAAACAATTTTAAACAGTAGTTTACAAAAATGACGTTAATTGATTGATAAAAGAGTAATAGTTACTCAGTTCCCTATTAAGCGGACTCTCATTAATAGCTAGGCGAGTAAGGAAATATTACTTGACTAAACAACCTTATAACCGTAGAACCAGAATTTTAAATTAAGAAAAATTACTATGAATATTGATGCTAATATCTGAATTAACTGCTTATTGGAAAGAAGAACCGATCTCGAGCGAAGTTGGAAATTAACTACCTTAAATTTGGAACGTTACAGCAAAATGCTTCCTGATTGCTTCAACCCCATAACCTTCGCGGTACCACCCTTAATCTTACTAACAAAGAGGACATGAGAGTGTTTCACTCAGTGTATTAAGGAGGGCGTATCCCTTTTTTATTACAATTCTGACTTCCATTAAGTGCTGCCCTCTAGTAAAAATTAATAGAGTTTACTTGAATTTGATTTTACGATATATCAACCACTAGTTATGTAATTAGAATCTGCGGGGTTTAATTTTAAATCTAATCTCTAGAGGACAGGTTCGGGTCGGGTTACAATCATAAACTTTGGACTTTACAGGAATGGAAAAAGACATGTCATATCTTCCAGTTATTCTTACTGTCAGTAGATAGAACGTCCTTTAACTTTAAAGACTCAATAAGTAAAGGCAATGACGTTTAGAATAAAACTTTACAAGTTGATTTCTTGTATAATTGTCACAATCTAAACGTCATTGTCATTAGTTACAGAACCGTTAAAGTTAAAGAACGTTCTATCTACTGAGTATTAGTAAAATAATTATCTGACTCAACTAAGTACATTGTTTTATATTCTTGAACGAGTAATTTAATTTTTTACTTCTAAAAATGTCAAATAGAATTTACTAAGACTCCCTGAATATGGCTCTGTTACATTTGTTTACAACATAAAGAACATTTTAACAGAATCTCAGCTTTTGCTTTACTACTTTTTTATTAACTTTTGATAGCAAAGCAGAAAGTTAACAGAAAATATTTTGGAAGAAGATAAGTTATTTTTTTTATTATTTTGGGCGTTATTTTTTTGTAAATAAAAAGGAATTACAGATTGTCAAAATTGATTAAAACAAAATTATTATACTTTATCACAAAATTGAATTTCAATATAATTTCAATTTGGTTATTTTTTCTGTAGTAAAGGATCAATATTGATTATAATTTTGTTGAATAGAATGATTTAAATTGAACTTACCCCAAGTTTGAGTTTTTTTTTTTCAAAATTTGAAAATTAATTATTTATAACTAAATTAATTATATTTGTTTGTTGGTGTGAAAAGAACATACTAATTTAAATGACTTCCCAACGTGGAGCTTTCTAAAATTTGAAGGCACCACATACCAATTTAAAATATATATTTATACTCCACGAACATAAACATCATTTGTTTTAGTTAGAAAAGCAGTTGTTGAACTGTGGAATTAATAAACTCATTATTCTTTTTCTAAAGCATTATCAGAGAATAAAGGGGATAAATATCGACCAATAAATATACAACGCTCTAGGACTTAAAACAAAATATTGCATGACCAACCTTATAGATTATTTTAATCACTTTCTTCAAGAAATTATGATACCTATTATTTAGTCCTTTCAAATGTATTCGTTGGTGTTGGTTAAAGTCGGATTCCACTTTAAATCAATGACGTGCTTTTCCTTCTATCGCTCTATAGATCTAATCTTTAGAGACTACTTACATATTTGAGAAGTAGCTGCATTAAAACTTAGACGACTCAGAGTGGTCAGTAAGTCGAAAAATCTGGACGAAATATGGTATTGAAATGTTATAATTTTGAGGATAATTAAGTTTTTTAGGTCGATGATTACAATAACGAATTCAGATATATTATGGAAAAAGTAATTTGTTCTTTTTAAAATTCGGCAATCATGATTTTTCGAGGTCGCCGATATCGAAACTAAATTCAGATTTCCAACATTAAAAAAGCGGACACATTTTAGAAAAATTCATTTAATCTTTTTAAAATTCGGTAATCAAGATTTTTTGAAGTCCCTGATATCGACACTAAATTCAGATTTTTAAAATTCAAAAATATAATGGATCCAATATGGTAGGTATATTTTACAAAAAGTCATTAAATCTTTTTAAAACTCGGTATTCAAGTTTTCGAGATCGCTGATTCCGATACTCAATCCAGTTTTTCAAAATTTAAAATGACGAATACCACATGGTACACAGATTTTTAGGAAAGTCAGTCAATCAATCCGAGTTACATATTTTTTAAGTGATTGTATATAGAATATGTAAGTGTGATTTTTTATAGATTTAAAACAATAGCGTTTTTGAATGACGAAAAAATCATAATAATTAATAATTCCCATAACCCCTATTCATTCCCTATAAGGTAGTTTCTAATTTTAGGAATTTTCGTAGGAAAACAACTCAATGTACAAAATAATTAACTTTTGTCATAGGTTAAGCCAATAAATAAAATTTTCTTTAAATACTTTTTTAAAAAAATATTATATATTTACGTAAATGTGTCAATGAGATAAGAATGTTTCGAGTTTCAGAATTGAATTATACGTATTTTCACTGCGGAATCCATTTTTTTATTTAAAAGTGCTGAATTAAAGTTATTACTTTTATCTCTTTACTTAGAAGCATTTTATCTATCGCTTTAGTATAGAATACAGCGCGAGAATGGACTAAAGCGAACATTCCACTAAGTACGGCGCTGCATGGTGGAGGACCGGAATCCAAGTATGTCAATTGCTGCAGCAGCGATTTCTCTAGCTTCTACATTCCAAATTTTTAGTAGTCCCAGTTAAATCAAACAGTAAACATGACATTGTCATGAAAAGCCAAATGTGCTATTGCCCTAATGTTATAACAACAGGAGTCGTCGACCTAAATATAAGATCCCTCCTTTTAATACATAAAGACTGGAATGTGGTGAATTTCACCGATTATGCCAGGAACTAGAAACAGGCCCGGAAAGATATTTTCAATAATTTAGAGTTTAAAAAATAATAGAAAAACTCGAAGATATAAAACATGAAATATAATTAATTAATCAAAAGATTAAATTGGCGAAGGCGACATGTTTAGGCCAAACAATGGCCATCATCAGGCCTACAATATAAATTACAAATGTTAAGAATACAGAAAATTCAACAAAGTTAAAAATTACTTACAGAAAATATGCACGTAGAAATTTAGTGACAAATGGTATGAAAAGTAGTTAAATAGTATATTGTTTTACGAGTGACGAAAGTAACATTTTTTGAAGCGAGAGAACAATTTACCTGCCGAGGCGCAGCCGAGGCTGGTAATGTTCACGAGCTTCAAAAAATGCTTTCGATGAGTGAAACACTATACTTTTTCTACAACCCTGTTTATGTCATAATAATATATTATATTTATTTCTGGTGGTGTATTTGGAAAATTACTATCACTTTCTGAATCACAAATCATGATAAATAAAAAACTAACAATGTTTTCAGTTGAAATTGACAATTCTAAACATTTAACGAGGAACGTCAAACTTTAATGGAACCATTCAAGGCAACTAGATATAAATTGTTTTTAAATTTCACGGTATTTTTACGGTTCTATTTTACTTTTTAATTAAACAAAAGTAAAAAAGATGCATCCTAATTATGGAAATGATTCCTCTGTCTTTGTTTACTAATAATTTAAATTCATCAAAACAGTAGACACGAGGGCGGGATATTATTGAAAATATAAATTTAACTTTCATCACTAGAGACGAAAGTTAACGATATGAGAATTTCTCTCACTTGTGACGGAAATCAAGTTTTCGCTGAAGGTATTCTATTACAAAATGACGTTTTTTTGTAAAGGGTTGTAGAAAAAATTTTTTCTAATCAAACATTTTTGAAAAGAATGAACTACATACTTCTTTTCAAAAATGTTTGATTAGATAGATCAAAATAAATGTGTCAACGCTGGAAAGGAGGTCCGTAAACCATAATGTAAATTAAACTCATTGCATTGATGCACCCCGCTGCTACGTTAGCGTAGCGTGCAGCGCCGTACTCGGTGGAATGTTCGCTTAACTTGGCACTGAAATGTTAGGTGAATAATGGACACTGAGCTCCGTCTAGGATCGGAAACGTCCGCAAAGGATCCTGGTCTACTGAGTACAACAATTTAAATTACAAGAAATACATTTTTTTTTCATTTTGACTAACTTTTTCGACTTTTCGACCACTGTGCAACCGGCTATTTGTTTTATTTAAAATAAATTTAAACTATATGTAATACGTAGTGACGAGGTATAAAAATTATATGTTTAATAATGTATAAATGAAATATCATATAAATAATATTGTTTTTATCGACTTTTAATACCTATAAGTACCCTTATTAATGTAAAACAAAATGTTTTTAACAGAAAACCGATAGCTATTAACAACACTTCAAAGAAGAATATATTTTCCATAAAATAACATTGAAATTGAATTTAAATTGGTGTATAAGCAGATAATATTTCAATTTACACTACTTATTCAACTAAAAAAAAACTATCTCATCATTACATATCATACTATCTTCTAATAAATAAACATAATGATATTTTCTTTTGTTATATTATATTATTTTAGGTTTGTTTTGGTTTCGAAAAATATCGGTCCGAGAAAGTCAGGCACATGTGCAGTAGGTTTCGGGGAAAGGATAGTTAGCGAATAGGGAAGGACTATCGGTAATGTCTATGTTTTTATATTTGATAATAACTCTAATATGTTCTTTTATTCTAGTTGTAAGTCTTATATCTGATTGACCGATGTAGACAGTATTAAAATCGGCATATCAAATGTATAGACCCTTGAATGGTGAAGAATAAGAATTCTGTCAAGGTTATGCATTATTTTTAATCTTGAATGCTATATTGATGCTATACTTCTTAAAGACTTATATGAAATGTTACCTAAAAAGTGTAAAGATCCTGAAAATGACTTAACTGTATGTGAAATAACGTCCAGATGTGGGGAATTAAGTTTAAATTTTGATAAATATCTAATATATAACTTATTAACCAAATCTAAAGGGCAATTGTTATTAATTGCGAATTGTTTAATGATGTTGAGTTCAGAAGTGAAAGCAGACTAAGAAAATCTTATAGAAAATGGTCTAAAAAGAAAACTGTTATGGGATGCAAGTTTGTGTGAGTGGATAAAATTAATTAAAGAGTCAGTAGTGAAAGGTTTCCTGTAAAGGAGGGTATCGTTTTAAATGGGTGTTTTGGGTTTCTCATAAAAACAATTTTTATGTTTCAAAAACTTGAAAATCAAAGAGAGGAAAATGAAAATTTGTTTTTATATTAAAACTATGAGCTTAAAATGAATTTCCATTGTGTGAAACATATTTAATGCAAGAAATCTCTTTGTAATGGAAAAAAATAAATCACTAATATTTTTAAAAATATTACATCTGCCTGAAATGGCTCTAATATTTAACAATTGTAAACTGAAAAATCCAAGAACTATGGAGAAGTTTGACATTTATTATTAAAATCTCAGTTGTTAAGCCAATTTGTAAATATGGCAACAACGCATGTCTTAACACAGAACCACAGTATATGGAACAAGAAGAATAAGCATTCGTAATAAGAAATAAATATTTCTCCAAATAGATGTAAATATTTTTTTTAGGTTATACCTTAACCTAAACAACGTTTAGATAAGGCAATCCAGAACGTGACCAAACATCATTTTGTATGTGTTTTATGTTTATTTGATGTATTTTGTGCTTTTAGAAAGTGTTTGAAATAAAAATAATTGCTGTTTCAAATAATAAGAAAATAAGAAAAAAGATAACAGCTTATAACATACATAATGAGAGTATAAAAAAATACATATACAATACTCCTGGAATTGATGTAAAACTCGAGAAGATGACTTTCCATCATCAGTGACTGCTTTACTGCTTTCCACATAATCTAATATTTGGTCCTCACACATAGTTTTTACAGCAAAGAACAAGTCAAGGTCTACAAGAGTTTGTCAGCATATAAATATTTTTCATGGTTTTTGAGAGATCATTCCGTTCTGGTTTATGTGAAAAATGTAGTTCACTAGGTATTCTATAAAATCACGACCTCTTCGACTCCCACAATTGACTACAGAACAAGTAGTGTGCATGTTTAGTTCTTTCTAACAAACAATATTTTTTCTGTACATTTTCACTTCATTAAATATCAATAATGCATCCCAAATAGTTAGTCAGATGATAATATATGTCAATTTAATTACCCCTTGTACTTAACATTTCTATAGTTCACTTTTGAACAATTTTTGCGGGTGGAGCAGCATCGGTAAATGGGAAGTGATCCAGATCGGATAAATTCCTATTATTTTACAAAGAAAACTGTATCTGAAGTAATCTAGATCAGAAGTGAACTGATCCGACTGCAAATAAAATTCAGCTACTATAGTAGTCTTATACTGTGGCAGAAATAACCTTTTTATTATTGTTCTGACAGGAGTACCTTGTAACGTCAAATAAAATATTACCAACACATTTTTTAAAAGCTTTATTCAAATATTTAACAATCATAATTTTTTAATTTAACGTGAAAAGTATAGTTAGTATTGTTTGAAATATTATAACTTCGGTATTTTAAATTAGAGGAAATGCTATTCAAATTAATACCTTTTGCTCTTCCATCCATGTGATGAACTTGTCGTATTCTTTTTTATAAGCTTCTTCCGATTTTTGCTGTATTAACCGCGATCCAATGTTAGAACTTATTTTTAAGCAATATACAACCAATAACAACTGTGGTGACAACAATACATCTTATGTGACAGATTGCAAATTAATTTTTGTATTTATCATTCGATGACAACTGATGATATCACGAATTCAACCATTTTACATTATTAGTTCTTTATTTCCATTTTTTGTAGTAATAATACCAGTATTTATGGATTTAAAGTGTAACAAAAAAAAATAGAATTCGTGGATAACTGGTCTATTTCGAGCACTCCGGTATACTATTATGCTAAATGACAGCCGGTCGCCATGTTGCCAAATCCTCCTTGTCAGTCCTTGTGATTTTGTCATAAAATAGATTTCAAAATTAAAAAAAAGTATGTTCCGGGACGTTTTAAAGAAAAAAAATTTGGGAAATTCATTTTTTTTAAAATATCTTTTAGTGAGAAAAATTTCGTACGGGGTCGCAAAAAACCCAAAAAACGATACCCTCCTTTATTAATTCAAGATGAGAAGAAAATGGGTTTCTATGGATCAAAAGCTGAAGGAAATATAGACACTCATATTGAACTCAAATTCAATGCGGGTATATACAAGGTGAATCACGACTGACGCCACGAAATTTTATGGCGAAATTGAATAATTCGTAAACTTCTATAGCAGTGGTATTATGTAAGTCGATAAGGACTACAATTTAAAAATTATTTATAAATATACAGGGCGCTAAAGAAAAGTGAAACATATGAAGGTCAGTTTTTTTATATGGAACACTCTATATTTTTTTACTCGTCCCGAGAAGTTGATTTCATAAAACTATTACACTTATATTATAAAATTAACAGTTTGGAAGTTATAGGCAATTGGAAATCGCATTATTTCAACTACGGCCAAATGACATAAAATCGGATAAAGTGGCTTACATGTTCCTATCTAGTCTTTTTGAGTTCTGGTGGCATAAGAACAAAATGTTGTGGTGATCAAAAGTACGCAAATTTTGAAAAAACCTTGTACCATAATTATATAACAATTTATTTAGGCTACTAGTTTCAGCAGGCCTATAATATAAAATTAAAATTTTAACAAAAATAACAGTATAAATATTTTAAACCCTAACATTAGGAATTTGAATAAAAATATTTAACTTGCGACATAATTGTTACAGATAATATAATCCATAAGGGGAGTAATCCAAAAACTTTGTAACATAAAGAGCAAAAATATTATTGAAAAGAAAAACAAATAAGTATACTCAATTCTAAATAATGTGGAATGAAATATAATTGTAAAGAGGAGGGATTATTTGGATATCGAAAAAGACAGATAGGTAGTATCAAAATAAGCTGGTTAAAAAATTGTGGCACTAAAACTTGAACTAATAAACAGATCTAGATTTAGATCAATGATATTCTTGCCTGAGTACATGAAATTCGGTAGTAAACATTCCCATTAGAAGAGAGGCATCAATTAGAAATACACAATCAGTTTACACATAAAAATAACTAACCATAGAAGTTACTGAAGTTAGTGAAGTGTCTACTGATGGATAAAATCCATCTCTAGGAAATAAAATTTCAGTTCACAAATAACCTATCTGCCCAGTAGAAACTTATTGTGACATGAAAAATTTAGGAAGCGGTTTAAGTGACAATTTTAAAATATTAATCCGGAAATGACTAGAAGGGAAAGTGTAATGTTGGAAATGGCTACCTACTCTACAACTATTCCCTATATTACAATTAAATTTTCTCTCCTAACCATTGTAGGCTTAATAACATTCTTAACATTGAATTCCCACAACTTGTTGTTTTCATGTCACGAGTTGCTACTGCGCAGCTAAATTATCTGCGAATTGAAATTTTATTTCCATCAAAATTTCCATTCCTGAAATGTCTCGCGGTAGACAACTTCGACCAACATCGCAAACCCCTAGGGTTACTCTTTTTCGTTGGCCCTGCTTAGCACATGATTCTGTATTTCTTATGGATGATCCTTTTCCCAGGGGATCATTTACAGTCAAACTTATCAAACTAAGACAATTTATCAACTTGTATGAATTTCCTTTTACTAAAAACTAAGAATTTTTTTTCACTGGGTACAGCACTCCAATTTTTTAACCACCTTAGTTTAATAATATCTCTTCATAACCATAAACTTAAGTTTATCTACCTTTCCATACGTCCAAATAACGTCCCCCTTTTTTCTCATCCCATTACAAGTATTTTTTGTTTTGTTTTTACATTATTTAAAATTATGGATACCTATTTGTTTTTTTGGGCTACTTACTTTAAGGATTAAATCATTATGTTCTTACACCGGCCCACTAAACCACCACGTATATTTACATTCATGAAGACACAGTAATAATTATTTTAGTATTTAAGTATTATCGGAAAGGTTTTGAATGGTTATACGATTATTTTTATTAAGTGTATAATTTTATGTTATACTTCTAAACACGGCTCTTTGCTAAAACTAATCGCCTCTACTAGATAATAAAAACTAGTAAATGTCGTTTTAAAATGAAACAATGGAAACAAAACAAAACTAGAATATTTAAAAAAAATGGTAATATAGGAAAAACTGAAAATGATACTTTTTAAGTTTTATGAGAGGTAACATTTTCGATTTTATCCAGAAGTGAGAAATAATAAAATTCGTCTTTTCCTTTCACGACAAATTCCGCCCTTGAGAACCACAAACGAATGTTAAACTCGTATTTCAGCATTTCAGGAAGGTAAAAGTACACTTGTCTGACTCTCGAAAAGTTTTCAGGTTCATTAATTGGACGTATCATTATCAAAACTTGGAGATATCCATAAAGTATTTCAAGGACTATATTCAGCATTTTATTGGAACTTATTTTCTGATCAACTTTATTAACTATAGATAATAACTTAAATTTTAATATTAAGCTTTGATTATTAATATATTCTTGTTTATACAGATTGTTGCGTATTCACGTCACAATTTTAATTTATATTATTTTTAACTTTAATATCCCCATGTATTTATTTAATGTTTATTTCTATTTACTTTAAAATATAATTTAAACCATATGTGCTTTCCCTTTCGTGTTATTTAAAACTAAAAACGGTGAGTCGCAGTTCGATTACCACGCTTAATAAACATATTATGAAGTTCTATATTTTGTGAATTCGAAAATTTTAAAGGAACTGAGATGATTTGTGTTATAAAAGATTAGATGTTATTTTAATATATTTTAAATAAGATGTGTACTTTTACTTATAAATAAAACGTTTAGCATATCTTTAAAAAAATATCTTTAAAAAACTTAACAATCAATACTCATCTTATGGTAATATCCTCTGGAGAGTTTAAAGAGCCACGTCTATTTTTTGTATATGTGATTTGATCAAAAAGTTTCTAAAGTAGATTTGTAAAAATAATCATTCACCCAGAAGTTATATACAGAGAAAATCGAACCTTTACCCGAGGTAACATTTGAATGGATATTTAAACTTACCAGTTCACAACAAAGTTCAGGCAACTGAATGAGATTTGAATAATCTAAAGCATTATATGTATCCCTAAAGTGAAACTAAAATATTTTCTAACTAAGTTACGTCTTTTTTATACTCCATATCATAAATGTTATACTTGTTAGCATATTAATATGGTTATAAATATAATAACAATCGCTCTGAAAAACGACAAATACACGAATAAAATAGTACTTTCAAATATATTGGAAATACTCAGTGCCAAAGTCAATAAAAATTCAGAAAAAATAAAATAATTTGTTTCTTACTCTTATTATGAAGACAAGTTGCAATGTAGACTTACCTGAAACAAAAATAAAAATGTTAGAAATATTATGTAAAAATATATAATTAAAAATATTAAATTATCCAAAAAAGCTTGTAAATAGTACTATTGGTAATCAAGAGATTTCTTAATTGGTTAGATTGCCAAATTTTGTAATAGAGAAATAATATCCAGTGTCGAAATAAAATTTTAACTTCTACATTTAGTGTATTTTACTTTCCCGGGCCCATTAAAGGGAAAGTATAGTGAACGAGCGAAAAAAAATCGAGATATCGTTAGAAATATCCATTTTGAGGTGCCTGAAGATGATTCAAACCATTTCCAGAGTAAACGTCTGTGTGTAATCTTCCACGATAACCGTTTGACCTATCAGGCTGAAATTTGGTATAAAGGGTTGTTATGTGCCCCGAACGCGAACATTAGTTTTTGGTTTAAATTGATACAGTAGAAGGTCCTCAAGACCGACATTGATTGAATACACATGAAAGAATTTTTGACTTTTTTTAAATTTTAAGGACAAACAATACACTTTATTGCAAAATGTTGTAGTAAATAGTTTTAGAGCATAAACTTTCCTACAATTTTTGTATCAAACTTTTTCCCAAACTTCCGAAAGTTGCGACACTAGAGGGCGCGCAAAAAATGTGCATGTAGGTTCTCCGTAGTTTTTCCAAATTTTGACAAACAATGCACTCTAGTTCAAAATTTTCTATGCTTAGTTGTAGAGCTCCAAATTTCCTTTAATTTTTATATTTAACTTTTTTCTATTTCCCCATAGTTTCGCGGCTAGAGAGCGAAGAATATACACATTTAGGCTTTTTGACTATTTTTATAAGACAAATAATACGCTTTAGTGCAAAATCTTCTGGTGCAAAGTTGTAGAGCATAAAATTCCCTACAACTTTTGTATCAAACTTTTTCCCAAATTCTCAATAGGTTTCACCAATAATTTTAGGAGATCCTAATTGAGTAGCAGTATGCTATATAATGTGCACATGCGCCCATTTATGTCATTATCAACATTGAAATGTCAATTCGGTAGATGTATTCACATGGACTTGCTATTTAAAATTTGTTCCATAAATTAATATAATGCTTAGTATTTTGTAATTAAAATAATCCTATTCTCTGCACCCGAGCCGGGAAAGTTCTGGGGTGATATAGCCGAGCTTTTTTATATACGATTTATAATTTGACCTAAAAAAATTTGTACTAATTATTTGTTAGTAAGATCACCCCTCAATCATAAAAAAGTAGTAAAAACAGTTATTTAATGCAACTGGTACTGTAATAAGTCATCTACCGGACTTTTAACGTAAAATACTATTAATACTATTACGGACACGGCGACATAGGGGCCGAGTCCGGAATATAAACGAGTGCTGTAATAACAAAAAATAAGTTCGTAATTTGACATCACAATTTGACATTGCAATTGAGTAATTGGCTTTCATAATTACGTATGATTGCTACTTGCTTGTCACTGTCAACTAAAAAATATTTGCGTTTGAAATTTTGGAGGTATCTAAAATCAAAACAATGTTACTAGACAACAACATTACTGTATCTGATACCGTAATGTTCCATTTACCGGCAGCAAATGAGTACACGGTATGTAGATTTAGTGGACCGGATGAAAAAAAATAATATTATTTCATTCTGTCCAGTAAATCTACTTCCCCTGTACTCATTTTTGGACAGTAAATGAAACATTACAGTATCAGATACCGTAATATGTTGCCTAGATATATTATTTCTCCTGCGTCACCTCGTCCGTAAAACAACTCGTATAATCGTATAGTAATAAGTCACCTACCGGACATACAATATAAAATACTATAGCTAGTTATTCTGATATCTGCGCCAAAAATTTATAAAGTAAAATGTTATCGAGGATCCCACGAGCATTTTATGGGGACAGTGGTAGCTTCCTGACTTCAAAAATTGAACTAGGGATTACTTAACATTAACCGGAAAATACAAAAAAAAACAATTTTTACAAAAAATTTATTAGAGTTTTTTTTTTAATAAAAATTATAGGCGTAAAAGAACAAAACGAGTATTTTTAGTTTTCCCTGTATAACTCTAAAAGGGCGAGAGTACCTGTAGATTTTTTTAGGGCAATATAATGCTCCCTCAAATAGTTAACTTATTTCCCATTTAACCGCCTCTGTATCTCTTACCGTTTCTGATATAGCAATGCTATCCCTTCCAATTTTAGACATCCTGTATATAGGAATGATTTTCAGAAAATTCTGACATTAAATCATTCGAATCAGTTAGATACAGGTAAATTTGATATAACTTACCATAATTTTACTAGTCGAAATCACTGCCAAATCAAACCAAAACCTTAATCTGTCTGAGAACTATTTCTTGAAAAACGAAATCTCGATAAAAAAATTATTTTCAGCATCTCGTATCACAAATAGTCAAAATTAAGTCATTATCAGGTTACCGATTTTAAAACACTAATTAAAGTAAAAACACGAATCTAAAACTCTGTAATTAAATTAGGAAGTAACTAATAAAAATACACATTTGTCAAACATTTCACAAGGTAGTGTTACCAACATAATTTATCAAAAAAAAATAAAAAAAACGTACTAAAGTCTTGTTTAAAAACCTTAGATCATATCTACGCTAGATACGGCATATAGGTTATTTGTTTTGTAGGTCCGGGGGGGGGGTCGTTTTTACCAATGAAAAGTGAGTATCGACGTAGTTTGACCAACTACAAATTAGTATCCGACTCATAGTACGCTGTAAACATTACCCCTCACTTACCCAAAAAATACTACATGATGCCGTATCTAGCGCAGCATATATGATGTTATATAGTTAAAAACCATGTTAAATAATGTAAAGTAATGTAAATCATTTGGAAATTTATCGACAAATTAAAAATTTAATACATTATAAAAATGTACTAGATATCGTATATTTCTGTCAAAATTTACCAATGTCGCCGTGATTTATTCTCAAGATCATCGGGGCTAAAGACAGGAAAATGTAAGTTTCAATAAAATAAAAAAACCGAAAATACTAATCAAATAGTTTTGCTTTTATTATCGTAATTAATCAAAAAAAAATATTAATTTTTTTTGCTATATGAAATGGTCAAATAATAGATTTTTTTAAACATTTTTGGTCACTTTTTTTCTGTTTCAATTTTTTTTAACAGATCACTAATAATTGAAGAGTCTTTTGCTCAGTGGAATTTAAGGAATTATTCGCTTTTTGATAAAAACATAAACTTGGGTTGGATAAAATGAGCAAGGTGATTTTTAAAACACAATTTTTAACTTGTTTAAAACTTTTTCTTACACAAACCTAATGAAATTTTTTTTCTTCCGGAATTATACTATGTCAATTTTAAGATGAACCATCGACTTTCGCAATAATATGCAGCTTCTTCAGTATCGGAGATATTCTAGATACGAACATCATTTTAGGCTACCGCCATTGGTGTTCTTTTAAAATATTTACTTAAATTATTAAAAAGTCTGTTTACCTCTAAAGTTACTTGAATGGGAAAAAAGATGTGTTTTTTCAAGACGATTTCATTGATTTTTTCGAAAATAAAATTTGAGGTCCAGTTTCCGAGATATTTGGGTAAAATCAAAATAAAATCAGTACACCAAATTACACACGCATTAGTTAAAATTATCTAAAAAGTTTTTCATTGTTGGCCTACGCTATTAGTCAAATAAATAGAGGGTGGAGAATCAGAGCAGAGAGCAAGAAACACATAGATACAGGCAGAGAAATGGATCCATGCAAAGTATCCCAAAGTTACATTTTCAAACTGTATTTAAACACTAATTTAAAGTGGCAAAACGGTAAAAACATAAACTTTGAATTTTTCAAAATGATTCAATCATCATAAAGTATAAACACAATAATATTTTTTGTCAGAACTCTATAATAACAAACCAGTACAAAAGTAAAACTGTATTTTCAGAAACCAGTAACCCATCATAAGCGTCATTTAACAAAACAGTACAAATATAATAATGTTCTATTCACACCAATGTTAAATCACAAAACCGTATTTCATCCCAAAAACAGGAAGTGCGAAGTGCGTAAGTGCGCGAAATTCAAATTTTATTTTATTATTTTCATCGAAGGTAAGTGATATATTTAAATAAATGAATTCTAATATTCAAATCCATTTTTTTAGTACTTACGTACTTTTTCCTAGATTGCCTATTGTCATCCGGACAAACAGTTTCACTTAAAATTTTTAAATTACATATTATTTATATTAATTAAATAATATAACGTTTAATAAATAGATGCAGAATTCACTTTTTAAAACCTAACTTAGTTGCTTATTTAATCGGAGGCATTTGAAATAAAATTTGCTCGCACATGCGCACTTCGCACTTCCTGTTTTTGGGATGAAATACGGTTTGGCTCTTTTACGGGAATACGGAATTACGTTTGGTGTAATATCAACTTATTGTAGTTATACTGTTTTGATAAATTACGATTCTACTGGGTTACTGGTTTGAGAAAATTACGTTTTTAGACATGTACGGGTTTGAAATTGTTCTTTAGTGTAAAAATACATTTGTATGGTTTTCTGTTTTGTTCAAGTACGTTTCGGATGAAAACTTATTATATTTTTGTATGATTATATGAGATTTCGATTTTGCTAAATAACAGTTTTGACGAAATAAATTCGGATACATTGTGTGGTACCAGAGAAATCTGAGAAAACGTCAGAAAGTAAGATTGAAAGAGACAGATTTTGGACGAAGAGAAAGCAAACAATACTCTAGTATGAAAATCATGCATATAGAAGTGAGAACAGAAGGTTGTTAAGGAAGTACCAAAAATATAATAACAAAAGATAAAGGCTATCCAGAAAATAAATTAATTAAATGTAAATATATTTTTTACATTAAATGTATTAAAAAAACACCTGTGGTCAGCATTGAGATATTTTGTTTGGACAGGGTGTTTTGTATCAAAAGATATATCTTTACTGTTGACGAAAAAAGACAGGCTAGGTAAAATAAACTTTTTTTCAATTTTTAACAAAAATACTCTACAAAGAAAGTAAATTATTTAAAATAAGACAAATGTAAACATATCAATGTCTAATGAGAGTTTATCTGATTACAAATTATACATAAAAAATTCTCAAACTACTAGATTCGGAGCCAATTTAAATATGAATATGAGATTATTAAAGAAAACTCTCAAACATTTTTTGTATAATGTTCGTCCTAAGGATATAACAGAAAGTAAAAACTTAAATAATTTTAAAAGTGAAATTAAAATATTATTCTAAATAATCCTGAAAACTTAATTTACTATTTTTTTACTTACTTATTATGTCTCTCAATAATAATTAATCGTTTCTCTGTTCTGTCCCTTATTTCATTTCACCTTTGCCAAAATCTCGTTTTATTTTCTGATTTTAATTTCAATATAAATAAATTGTAAAATTGTAAAACTAATAAATTTCTTGGGGAATAATTATTACACAAAATGGATACCGGATAAGAATTAATTTCTTTCAAGATACGACTTCATTGTGCCAATTCGAAAAGAAAAGGGGTTAATTAATGGTGGGTGCAGATACTACCAAAACAATATTAATACAACACAATGTATTTTTAAGAAAAGGTAACATTTTTATCCTTATAATGTTTTGTTCGTTTTCATATTTAAATAAAATCATGTCTTTTGTATCTTGTTTAGATGCTGAGAAACTTTCTTAATTAATTATATTTTAATGACTTTTAATTATTTCTACCAACTGTAAACAACGTTTAATGGATTGCCTTAAATAAGTTTTCAGCGACTTCATAATTAAGTAAATACTTACTTTTAAGGATTAGTGAATACATAAAAAAGAAATTCCAAGAAAGATTGCAGTCCCACCCAACTTTCCGAACACTTTTAGTCAAGAAATTGTTTAAGAAATTAGTATACAGCGTAATTTTTCTTTTCCTTTTGCGGTTCATTAATTAAGTAATTCACATATATGAAATAAAAAATGATTAGAAATCTCAGCTTTGTTTAGTAAAAAAAAATGTTTCTGTTCTTTACTAAATCCCACAAAAATACCAAAAGTATTTAAAAATGATGGTCAAATAAAAATAAAATATAATTGTGTAAAATTTGATTTATTTTATTAAAAGCATTAAAGTACATATTTTTTTAATGTGCCATTGAAATATTTTTGTATACTTTATGCTATATTAACTGTTGATATATTTTCATTTGAAATTAATTATAATTAGCTGTATTGTGGTCTTGTGTTTGTGTATCTTAATCATTTTCTTCTGTTAACTCTTCGTCACTTTGTTCAGATAAACTTTCAATTAGTTCTGGCTCAGATTCTTCAGATAATTCTGATTCTGAATCCTCCTATAGGTCTATAATTCGTTACTTACTGGATATAGAGTTTTTTCTCCTTGTTTTTGATTACTCTCTAGAGTCTCTTCAGTTATTTTGGGGCGCTTACACTTAGATGTTCAATGCATCAACTTCCAATTGTATGCTAGATAAGTTAACTTGGCTGCCCTCTCAGATGTAAGCCCGTTTATTTTCTTGCTATATATTCAACCAAAAATTCTAAAGATTAGCTCGGTGGTAGCAGGTGTAACAGATGCCCCAATAATTTTTATTGCAACTTCTGCCGGTTCACAAGATCCTGACAATCGTCGCAATCACAATAAATGAATTACAAGATAAATATTCTTTTCTTTAACACCGATTCCTTTCCACATAATTCATTTAATATCATGTGTTCTTTGCTGTGGCACAAACTAAGCTGGACAGAATTCACATTTAGGTGCTATTGACAACAGTGACAACCGATAATAATAATTATTAGCAATATTCAGGCACTATAAGTTTATTCATGAAATGTATCTTATGGTCTTTATAAGTTTTTAGAGACTTTAGTAACAATTACAAGCAGTAAAAAGTTAGAACAATACTTTTTTATAAATGTCCAGATTTTGGGCGCTAAAAATGGCTTTGGGCAAATTCTCATTTATAAATGTCCTGACAACTGGGCATTTGCCCAGCTCCCATCACTACACAGGATTATAAGATCACAGGCATTTTCAATGGAAAGAGTTCTAAGATCACATGAATTTTAAATGGCAAAATTTGTTTATTTTAGATTCTCACATTACTTCAACTGCTGAAAAAAGTTTTCTATCAGATTTGACATTTTCTAGTTTATTATTGATTTCTCTCCAAAAAGGGTTACAAACGTGACATTATTAATAAAGAATAAATATCCAGAACGTCATTGTGCATGTCTTTTCTGATTTTTTAATATTAATAATTAATTTTAATGCTTAAGTACAATTTACGACTCTCTAATGTTGGATTCTAATTTTCAACTGTTCCTAAAGTTGTGCTGGAAAATAGGAACAAAGCCTACTCAAAAACACAGATTCCCTTTCTTCTACCAAAATTCGGTATAGAACATTAGGTGAGTTAATGATTACTCTGAGGGGATAATGCGTTGAACCCGAAAAATAAAAGATAGCTACTTGATAATCTTATGTCTCCAAGGCCGCGGGTCCTAATGGTAAAGAACCGCTGTTCCTCTCTTTTAACTCGTATATAAAAAAGTGTGTCAGTGATGGCGATTTCTTCTTTTGTATTGTAATATTGTATCAGTTTTTAGGTCCGGTGATAAGAACATATTAATCAGTTATTATGGAATTCCCATCATTTAAAAGTTATAAATAGTAAAACTACTGCTACAAATTTCTTCTTTGGTGAAGCAGAAATTATTTAGGGAGGGGTGTTGCAATATATTCTGAGTATACAAAAGGAAATCGTAGATTTCACATTTACTAACAGTTTTTTAAAATTCGTTATACAGGGTGATCTTTTGTAACTTAAAACTTTTAAAATATTTGAAATATTGATTTCTATCACAGACTGAATTTTAAACTAAATCGGTAAAATGATTGATAATTTTTCAGTAAAAAATCAGTAATTACCCGAGATAACAATAAAAGATTGGTAGGGGTATATTGTTCTTATTTAGTTATATACTACTTCCTCTTAACTATCTTATTGAAATCTGGGACACCCTCAATATTTAATTAATATATTCATTAGTATAACAAAGCATATGTTTGTAGTGAATAGTAAATAAAACATTTTATTTCTAGTTTTTATTCGCATTTTTGTTTGAATATCTCTAGTGGAGTTGATGGTTGGCAAAGCAAAAACTTCAAAGAGTATAACAATGCTTCAATTAAAAACTTATGAAAAGTAAGGCAATCCATAGTTAGCATCCACTTAGAAGTTCCCCTCGAAAACATTATCTGCAGATGAAGAGTTATCAACAGAATAAGTGGACTCTAGAGATGATTACATTTGTTTTGTCGTTTTATGCTCGAATTAAACAATCGTTAAGCATTTCCTTCTACTTCAAAGATAATATATTGTTTATTTGTATGCACAACAAAGAAAGCCGATTTTACAAATTTCTCTTACTCGAGACTAACAGAAATTTATATAAATACTAAAAAGCACTATAAATACTTAAAAAATTTATAAGAAAAATCTGTCCTTATTTCTTGTTTTAAGTAAAATACTTTAAAAAAAGGTAATATTTTTTTAATTTTTTCATATATTTAATTTTTTTTTATTCAACTCTAGTAATTATTTATAGAAGTAATAAAGTGAACTAATAGAAAAAAATGGATATTGAAATATATTCTTTTTATTATTTATTTTCAATTATTTTAAAAATCTTTTTATCTCCCTCATTTATATACATGCTAATACTTCATTGATTAAACACACACAACTTTTAAAAACTATGTAAAGCCCGACAATCATATGTCTGATATAAATGTTTTTAATCTAATTATTACTAAAATTATAACCTACCTGTTCTGAAAACATGACACCACCAGAAAGTAAATATACCATCTTAATTCTAAATATGTACGATAAAACCAAATACAGCATTGAAACTCAAATATATCCAGAGTTCTAGAGTTTTCTCACTCATCCTGTTTAAAAAAAATAATGATTTAAATACTAAAAAGGCTACATGTTTGGGTCTACAAGACCATCATCTATTATTGTTAAACAACATGTTGTTTGGACGGTGTTATTTAATCCATGGATTAAAAAGTTACAATAGTAATAACTTACAGTAACGAGGCCGACCATGTGTCTGACGGAATGTACACAGCGCGCACGAAAGATCCATCGACGGTGACGTTAACGTTCTAGATGAAGCGAAATTAATATAAACAATACGAAGGGACGAACAATAGTTAGTTTATTTTTTTTATGTTGTCTTATATAAATTAATATATTTTGTTAGTCGTGTTTAATATAAATTAGAAGCTGTATTATTTAAATAAATTAGTTATAATTTTACGGAGTGTTTAAATAGAAAGCGAATCCAAAGTACAAAAATTTTACATTACTTTCTAATATTTGAAAAGTCATTAATAAACATAATACACATAGAACTGTAAATAATAGTTATTTTTGTATCAAGTCTGAAAGTAATAACTGAATAAACGAATAGTTCAATTTTTGGTAAAATGTTAATAACAATTTACTTTTATTAATAAAACTCATGTCCTGGCATTATAACTTATTATAAATAGAATAATATAATATGATATGATTTAATGTGGAATTTCGTTTTTGAATACCAACACATAGTAATCTTTTGAGATTCAATTTTCCCAACGGGTGTTAAATGGTCATACACTTTGTGGTAATTACTTATTGTATTAAAATATGCTTACGTAACATTGTTTGCACGTCCTCTGTTTTTGAGTTTATTTATTAATATTTATGTTGGAAGTTTGTACTTACATTATATGTGAAATATAGTTTGGTTTAGTTTGTTCGGATTCGTTCAATACAGCTTGACAACCTCTGATCGGAATTTCTATATACGTGTTTGTCAGTTTGAAAATTGATTTTAATGTGATATTATGTTTGTGTAAGTGTGTTATGTTTATTGTACAATTGTGTTGTATTAAGTAAATATTAATTGGGTATTATGTGGAACGCTTGGGAAACATAATATAAACCAAAAAATGTAAATGATTAGAAGGGACGAACACAAATGTCACAAACTCTTCATTGCAGTTAAAGCTCAAGTAATTTGCTTAAACATATTTCAAAATATATCTATGAGAATAATGATAGCCCAATTTGTAGTACAAAAAATACAGGAAGTTATAAAAGTTGGAAAAAAAATTTTTGATGTGTAAAACTATGGACTGATCATTAGCTGAAAAAAGACACCATTAATTTAACATATAAATTCAGTTAAAGAAACGAGTTATAATGTGATTTGCTGTACAAAAACTATTTTGTATTAAGAAACTGAGATTTAAATTTCAGATCATTATTAAAAGAAATGCAATAGATTATTTAACAGTATGAAAAAAAATATCTTACTTAATGACATCCGCAAGGCTAGGGGATGGAAAAGCGATATGCATTAATCTGACAAAAAATATTTTATTACTTTTGCAAAACAAAATTATTATATTTTTATCCAGTACCACGTGATCGAAAGGGACTAACCAATAATATTAATTAATGTTATTGGTTAAAGTTTTTAACTAGTTTTTATTTTATTTAAATTTTTATTATATTTTACAATGTGATTTACGATTTCATACCATTATATTGAATTTTTTCTTCATTCTTACTGTAAAGACACTTATCTATCTAATTGTCTAATTATAACCTAACTTGGCTTATATTTGTATTGTAGGCCTGATGATGGCCATCGTTATGGTCCAGTTTAACTGGTAAATAAATGTATGTGGTATTACTTTGAGTTTTATTATTCGTTGAATAATAGACCACATTTGATCTAAGGATAATCTTTTGTTTTTTATTAAGAAAATGTTTGATTACTATTTTAAATAATGATAAATGTAAAATTTATATTACAATTCGAATTTAACATTTCAAAAATTAAATTCTGAATATAGAATAAGATTTAATTAAAAATTTAACATCAACTATATTTCAAAGCATTCGTCATCGAAATCTTTCCTTAGAGCGCAGTTTTTATTGACACACTCTTTGTTCTTAATTACACAGTATTTTTAATATGGCTTTAAAGCTTTAATAGTACACTGAAAGTACTTAGACCACACTCAACTTAAAACAAAAATTTTACCCTTTTTCCGCATCAGGAGATAAAATATAATAAATTATTAAAAATATTTTACAGTGCATTAAAAAGATTTCTCGCTTCGGTAAAGTAGTAAAGACAACGAAACTTTTTTCTAGACTATTTAATGTAAAACAAATAACCAATAATATATGATTGTTAAATATTTAATATTATTTCGAAAATATTTCAAAACAATGCAAAGGTTAATTCTGTCAATTGTCAACTATATACTTGTCATTAAACAGTTTAAACATTTTTTAAAAAACTTTTTAAACGTTGATCAATAGTGCATCGTAGGATACACTTTGATGTTTTTCAATTATTTCTCTACATTATGGAGTTATCTCTGTGTTAGTTGTTAAATTAATTAATTTTTGTTTTTTTTTTATACAGGGTGTTTCATAGGTAAAGCGACATACGTTAACTGTAAATAGACGATTCCAAAAAACTAATATTTGATGGAATCACCCAAGTGCCCTCTATTTGCAGTTAACATATGTCGGTTTACCTATGAAACACCCTGTATAACAAATAACTCCAAACAACAATTTGTAAGGAAATAAAGCACAAAGTCAGGTACCACAGAATTTAATGTAAAAGTAACAGGAGGCAACTAGTTTTAGTCACTGACCATCATCAGGACTATAGATACAAACGTTCTGAGTTAAGAATGAATACAATAAAAATTCAAAAGTATAAAAAACTTACCATTATTAAGTACTTCCGCAAGGGAAGAAAGAAAATTTCACATATGTGACACCCGTTAAGGGTAGTAAAAAAACATTTTTAAGAAAAATTAATTTAAAAACTGAAAAAATTAAGCATTGGAATAAAGAATAAAGAATTACCATTATTATTTACTTATAATAATTTTTTGTTATCCCTCACTTCAGCGAGCAGGGCGGTACTTTCACCTCGTCTTGAAAAAGTTCAGGTGTATCTGTTATTTAATTCCCCGGTAAAAAAAAATGTTGCCGAGGATCATTTTTGTCTTCGATTTCAGTTTATATGTTCCCCCAAAAAAAAATCAAAGAATCTGTAAGTTATGAAAATTCAATATAATATTCAGTGTTACTAAAATATTCAAAACGCTAATTGGTATTATTTAGTATTAAATAATGACCTATCTGCAGAAATTTCATTTATGAATAAAATCAAAATTTAATAGAACTTACACGATTTGTACGTGAAATCGATATAATAATTCTTCGTTAAGACTTCTATGTATTAGACCATCCTTGACCACTCCTAGTAATATTTTTAGTACTCCTTAAGTCTTACGATTTCTTCTTTATATTGCAGTTATGTTACGTCTGACCGCGACCAATAAATCTGGGAACAACATTACCCGTTTAAAAACGTCGTTGAGATAATGCAACAAAAGTTGCTCTATCTGGTAATCGCCGCGAATAAAATCGTTGAGAATAAATCCGGCGGGATATTTAGCGTAAAATTAAAATTATATTTATTATTATCCCTTTGGTTTTAATAGGAGAAGATTACTATTTTTGATTAGGTTAGATATAGATATAAGTTAAATCCTAAGTATTATTCATTGATTTTTCATTGGTATCGGTTTATAACCTTACTTTCTAAACGAAAATTTTAAGAGCTAATTTAGTTTTTATGTAAATTTTTTAAAATGATATATTTTAAACGTGGTAAAAAGTTACAAGATATTTTCTTTCCACATAACAACCCATAAAACCTTAAATACCTGAAAAAAATTATTACCTGTATTCATTTACGGCCGGTAAATGGAACATTACAGTATCAGATACCGTAATGTGTTGCCTAGTTACCTTGCTTTGATTTTAGAAACAATGACTTTTTATATTCAAAATTTCTTAACTATTTGACAGCAAATAGCAATGATACGTAACTATGGAAAGAAAAGGATCAATCGCCATTAAGGTTGCGTTTAACACCGTCGTTCTTTTATAGATTTATAGATAACTCTAGCATAGTAATTTAATGGTTCAAAACATTCTACAGCAGTCCAACTAAAAAGTCGACACCACCTCGTATATTTCAGAACAAAAATATTCTGACCCACTATCTGTTGATTTGGCAAACGTGCATCTCCGCAGATTTTTAGTAAATTTTATTATTGTGTGTACTGAACTTCGTCTTGCCAAACTTAATAAATGAAAAAATATTAGCATTAATTAGAAATAAATTATGAATCCAAATAAAATGTATAACATATTTTATAACATAAAAATATTTTAAACCGGGAATAATTATTCTATTTTTTTTAAACATACACACGGAAAAAAAACAAAAATATTTTATCTTTTTTCTCGGCAGAACTGGCAGCGTCGCTTCTATGACCGAGGATTAGGATATACCTAAAGGTATATTTTTTTGGTATTAATTATATATTATAAAAATATTAAAACTTAATTTTCTCTAAACATTAAAACATTTTCAAGATATAAAGTTAAAGTAAAAATAATAAAAAGTCCAATCGCCATACATTTGCAAATAATATAAGAATTCAAGTAAAAGTTGGCACCTGTAGTTATAAATTATAGTTTTTGTACATTTTAACTCATATTATTTTACAAAGTTCCCTCCTTAAAAGTTATAAATTTTAATTCGTTGCAATAAAAACAGATCTACTACATCGTATACAGGAAACATAAAGTCACTAGACCACCTGTAGTTAGCGACCACCTACATTATAGTACTTATTTTTAGAACAGCATTTCTTAGAGTTATTTTAATCAATGCCACTCATCTGCATCCAATACAATAAAATGTATTTTTTTGTACGCCTATGAACTGTGAAATATATTTTCCATATTTTTTATCACAGGAAGCACCTTCATTTTCACAATACAAAGAATTTTAGCAAAACTGTTTTTTGCTTTGTAAATCCTCTTATTCGTAGAGTGTATGCAGCCGAGAAGGGGGCGGTGGTTTAGGATTTGGGGTATACATAATGCAAACAACAGCTAAGTCACACCGCGTCAGAGGCAAGACGATAGAATTATGAGAATCTGGATTGTAACCTCTTTAGATCTTGAGACTGGCTCCTGGCTTGAATGCATAACAAATGACTAAGTGCTCCTTTCCTGCAATATTGATGCAGTCTGTCATTCTAAATACAAATACGGATTTACTTCACGTCAAATTACTCGGATGTTTCGATATTACTAATTTACGCTTATCATTTGAGTTCCGCTAAATCATAAATTGATGCCACGTAGCGTTTACTAGTATTAAACGAGATTGTATTCAAGCAGCAATGTTATTTCTGGTTTTGCTATTCGAACTGTTCATGGTAATATTTGTTTCGACATCCACTTTATATTTTGTTAATCAAATACGTATTTATTTTCTCTATTAAACAATAGTATTTTTACTTATTTTAGCTAATCCTATGACTTTCGTCTGGTTGAGTATAAATAAATTCAAATATATGCTGTAACTCTCTCTCTCTCTTTGTGTTTGTTCCTTAACTTTTTAATTCTTTTCATTTATTTTTTATTGTAGTTTGTTTTTCATTGTCGTATTTTATATATTCAAAAACTTTTGCAACATAATAAAAAAATGATAAAATTTGATGCTTTAATTAAAACATTTAAAAAAATACGGTATACGATGAAAGCCAAAAAATATGAATTTGGTTCTAATATTATTTTAATATATATAGAATTTTTTAAACAAATTATTTAAAAACATAAAAAAGCCATTTTGCAAGTGTATTAATATTTATTTGTACTTTTGCATATAGAGAGTGAAATACTTATTTTTCACCAAGAAAATACGAAATTTTGAATATTTTTAAATTATATGTAAAAAATGTGCCATCGTATACTTATGATAATTTTTTTAAATTAAACTTGAATTTTGATATAAAATAATTAAAGCAATGGTGATTAACTGTAATGATATAATTAAATGGCACTCCTATAAAAATTATTTGTTGGGGGTGTTAAATATTTTATCACAATTTTAAGATGTTGCCTGCATTTTTGATTAAAATTTAATAATTATTTCTTATTACGTATTTAATTTTTGTCTGTATTTAGTACATATTTAATAATTCCATTATCTCAAATGTGGTCGAATGATGAGGTAATAAAATTCAAAATCAAGTACCACATAACCTATATTTCAACACAAGTTAAATTGAAAAGAAGAAAACGGCAACTAGTTTCGGCATCACTGTTATCATCAGGCCTATAATACACAGTGTCAGCAGAAGAAAATGATTCTAAAATAATTAAATTTACCAAAGATTTTTTTAATTAAGAAAGAGTGCTTAAAACATGGTTGTAAAAATTTTATAAAATAAGAGATGTGTGCGCGCACAAGTACAGCAGGGTGAATTATTAAACTAAAAGTATATAGGTGGTACTAATTTCGGTAAAAGAATATTAAAGGAAAAAATTTAGAAAAATGTTTAAAAAATATTTTTCAGGATGTAACCTGAGGACCTAACAATTGAAGGGTACCACTGGTAATGGCGGGGTGATCTAACTACATACAACCCATAAAAGGAAAATTCAAAATTAATGAGGGAGGCGCAGTGCTCAATCACAACCGGCATGATAACCAAGTTAAGTCCATTATCGGGTACACTATTTTATTTATTTTTAGTCGAAGGCCAACCATCTCAAAGAGCTTGTCTTAATTCAAGAAACGTTAACATGAGTTTAAGAAAATTATTATAAATATTAAACACATCGAAAAAACTAACTGTAATGTGAACAAGCGATTAACTACAAGCAAATGGTTGAAATGACAATTGACATAAAATATTAGGCCCGGGAATATATGAGGAGAAAGAAGAAGTACATAGGAAAAAGAAGAAATTACAGGCCTAGAGAAGAACAGAAGGAAATAAGAATTGGGAAAGAAGAGATGTCAAAACTCAGAGTAAATATATATAGAGAGGGCATTCTATCCTTTTTTATTAAGCCAACATCTAGTTAACTTTTGTTGACATCGTCCTCTAGAGATTCCATAAGCGTACTTTCAAGCAGGATAATTTAAAATCATACATTAAATAGTTTACAGTTTGTGAATTGATTTGTGTTATTTTTTAGTGTTATAGAGGTTGTACTAAATATTTATGTAAACATTTTGAACTATTTTAAGTGATTTTCTTGAGGGGTTGTTAACCATGAGAAAGAAATGTGAAAAATGTGGTGCTTTTCTCAAACCATTAGATAATCAATTTTACACTTCACAAGTAAGTTAGGAAAGTAGTTTTTGAATAATTTAAAATATAATATAAGTTGATAAGATTTGATAATTTTTTATTTTGCTTCCTTTCTTTTTTATGTTATTCGCATTTAGGTACTCCTTACTGTAACAAGGTTTTAGAAGCAATAAAAAATATTATTTATTTGATTCCATTATATTAAATACGTACATTTAATATAAATTTACAAGCATTTGCTATGTTTTAATGTTAATATTTATCAGTATTACAGAAAATACAACTTTGTCGAAAATATATAACTTCTCACGACATATTTAATTCAAATGTGATATATTAATAACATGTAAAATACTTAATTTTAATTTTCTATTTTTTTGCCACTGTCTAATACATCACGTCAATTTTTATTGTTGATTTCGTCCTCTGCACGAGATTTTTCTGCGCGTCTCACGTCCCTCGCCCACAAACTTTGCCGAGAGAGAGGGCTAGATGTTGGCTTAAATTTTGTAAATGACATTGGATATACAGGGCATATCTAGTAGTTCCTTTATCTGAGTGTCAAAAGGTGGTAAAGTGTAAACTGTCATTTGGAGAATTATTGAGGTTAAGAAATAAAAATAAAAGTAAAAATAAAGTAAACAATGAGAATGTTAACACAAATTGAAATGTGAGAAAAGGAAGAAATTATAGAAATGGGGGACTAAAAAAAGGGTTGTTAGAACGTGATATCGACAATTAGAGGAGGTCTTTGAAACTGCTTGATAAGAAGATGTGGTCATCTTTGGGTCTAATCTGATCATTAACACATGTATTGGAATTGTTGAGGAGATGGGAATTAATCTCAAACATTTGTAATAGGTTGAGTTTATGGCTTTTACTAATTTCATAGAGGAGTTCAGAATCAGTTATAGAGAAAGAGTGGTTCGTAGAACTGATATAACTAGAGAAGAAAGAAGGAATGTTAGTAATATAAGAGTTTTTATATTTATCAATGTATCTGATGTATTCTTTGATTCTAGTTTCTAGTCTTCTACCAGATTGACCGATATAAATAGCATCACAATCATGAGAATTAAGTTTGGAGACACCTGTTTTATTTTATGATAAGGGATAACATCCTTGGTGTTCAAAATTTTTAAAAAAATATTATTTTTTTTTTTATTTACGGCACAACCCAGCACAAACATAGCACAATTTAATTTTCATTAAAATTCGAAAATGTCGGGGTCACCTTAACGGACATCCCATAACTACGGCCCCCACTTCATCGTTTTATTTAGATGCGTCTGTGTAGTGTGTATAAGACTGTCTACTTCTAAACAACGAATGATTAGGTGATTATATCATTGTATGTTGGTCCAAAACGATCAAAGCAATAATTTTTGGGCATTTCAAAGTGGAGGGTGGTGAAGATTTAAAAGTTAGGAGAAGATTATATGCAGCCAGGTGAGATACATATAATAAAAAGATTTTGCCATACCTGGTTTGTTATTATATAACCTTAAAAATGTAGTGTTCTTAATTATTCGTTGTTAGAATCTGTATTGCCTTTTGCTGCATATGTCAATCTTAAATAAGTTCGTTTATCAGTGAGAGATGGTTTACCAGCTTAACAATATAGGTTTTTTACTAGAGTTTATCTAAAGGCTCCCAATATAAGACACAGTGCGGTGTTATGAATTTTATCTAGGGATTTCAAATGAGATTTGTTGGTAGATGAATAGAATGCAGCTCCATAGTTTATCTAAGATATACCTATTGTTAAACCCTAAGTTGTCTGTCTGAGTATTAGAGCTATTTCTTTTTGAAAGATACCCTTAAGAAATTCCGTTTTCCAGGTCCATATTTGACGATATCGCCATTTACATTAATTCGACTTTTTCAATTATCTACAAAATTATTAATAAAACTACATAGCGCCCTTTCATTTGATTATTATTATTATTATTATTATTACACATTTTGATTAAGGTCAATGTATATCAGATTCCAAGGTCAAAATATTATCCATCGCTGATCTAATCTGGCGGAAGCCACTTTGATTTGGGTTAATTATATTCTGGTTATCCAGTGTCCATACCAATCCTTTGTTGATTATTTTCAAATAATTTATACATAGCACTCGTCAGCGATATCGGTCTATATAATTCTGGGTTATTTCGTGGATTATTTGCGTTTATAATTGGGATGATAATTGATTCTGACCATATTAAGGAAAATTTATATTGTGACCAGATTATATTGAAAATGGTAACTAAATTATCATGGACAATTAAGGATATTTTTTTTAAAAAGTTACTGGAAAATCATTAAAATCATTAGGTCTCTGTGAATAAATTAAAAGCTTTATTTTACTCTGTTATTGTAATGGGGCATTGAGTGGGTCTGCCCCTCGGAATTTTTGATATTAATAAACTGATCATCAAAGTTTTCATTTCCAGATCGATTTTTGTACATTTCAACCAAACTTCTGCAATCTTCTAACACTATCGACAATTTTTTTGTTACTTCCAAACAATTTATTTAGTTTTTTTTATTTTTTGCCGAATATTTGTCATGGGTGTGGAACTATTCATTGTCGAAGTATACTGAATCCATGACTGTCGGTTGGCCTTCTTGATGGTAAGTTTAGTAATGGCTCTTAATATTTTTAATTCTAGATTATTTTGACGAGTTTTTGTTCTTTTTTGTTTATTAAAAGTATTTTTACTTGCTTTAATAGATTTTCGCATTATCTATTCCACCATGGAATAGGAGTGTAATGTTAATTATAATACATTTTACCAATGGAAAACTCAGCCGCTTGTATGATTATATTAATGAAATATTCTAAAGATTTATCTACATTATCTATTATTGGGCAGTTAACTATTTTTTAATTCCATTTGTTAATAAAAAAAGTTCCAGTTAGGCTGTCTGATATTCTATTTTGATATCTGTTGATTATGTTGGCGAGCCTCTAAAACTAATTTTTTTATAGAGTGAACCCAACCCCGGATTGAGAATCTTAGATAAGACATCTTGTATATCGGGTGTTCTATATCAATATATTAAAATCAATCATTAATAATAATATATCATCAAATTCATGGAAACCGTATACGGGAGACCAAACAGCATACGAAGTGTTTCATTCCATGAATAAAGTTACTTTTCCTTTAGGTGTGGTACTGAATAACTTCATATTGAAAGTAAAAACTTCCAAATGTCACATCAAAATTAACATTCAATGGTTGACAGAAATAATTTAAACAAACAATATGTCAAAGGAGATTGAACGCACAACACTGATTATAGTAATTCTCACATCCAGTTCACCAACCCCACAACAAACACTAACTTTAAATAAAACGAAAAACAGATTTATTTCAGTAAAGTTGAATTAATACCTGTTCTGTGTCATCACGACTCATTTTCTATTAGGTACACCTAGATGTGCAAGAACCATATAAAATGTATTTATCCTCAAAAGGACGTCTTTACATCTCTATTACAACATGAAATAATCCCACTTTTCAAATTTCAAAAAAGTAAATAAACCGTAAAATCAATAAAAACCGCTAAAAAGTTAAAAAATATCTGATACGAAATGAGACATCGCAAAACGTTAAAATATCCGCAAAAGTTTCGCGCCATTCACGTTTTGAATATTTTCTACCAAAGCATAGCCAGCTATTTGTTTACACCATAAAATGTTATCGGGTAAATAGGGAAAAATCACGTATAGCGATATGGCACTGCAAATGACAAAATGTCAGATTGAGGTGTGAATAACAAATATTCTAACCCCTGCTCATTTTGATCTGCATGTTTTAGCTTCATTTCATCTCCATTTGAAATAAATGAAATTTTATGTCATGAGAGTGATTAGGTATTTTTTTAGGTTATTCTTACCAGTTTCGGTCACTTCCATCTTTCTTAGTAATTTTTGAATATTGATAATCAGACACTGAAATGTTCTTTCTAAGAAAGGATCCGTTTTTCAAACGCTTTCTCCGGGTTGTTGAAGTCACTATAATTAATAATCACAAAGTATGAATAGAAAATTTATGGAAACTATAGAACATATCACTTAAAAGAGTATTATTTGCAAAGTACAAACAAACATATACTTTGAGATAGGTTTTCCTATCTTCAAGATATTCTTCCATTTCTTAACTGTGTTGGGCTCCAAAGGAAATTTATCGAGAAATAGGAGAATTGCCGTATGTAGAGCATTTTTTGTGATCTTATCTCCATATCACTTCCAATTTATTAACAACAATTCTTAACAAAATATTGTCCAAATATATCACTTTCAATGCACAAATGGCTTTAAATAACATAAAAAGTTTACTTTTCACCCATATAAACAAACGCAATTGGTTTATTGTTCACTCCTCGAATCGTTCAAACGGTCAAAGATATCGCCCACTTCATAATTTTTCCGTATTCAGTTTAATAGAGAGTTTTATCCCCTCACCCGTTAACGCTAACTTTAACGCTAAATTTGTTTAGTATATACAGGGTGATTCACGACCGACGCCACGGAGTTTTATGGCGAAATGGAAAATATTCGTAAACTTCTAATGCAGTGGTATTATGTAAGTGAATAAGGACTACATTTTAAAAATATTTAAAAACATACAGGGTGCTCCAGGAAAGTGATTCATATGAAGGTCATATATTTTTTTAAATGGAACACTCTATATTTTTTTACAGTTTTAGATTCGTCGTGAAAAGCTGATTTCAAAAACCTATTACACCTATATTATGAAATGAACTGTTTTGAAGTTATAGACAATTGAAAATCGCATTTTTTCAACTTTAAATAATTGCTACGACCAAACGACATAAAATCGGATAAAACGGCTTACATGGCCCTATCCTAACTTTTTGACTTCTAATTGGTGGCATAAGAATAAAATGTATACAGGGTGGTCAAAATTTGCGTACGTTTGATCACACTGTATACATTTTGTTCTTATGCCACCAAGTAGACCTCAAAAAGTTAGGATAGGGACATGTAAGCCGTTTTATCTGATTTTATGTCGTTTGGTCGTAGCAATTATTTAAATTTGAAAAAATGCGATATTCAATTGTCTATAACTTCAAAACAATTCATTTTATAATATAGGTATTATAGGTTTTTGAAATCACCTTTTCAGGACGAATTTAAAACTGTAAAAAAATATAGGGTGTTCCATTTAAAAAAAATATATGACCTTCATATAAATCACTTTTCTGGAGCACCCTGTATGTTTAAAAACATTTTTAAAATGTAGTCCTTATTGACTTACATAATACCACCTCAATAAAAGTTAACGAATATATGCCATTTCGCCATAAAACTCCGTGGCGTCGGTGGTGAATCACCCTGTATAATAACGGAATGTAAAAAAATAGAGTTTTAGCCAAAGCAATTGCTTTTTTTCTGCATTTTAGGTTATGTCATGTGTCAATTATGACAATTGTTTAACGGGTGAGGTGCGAAAACTCTCTAATATGTTTTCTTTTTTTAGTTCCATAATTTAAGTAATTTCGACCAGTGTGTGGTGCGCTACTAGTGAGCGATATGCGCAGTGACCTTGAACGGCGTTCATTGAACTCACGTACTATAATTAATTGTTCATCCAAATCTTCGATTGAAGTTGAAAGCGTCATTGCCAATAATATGTATTTATTATTAAAATAATAATTAAATATTTTATTCAATCTTTGATTTTTGCTCGAATTAAGAGAAATAAAAAAAATGTTTATTTTGAAACACCGTGTCTACCCGGACCGCACCACGCTATAATTATTTGCATGTTTATTTTTGTTTATGTCTACCACTTCTATGTCATATTGGATTTATATAAAAGTACAGCTATGACCATATGATCTGTTCACTTGTGATCATATAAGTTATCTGGATTTTTCCATTTGTCAATATTATAAACGTTTATTCACAATCGTATATCTAATACCTCAATTACACACTTTTTAAAGGTCAGAAAATAAGCTATTACTAACTTTACCTTGTGCCCAAGAGTGGAAAGTGACATCTGTCACTTCCCACTCGTGAGCCGGATAGATTTCTCTAAGATTTCTCTATACTTATCATATCAGCAGAAAGCGCTACAAAGTATTATTAGTTACAACAATAAAGTAACAGACTATTATAAACTATACGTATTCCCAAAACCTATTTTATTTGTTAATGTTAATCGTAATGTTTTGTGACCATAATTTGCCATTTTCCTTTTTTATTTTATTTTTGAAATTGATAGTACAAAAATATAATGTCATGTAATATTTAACTGCCAAAGTAGATTGATTTCAAAGAAAAATTGACTAGAGTATTTTAATGCACATGTCACATAACCAGCACTTTAAAAAACAATAACTATATATTCTTTTTAAATTGTGGATTGAAATAAAATGATTGTGAATAAAATAGTATACAAACCTTTGCGGAAATTATCATTCCTGTCTCGGGCAATAGATCACCTCAGCGCGAGCGCCTCGGTGATCTATATTTGCCCAATGATAGATTTCTCGCCTCGGTATGTAATCTACTCTTCTTTACATCATTTACGACTTCACTCGTACTACTTTGTAAATCATGCGAATGATATTAGTACCGGCGCTACGCAATCTCGAAGTTTTATATTTAGTCAGTTTGTAATAAAAAGGCATAAAACACAAGTCTTTTATTTTAGTTAGGTCAAAGCTTTAATATGTCTCAATAGAAAGAGGTATATCGTTTTGGTGTTGATATCTTGCAACATATCTGACGAACAATAGTGGACTAATCATCATTTTTAAGTTAAGTCATCCCAAGTTTATTTACTAAATCTCATAGGCATCACTCTCTTACTTCCCAGTGTAATAATGTAAGAGCAAATATTCTTTCACATTTTCCATAACAATAATTAATACATATGTTTAAATTTAAATCAAATATCAATGAATTATACATACATTTTAAAATATTATCTTTATTTTTAGGTCTAAGCAAAATGTTTACTTGAATTTGCAGTTACAGTAGCTATGAAAATAAATCCTGCTTTGGTTTTCCTGAATTCTAATAAATTTGCAGACATAATAATATTTTCTCCTACAAAGACTGCTCGACAAAAAAACTAGCTTGTCTGTCTTTTATTATTTTACTCTGTAATCAAGAAGTTTGAAAATTTAATTAATTTTTGCTTGTCTAAACTATACACAGAGAGAAAAGATTATTTGAACCAAATAAATATTATTTGGATAGGCTAAACAAAATGTCTTATTTGTTTTCACAAATATCGAAATTAATTATTAAGAATTAGCACCGAATAATAATGGAGAAAGACAAATACAGGATAAAAAACTCAACTCTATCTGCCCTAAACCCAACGAAGGAAAGTCAAAGGTGAAAAATATTTTTGTCAAATAAATTATTATCTCGTAAAATTTTTTTAAAACTAAATTTGAGTTGTTGGATGTAAAAGTAAGATTGCTTAAAAGTGGGGAAATAAGGACTAGATCATTGTTAATAAGAAAAAGATCGTAACATTATTGTACTTTAAATTATACAAATTTTTATTTCTATAGAGCTTTTCCTAGCTCATGTATTAACCAACAACAAAACAATTAAAATTACATTTAATACACATTATTTAACTGAACACATTTTTGCTTTTAAAGCCGGCACTGGGTGTGTTTACTTTTAGAATGCACGAATTGTTACTTTTAAAATGCATTGATAATTTTCACTCATTGTTATATTCTTACATTAATATTTTTATAAACTTGGAAAATTTATTTATTTAAAAATAGCATAGCAGCAGAGCGTAGTTAAAAATGTTGATGGTGCGACTGCTCACTCTGAAAGTTACTAAAACAGTAATCAATTAGATTTATTTATCCAGTCTATATTAATAATTTAGCGGCAAAATCCAATCCGCGATAGCTAGTAAAAATAGTATTATTAGTATAGGGTTTAACTAAGTAAAGAACAAACATCTTCGAATGTTGGAGATCCTGGACTAAACTCACATAGCCAACTCCAGTTAGATAAACGATTATTAGAGACAAAAGACAGCTGTTGATTGCCACCTCGTGCACTCTTAACTTGTTTACTTCAAAATATTTACCTAACTTATTAGACAACTTGTACACTGGACCTTAAGTTATTTAAATTCCGGATTAATTGGTAACCTTTATGAAGTACAATATTTAGATAGGTAGGATAATTAATGCCCGTATCTTATAATTTATTGGGTAAGTATCAGAATCCTATTTTGAATCGATGAATAATAATAGATAAAAAAAAACAGTTCAAAAAATAATAAATTAGTTTTTATGTACTTATTATTTTAAATAATACAGACTGATATTGTCAAATTATTTACAAAAATTTAAAAAATATTAACAAAATACTCTCTGCTTATTTTATCATGCAAGCCACAGTTTGTGTGGGGAAGAGACGGCTATTATTTTTATTTGATGTGGTGCTTCAGGGCGATTTACCGTAGAAACACCCGAGAAACTTCATCACCTTCATCATCATCGGCATGATTACACAGGGGGATTGATAATCAAGACTTGGCAATAAACATGAATTAAATTATTATCCATCGCAGGTGACCTATTCAAGTGAATATCATCTATTAAATTTTAAATAAAATATCAACTTCACTTACATCATAATATGAAGCTTTGTACTATGAAAAAGAAAAATATTTATTGGTTTAAATGGCGGTGGCAGCCTTCCAAGGAATTTATTATTCAGTGTCTTTCATTGTAATAAATTCACATATGTTCACAAAACGTTCGTCTACATGTTCTGCACATTCTAATTTTGGTCGTGTATATGTTTACCAAGCAAATGTCTAAAGTAAAAATTGTACCCTTTTAAATCGACTTGTAAATGTTTTTAATACAATACAAGTTAAAAGTCAGCTTTTTAATTTAAGTCAATCTATTCAAAATACAGTATTTTACCCTATTTTCCTCTTTTTTTTTATTTTTCCTATTTTCCCCTATTTCATTTAGTTTTCTTTGTTTTTAATTTTCCTTTAGTCTTTTTATTTTTCTCTATTTTTCAATATTTTTCACGATTTTGATTTATTTTGCTTTATTTTTTCCTATTTTGGTGTATTTTTGCTTATTTTACTTTATTTTTCCATATTTTGATTTATTTTTTCCTATTTTAAATTATTCTTCCCATTTTCCTCTATTTTCTACATTTTTCCTATTTTCTTTATTTTTTATATTTCTTCCTATTTTTAATTTTTCCTATTTTTCCATATTTTCTTTAGGCTTGCCGTGGAGTGATACACACACATAAAATTTGCTTGTAGACACGGCCAATACGTAAATCTTGCTTGTAGACACGGTCAATTGAGTATATACGGTTGGGACATTTTCGATGTTGTAGACGGAGTCACGACTGATAAAACGTATCTGTAGTGATTTATAAACAATCCATTTTGCTTTGTGTAGTTTAAAAATCGTGTAAGTAGATTATTTCGTGATGTTTATTTTTTTGATTCTTATAAATAATATTAGCTGTTTGAACAATAATTTTAACCCTATTACTGTTTGTGTAAAAGGTAAATTTTATTGTTATTCTAGGATCATCGAATCAGTGCTAATAAATTGTGTTATTTTAAAGAGTACAAAATGCCAGGCGTAAGTTGTGATGTTGCTATTTGTGTAAGTAATAGTTACAATACGAAAAAAAAGGGGACTTAAAGTATCTTTTCATCGATTTCCCAAAGAGAAAAATATTCAAAAACAATGGATAATTCGACGTATTATTATTATTTTATTCAATTTTTTTTTTCTCTATTTTCCTCTATTTCTCCTTATTTTTCCCAATTTTTTCCTAATTTCCCCTACTTTTCCCTATTTTCCCCATTTTCTCCTATTTTTCCTGTTATTCATTTTTTTCTGTTTATTCCTATTATTCTCTATTTTTTCTATTTTCCTTTTTTCCCTATTTTACCTTATTTATCCCTATTTTTTCCAATTTTTCTTTAATTTCCGTATTTGTTCCTGTTATTAACTATTTTCCTTACATGATTTTTTTTAAATTTTTTAATTTGTTTATTTGAATATTACCTAACTAAGATATATATATATGTAACACTTTAGTTTTTTTTTTTTTTGAATACTTTATAGATGCAACTGTACCTATATATTTATTAAAAATGTTTATGTTTCAACTTTAATTTAATTTAAATAAAAATTGTGTATAAAACATCTGAATATTTATTTATTAAAAAACTTTTCAAGAAATTAATTATTTATAAATCTTGTAACGCAGGTGAGTTTAAAAAAGAGAATTGTACAAAGAGATCGAAGTCGTACTAAAGCGACGCCAAAACAATAGAATCATTTTGTTTCCAATGTCCCGACCATACTCAATTGACTGTGGCTTGTAGACACGATCAATAATGAAATCTAGTCTTGAACGCCATTTTTTATCAAACTTTGACTGCTATTACTACCGGTACTCAGTACTTTTTTAATATTAAAAGAAATTTAAAGAACACCTCGCTATCGATCTGAGGGTTATTTTAACCTTCTCTGTCGACTCTATTGCGTCCTGGGGCCTTTAAACTTGTCTCTAAGTAATAATTTATAAACATTATTAGTTATTATTGTGATTGATGTACCTATCTATTAAATTTCAGTCAAATATTTTAGGTTAACTTTCAAGTGATTTATAATTTTATCTTTTAGCAAATTACTTTTAACCAGATTCAATGAAATTTAAATAAGAATATGAATAATAATAATATATAATAATTATCACCAAATAATAATTCATTCAAATTCATTCCCATTTAAAACTACATATATATACAGACAACTACATAACTACATAACTCGAAATATATGCGTTCAGCTGGCATTAATATTGAGCATATGTAAAAATTTTAGATTATATATTAAAAGTTCAGTTTTTAAGTAACTACCAGCTTTGTGTCCTAGCGATCTAATTAACAACAAAAATGGAAAAACAAAAATGTAATTGTCAGATGAAACATTTTTTTACACTTATACGAGAGGCATCAAAAAATATAAATTTTGCTCAAGAGTAAAGTACCCTTATTTAAAAAAATATAGAAAAATATTATTTGGAAAAATTGTTTAGAAACAATATGTATGAACAAATATGAAATAACAGCCTCCTGTCTCAAAAAAATATTGTTACGTATGAAATTAGTTTCCACACATTATTTTAAGCCAAATCCGTTAACTGGGCTTAACAAAATTGTAGAAACCAATTTTATTATGTAACAGTTCACTTTGAACTTTATTTCAAGAAAAAAATTAGAAAACATATTCTTTTGAGATAAGACGCTGTGATTTTATATTTGTTCGTACATATTGTTTGTAAATAAGTTTTCCAAATAACATTTCTTTATCTTTTAAAATAAGGGTACTTTACTCTTGAGCAAAATTTATATTTTTGACCCCCCTCGTATACCGGTAAATAATGTATTATATATAAGCAATGACTTTTGGAGGGTCCTAAAAGAAAACGCCCCCCTATCCAGAATTTTCCAAATAAAAAATTTGTCCGACTCGACGTAAAGAACATGCAGACGAAGTATTAACAGTTAGGTAATCACAAAAATTTTTGTAGGCATGGGCCCGAGGCCTATTATCTGATGGTTGCATTTTAGGTTGTAGACCATACACCACTTATTATAAAAAATAACTTTTTTTCATAAAACTAAGAATAAAAAAGTTTCCCATACGGTTCCGACTTAATTGGATACACTGTATATTAAAAGAATGTAAACAGTAAATACTTGTATTCAGTTATATGATTTATTAACTTACTTTTCCATTATAAAGTTGCAATAATGACACAGTAATGATAATATGACAACAATGACATCATATGAATTAAATCAAAACAAGTCGTCCGCACACAAATCTTGCCGCTCCAATATGTTAAGATATTTTTCGTTACATTACTAGTACTAGTTTTGCCAGGTATTTCCTACCACAAGTAGCGTTAAGGAACTTAATTTAAAAATGTTCCAGGCATACCAGCCGTGTACTGTGTTAATAAAAACAAAAATCGGGGCATTACCACAAAGCTAACATGAACAATAACCACGAAGGCATTTTTGAGTAGATCTTGGAAAATCAGAAATTCAAATTTTTTTGAAAAGAACTTGCTTGCAAACAATTTTGAAAGCGTTAAGTGCATTTCATTCAGGTGCACTAACAGTTGCATTCTCGGTATTATCACATAGGGGCATTTTCAGCACAATATCATTTCATGATTCGCTGACTTTCCAGAATCAAACATTTGGGACATGGCCAAAAATACACTACAAACCATTCAAGCCTTTTCATAAAACGGAGTCAACCATTATTCAATGACATGATAACAACTTTTAAGAGGTAAAACGTGCTACACCCTGATTTTCAAAAAAAAAATTAAAAAAAAATTGTCCAATTATGTGCTTTTTATGAACCGAAAAATTAAATTTTGTGCTTGACCGTAAAAATGTTTTTTAAAAAAATCAAAATTTCGGGGTGTAGTACGATATCGATCCCAGCATCTCATGAATATAGAATCGCAAAAACCCTTAGATAATAGCATCATAATTATGTGCTTTTTATGTGCTGCAAAACCACGTGACCAAAATTGATGAATGATAGTATTTCGACGAATTCCATTTGCTCCCAGCCTGAGCTCTAGGCTCAACTACGGAGTCTAGTTCCAAACAGGAAAAAATTAAATTGATTAAGGCTCAAGGATAAGAGCCCACACAGTTTGTATTCTTTTATGGGCTGCAAGCTTATTATACATAATCTAAGATAATGGGTTCTTTTATATAATAGGCACTAATATTGGTGTGTTAACATTCCTCAACAGAACAGAAATCGGGATTGCATGCAAAAAAATTCGTCACCAGCAGATTATTACTTTCTGTTTTTACGAAACCGTCTTCTATGATGAAAATTCAATAAAATACGGAATAAAACTCCACAAACGTGATAATAATAAATAAACACATAACACAACAAAAATCTATCTCGGTTACTTAAGAAGTGACTTTACGTTATGGCGAATAGCATTTTAGACATTTGAAAAACGTTTAAAAATATGATTCTTAAAATTGAATTATTAAATTTATATTTGGTACATTTTTAAGAATATAAATCAACATTTCTCGTTTCTTTTTTATAAAATTTGTCATAAATACCTATTTTTAGATTTTTTCTTACATGGTGCAAAATACTCTATAAGTACGTCAGATTATTGGTAACTGGAGGTGTTATACCAAAAAAAAACAAATACTATAATTCATACCTTGTGTGTAATAAATACAGACGAACGCATTAAGTATAAAAAAAGTTTTGTTATTTTATGCGCTAAATACAAGTAACACTTTTTTGTTGGACATTTATATCGCAGATCGTAGATATTAAACCATTATTTCACATGTGCGGTGTTTCTAACTTTAAAATGTAGCCTAGATTTTATATGCAACTTCTAAAAATTCGTTAAAAAATATATTTGATTTTTTTGAAAAATTTTCAAAGGATTTTTTGTTTCAACTTATATCTTCTACAGTGGCTTTATAATTAATTGTGTCCTACGTGATCTGGTCACCACTAAAAAATGACAAAAATCAATCGAAAGCGCCTGATCTAGTGACTTTTGCCAATGTTAGACTTCATACATGTCATAAAGAATGAAGGTGTTAAGATTTTTACATCTGAGCAAGACGCTTTTATTTTAATGGCTTAGTTTAGAAGTGGAACTCGTGAAATAGATGGAACTTTCTAAATTCTTTATAGAGTTGTATTGAGCAATTTGTAGAACAGTTTCCAAACGATTTTGATTATTCATTTTTTGACAAATAAAAAATCATTATCCTAATATTTTTCCAAGAAAAATTTGACGTAGAGTGTTGTAAAACATTTTGTTTTATAGAGGATTTTAAGAAAAGTACAAACAATTTCAGTCCTTGCCATAAACATTTATTATTTTTATACCTATTAAAAATAAACTGAAAATATCTCCAGTTCTGGATGACGTCTGCGGATATTTTTTTTATGTTCTACCAATTAGTGAAATGTCATTTTATTCACGTGGGAGATAATCATTTACGAAGCCCTGTATATATCTTTTAATAAGTGCAATATTTTAAAGTTATATGTATATAGGAGAATCAAGTTATTAATTTTATGTCAAACATAGGATGTTTCTTCAGCACTATGTATGCGTTAAAAATGTATTAAAAATCTGTAGCTCAATTACAATAATACCCACGTACATCGTACGCCAAGAAGACAGCCCGAGGATTCTTTCCAGTGTATATTTGTAAGAGATAATTAATGAAACTTGTTTGTCGTTTAGCAGCGAATCTATAAAATATATAGAAAAAAATTGTCACAAACTTTTCACCGTGATTGTGAGAAGTTAGGATTTATGTATTAAATAGTCGTACTCAACATAGTCAATATCTTTGATTGCCACTTTTTTTCAATTTAAAATATTCTGATAAAACTGAAAACTAATTATTTGGACGGTTTATTTGCGTTTCCTATCTTTGAAAATAAAAGTTACTACATGTCTAAAGCTACGAAGCACTTATCTTCCTATTGTGGATGGAAATTTGTTTCTATTTGATTAAAAGTTTCTTCGAAGAATTTACTCTAAAATTTCAATAGAAATATTCTTAAATGTTCATTTACAGCGATATGGTATTAAGTTGATTTTTTAAAGAACCTTAATATGTTTTTGTAACAAGCCATTTTCGTTATAATGAATAAATTGTATAAGACTGCTGGTCCTCTTATACCTTTGATTATAGTAATAGGTATGTTTCTCTATATTTACATATACACATAAATCATTAATTTGTAATGTTATAATTTTACACTGAATCATACAGACAAATTACGGACCTGCACTACAAATAGAATGTCAAAATTAAAGTTTCGAATAAAAAAGAGTTTATGTTTTCATAGTGGTTATTAGCCATGTATGGATGGTGAAGAACATGGAGATGTTTTTCTTTATTGATGTTATAAATATCATTATTCATACTAGTTAACTTGTTTATTATTTCTAATATTTACTTCTAATTTTAGAATCCAGTCCTTGTTTAATATTTTAGTCAAATTTGTTGAATTTTTTGGAAGTATTGAAATGAAAATCCTGAGTGTGTACGTAATTATCAAAACTATCCGCTTTCATAGATGTTATCGAGACTAGTGGAATCTTAGATCATATAGACTTAGATTAGCATATAAATTAGTTTGGTAATGAAGGGGAAATAAGGTGCCCAAGGATCTCTTATTGGTTGATTTAAATACGCGCCTTTTAAATAGCGAAATTGACGTATTGTTACAATAAAATTTGACAGTTCTCTTTTCACATGTAAATATACATAGGCGTGTCGCATAAGTGGGAAACAGGATATACGAACTGTTTATTGCTAAAGAACTAATATAATGAATTATCAAACAGAAATAACCGAAAGAAAAATAAGGATACATTATTAAATGACGAAATGTAAGTTCGTTAACATAAATTTGTCTAGATATAATAAATGATTAAACAAAAAAATTGAAACCCTTTTAAAACGGCAATATTCATAAAAAATAGGTTTTAAATAGTACATCTAATAAATTATGGAAAATAGACCGTTCTCGAAATGTGACATCACATCACCCTATCGTCTACGGAGCGAACGCTTATACCTGTGATTTATTCGTTGATTTACGCCGTTAAAAGATGTTTTAGAGCATATTTGTTTAAATAGTGTTTAAAATGGATTAAACAAATATTGTAATGCTCCGGAGTGTAAAAATTCAACAGTGGCAGACCCTAAATAATTATTTATTAGCCTTCCTAAGGACATTAAATTAAGAAAATAACGCGCTAGCATAGGATACACATTGTATCAAATCATCCTCATCATCATGGCCATTCAATCCCGAGGGATTATGGCTAGTTCAATCCTATTGATGAGGTGGATAACTCCTGTCCTGGCCTCTTCTGTTATGGTTTTCCATTTTCTTCTGTATTGGCATTTTGTTTTACAATCTGTGATTTTCAATGCTTTTATATTTTCCTCTACTTGATGGCACCATCTACTTCGTGGCCCTCCTCTTGCTTTCGTCTTTAATGGAACCCATGTCGTCATTCTTTTTAAGGTTTCTGTTGGGGCTCTTCTCTTAATGTGTCCCATCCATTCCAAGTCTGCCTCCACCTAGTTCCTTTTCTTATTCCTTGTATCTTTTTTAACCTTCTTTCTCCGTCTCTTGTTATGTTTGTTTGTTATTTTCCTTTCTAATACTTTTAAATCTTCTTTTTTGTTTATAGTTGTTGTTTCTAGTTCGTAAGTAATGACTGGCCAGATCAAAGTCTTATAGATTTGTATCTTTGTTTTTTGCTGATCGATTTGGATTTTAATAATTTCCGATTTATGGCAAAAATTTGGTTTCCTTTTAATATTCTCTCTTTTATCTTGTCTTTTTTATTTTGTCCTATCGATAGTAGGTGGTACAATTTCAAACTTGTAATTTTTTATTTTTAAGTGAGTATCATTGGTTTGTGTTTCTTTCCCAAATCGCATATATTTTGGTTTGTCTTCATTTATTTGTAATCCGAATTTATGTGTCTCTGTGTCCAACTTCTCTACTGCTGTTATTAGATTTTTATTTGGTTCTTGCGACAATTGTGGGGTCGTCGGCATAAGCAATTAGCTGGGTGTCGTTCACGATAATATTTTCTCGTTTTAGTTTGATTTTCTCAAAATGCTTTTAAGTACTAAATTGGCCAATGTTGGAGAAATTGAATCTCCTTGTTTTACTCCTTTGTTCATGTTGAATTTTTGTTATATCTCCCATATTTTCTTATCAGGTAATTTCATGGATCCTATTTAACTATTCCCTTTGCTAACTTTTGTTTATCCTTAGATTATCTGCCCTTTTTTCATTTGATTTCCAATTTATATCAATTCTAGTGTTCTTATTTATATGTTTTTCCTTAAATTATACAAAATAACCCATTCTATTTATGCCAACGGTCAAATGTCCTTCACTTTCTTCTTACCTTTCCTGACAAGACTTCGTTGTTCTTTTTCTTTTTTCTTTACTCTATTGTCGTTTCCTGTAACTACATCCACTCTCTTCCTCTACTCTTATCTCCAGGGGCGGATTTAGCAATAGGCACAGTAGGCACGTGCCTAGGGCGGCAATAAGACGGGGGGCGGCAGCAAAATTAAGGACAGTGTAAAGAACTTGCGTTCGCACGTCTCTCATTCGCGGTCTCCACTTTTCTTTTTTTTTACAGTCGGCAAATTTAGATGTGCCTAGGGTGACACAAATCCCAAATCCGCCCCTGCTTATCTCACTTACATTAATATAATTATTTTCGCCGGCCCTCAGGCAATTGTTACACTAATTTTGTCATAAAAATTTTTTTTTCATTAATTTTAAAATTTTCACTACTCTGTACTGTCAAATCTAACCACCATTTTTTACATGGTTATTATAAGCTCATCTTACTTAGTTCGGTTACTTGTGGTTATTGTTAACTGATGTTATTTATCGAAACCCTACATGGTTGGCCACTGAAAAGGCTAATATTCTTTTCTGGAACGCTTGGCTTATTATTTTATTGTGTTTTCTACGTTTGGAACAATTTTCAACTGATTGGAAATTATAATTGCTTCCGGCACTTCCCTGCACTTTCCATTTTGTCAATGTTGATAAGTACCTAACAAGTATACCTTATTACCTATACATACCTGTATGTATACACACCATTTACTTTTCCTTATCCAACATCCGTTCGCCTATAACATGTACCATATCTCCTATTAATTTTACCCCTTTTCCTGTACCACAACTTTCCTCCTTTAATATTCCCTTATTTCCACCAGTGCGCGCACACTAATTTTTATTCAACCATGTAAAAACTACTCGTTTTAAATATATTTCTAAAAATTTTCAATAAATAATATTAATCGTATATTTCAATTTTCTGGTAAATTGGAATATAATGTTTATTCCTCCCTAGTCCTAAGAACTGTTGTATTTTAGGCCTGATGATGGCATGTTGCCGAAACTAGTTGCTAATCTTCTTCATTTTAATAATAAAATTTTGATGTAGGTACTCGACTTATATGGAACGTTCATTAACTTTAACGATTCAGTAAGTATAGTAATGACGTTTAGAATAAAGCTTTACAATCTCATTTCTTGTCCAACTGTCATAATCTAAACGTGCCACTAGTTACAGAATCTTAGAGTTTTATTGCTTCATTGGTAGACCACGTTTGAGATAATGGATAACCTTTTGGATTTAGTAAATAAAATGTTACAAAATGAGCCCATTAGATTGAGTACAAGTAATTTAATTTTTAAGGAAATATTGCATTTTAAGGAAAATGTAAAAATGGTGTATTGATATGTTGTCAAAAATATTATTTCTTCTAACTTGTTACTTTTGACTACTACTTAACATATTAGTCAATTACGTACAATGCCGTATTAACAAAAATGCCTTAATAACATTTTTGATTAAAAATAAGAAATGCACACCATAGGCTAAAACGTGTAATTATATACAGGATGTACAACTACGAAAGACGGCTGGTTGTATATCGGAAACTATTGATTACCCTGTATAAAATTTACTTATGAGTAATCAGGTATCGTTTTTTATAAGCCAAAACTAAAAGGGACTAGTATTCTTTCATTTTCTTAAAATTATGTGTGAAGTATATAGACTGTTATATTTACATGACTCATGTTTATACATATCGATTTGGAACTATAATTACATTATTAGATCGTTGTATAAGTTAAACCTTAAACGGTCAAATACTGTTTAACGCGTTGTTATTCTTAAGTTTGTAAAACGTGAAACTAGTAAAATTATTATCTTAACTTTGAAACTAACTAGTGCCCGAGGTGCACAACAATATATTATCAAATTTAATCTGAACATTAGAACATCAGATTTAAATGATTATACAGTTTTATTGAAATACATGTACATATTAAAACGGTGTAATCTTTACTTCTCAAGAGTATACAAAAATATTATTTAAAAAAATACCTGTAATGAAATTTAGAAAATTTATATTAAATCAGCTGTACGTCACTGAAGTTGCGATAGAAAATGTTTAAATCTAAATCACCAACCTATAGTAGTCGAAACCCATCTAGAAGGGGTGTTTCTTCGCATTGTTGCTAAATATTTACAATTTTCATGATTTTTACTAAGGTTAAGGTGACGAATATGATTTTATTGTATGGGGTTACTAGAGAAAATTGTCGTAAAGTAGATATTTTTTATGGTGAGCAATTTCTAAAGCCTAGATTTTTCATACGTTTGTAGCAACTGCCCATCATTCAAACATGAAAGTTATACACAGCGCCGATAAATGTATAGAACACCTAGAAGCCTATGTCAATAGTAACAGACACCACCATTTTGAATGAATACTTTTCTGTTATTATGATGGATTTTTTTAGCAAATTTCACAATACTGTGTGAGCATTTTTAGGTGAAAAAATATTAACATAGTAGTGAATCGTCATCAGCGCTTTCATATCTACTCACGAGTTAAAAGCCAATCGAACAATGTTCAGAAAAAGAGGGAATTGACCTAACTTAAACAAATTTAAATTTTGGAATTTAATGGTAAAATTGTTTACATTCGTTTTGGACATCATTGACAATTTTAATATGTACATATTAGAATAAATCGTTAACTTTTAGAGCATATCTAACTCAGTTATTTTTTGATATGTGCTACTAAATTTATTTATAAAATAATAATTTTAATTTATTTTTATTGGTATTTAATAATTTTTTAATTATAAATTGGACGCCACTGTCGGTAAATTTTCATAATAAAATAATTTCATTACTTGTGTTTTATTTCCCTTTCGTATATACTACCATCAGTTAAAAGAAAACACATCCAAAATTGTTTATTTATAGTAAAATTTGCAATTATATTTGTATTTTTTTAAAGTATATGTACGTGTTTTCTTGGTGCAAAATTAGTATTTCACCGTATAATGAGCATATGAAACTAGATTAAATCTACTATTGTTATTCAAACTTTTTAAATAGGCTTAAAATAATGTGTGAAAACTAATTTCATTAAAAAATTAAAAAAATCAAACTTTGCTACACGAAAAAAATAGTAAAAATATTGTTTTGAGATAGGAGGCTTTAATTTTATATTTGGCCGTAAAGTAATGTTTGTAAACAAGTTTTCCAAATAACATTTTTCTATATTTTTTAAAATAACAGTACTTTACTCTTGACCCAAATTCATATTTTCTTACACTCAAAATTAAAAATCGTTTTAATGGGAAATTAAACAGGTTATAGATTATATAATTTCTATAATTAACTAATTAATTAATTAATACTGGATTAGTTTTGTAAATGAATTAGTTGGTTCAATATTTCAAAATATCATCATGTTTCAATTTTAAGTTTAATTTGTTTATAATTTTGACGAACTTTAAAAAAATTGAATTAAGAAAAGTTTGTAGCTATTAAGACAAAAAAGTTATAGGGGTATAAAGTTTGTATTTTTTCCTGTTTGTTTTAAACTTGAAATTCTGATTGTATGAGAGGTTTGTGCCCATTAAAAAAAAAGTTATAGGGACCTGAATTTTAAAATTTGTAGATTAAGTTCATCTTGGCAATACTAGCTTAAGCATTATTGTACTATTATTTATATATTATGTAGGAAAAATAATGAATATCAGTTAACTGATCCGGAACTTGAATTAACCCAGTTTCAGACTAATAATTACTACGTGTTCACCTCTGTTGGATCGATTATTAAATATGCGATTACTTTTAGCTATGAAAGTAAATTTTATGAGTTTTTAAAAATTTTCCACAAAATTCATTCCTGATAGAATTTTAGATATTCTCATGGAAAATAAATGCAACTCCCAAATTTAAATTCATATGTGGCACGTGATCGTTGTTTGAAACATTACCTTCATAAGTAAGATTCATGAGGAGACTATGCTGAATTATTTGATATATTGAGCCATTGAGCGACTCAATTGCTGATAGGGAAGGGAATTTTTACGTTCATTATCCATCACTATTAGGCTGAAAACTTATCTGGCACTTTTTTCACTATACAAATGGCTTTATTATACAGTGCGAAAAAGATGAGATATCCCAAATGCATACCGGATATTTCACCTATATTTAAGGCAAAAATATTTTGTATGTAATACATTAGGTGCATTCAGATAAAATCGAGACTGATTAAAAAATAATAAGTTAAAAGCTGTCAATCATATTAATTGAAAAAATACTTGCACTCTGTAAAAGCAAAGTCAGTTCATCCAGCAATATAGTCAGCTCTTTATTGCGGATATGAGCTTTATTCCCGCTACAGCCGTAAAATCTCAACAAATCGCTAAAATTATCTTTACAGGCCTCCAAGTGACACACTATTTAGAACACTTTTCTCCTCATTAGCAAATAAAGTAGATTTTCTTTAAACCAACCATCCTAGTGCTGACATCGCTATCTTAGATGATTTTAATGTACACAGTATCAACTGGCTTAAAAATTTAAATACAAACGATAAACAAGGCCGTAAAGCTGAATCTTTCGTAGTCATATGTGGCCTCACCCAGCTCGTTGATAATTCAACACCGATTTCGAATAGAATTGGAGGGTTCGCTAGTCTCCTAGACCTCTTTATGATAACACGTCCTAAAATTTACACCTTTGCAATACGTTCTCCATTGGGATCTTGCTCGATAACCAGTGAGCTACCAGTTAGTGCCAACGAAGCGCTTAAACCGAGCACTATAAATAAGCCCAGTGCAGTGATCTTCGAATTTTTCCTTGCTTAGACGTTTTCTTCTACGCGGACTCATCGATCTGCAGTAAAGAGGTCTCCGAGGCCATTTTGACTGATATTAAGGCTAATATTTCTTTTGTCACAAAGTGCTCTTCCAACGGCAAGCCGTTTTGATCGAAGCTGTAAAAAAACCATGATTCGAAGTCTTACCAAACACCTATAGAGTAAAAATCGTATCGTCCAAAATCGCACGAGTTTAGTCACAAATCGAAATTAATGTAAACAAATAATCTACGAAATGAAGAAAGCATATAACCAGAGAATTAAAAACACTTCTGGCCACTTCCAACTGTTCAAGATTCTTGTGGTCGGTGACTGTGGCGTCTGTCCAGCACTCCACCGCTCACAAGAAAAATTGGTACTATTGCAACGACATTCAAATTTAGGAACTTGCTGCGCTAAAACGACTTAAAATAAGACAAAATGACTCTCATGTCAATTTTAAATTTTCAAACAATACTTGATGGCCTATGGTAAAATTAATATGCGGTGGCCCAGATTTGCATAAATCTGATAATTCTTGTACACATTTATTTCATATTAGGTACTTCAAAACAAAATTTGTGATAGAGATAAACGCCGTTTTGTTTGATTTATAGTTGTTACGACTTTGAAAAATGTTATTTTTAAATTGTCTTTACTTTCAAATATGTTGTGTTAAAGTATCTAAAAGTGTAAAAATATATATCATTTAAAACTAGTTATAATCGGATGTTCAATAAACTTGAAAATATTTTATAGGCCAGTCGGAGAAGACAATCAATTCACATTAATTCCAAAAGTTTTCAAATTTTCATGGTGTGTTAGTGCATTAATGAAAACAAACTATAAAATTTTGCAGAAGTCTGGGATGAACGGAACATTGTTTAAATCGCAAAAAACGTTTTAATGCTTTATTTTTGCACTGAAAATTGCAAAAGTTTTGCAAACTTGGAATACTGCTAGTACTAATTTTTTACAACATGCATTAATTTTGCAACCTTGTAAAAGTTACGGAAACTTGTTTTTTTCTCATTTGTTTAAGTTTTCCATTGTAATTTGTTTAAAAAAATTACAAAAGTTCTGCAAATTGGTACGGTGCATGGAAAAACAGTTGAACATCTTCACGTAAATTTGCAACCTTTTACTACAAACGGATCATTTATTTATCAAACTTTTTTCTTCGATGCTGCCATTTTTGATACACACAAGCATCGAAATAATTACAAAAGTTTTTTCTCTTGGTTGCGAATAAAGATAATAGCGGTCCCAATGAATTTCTAACTTTGCAACCTTGTACGAAAAACGGAAACTTAATTTATTCACTAATAATTAATTTTTTGCATGTTTACAACTGCTGAAATATTTGCAAAAGTTCTTCAAATTGTACTTATAATTACAACTAATATTTGACGTGACACAACAAATTTGCAACTGTCATTTTTTAACGGAACATTTTTTTATTATGTTTTTTTGATAATTTGGCCATAAATTGTAAATAAGTTTAAGATATTCGAATATTGATCTATATTAAGGCGCTCATCAATTTACAATATTTTCTGCACTCCGGAAACACAATTTCCTAATATTTAGACGAATTATAATGTGCAGTTCGAGTGACGGGAGGTTTATATAAATAAAATACGCGTAGCTTTCGTTTCTATAACAACGATGAAAAGCTACTTCGTTTTCTATTCTAAGCGTTTGTTTGTGTTTTATTTAAATTTGTGTTTTAAAAATGTTTGCCATATATGACAATTGTTTAATTTGCACTGAAAATTGTTGGATAAATTTCACATAATTCTCCCAATATTTTTCATACATCTTATTGATAAATTCAATTTTTATTCAAATCATCCTATTATTAGCTATAACAAATAAAACAAATATAAGAATTTTTGCAAGTCCTAGCCTGCGTATGATTTCAAAGTGTACCAATAAATAAAATGCGTAAAGTATTTGTCGACAAGTGGTCTTTAAAACACGCTCACTTATATGTTCCGGATTATAAAATATATACCAATTGGCAGACTTGCAGGACATTCGCTTTTTTTGGAGATTACAATTTATTTTTGTTTTCGATTTTATCCTCATTTACTTGTTGCGGGCTGTTGCAAATTAATAAAAACATTGTACGTGAGGAAATGTTCTCTTGAAACTATTATTTAAAACTTTTGGAATTGATATTAAACTTTTTTAATAAAAAAACCAATTTTATGAAAAAATATATTTTCCGTTTGACGCAAGAGCTTGAAAATTAAAACAATTCTTAAGAAAATTATTTTCGTTATTTTGTTGGTTTTGCTGAACTTTTGGAATTTTCATCAAGAAACTAGGATGAAAACAATTTTTTTTTGATAAAACAAACATTTCCGCTTGGTTCAAATGGTTGCAAATTTTTAAAAGGATATATACTGCAATTCTTTTTAGCTTCGAAAGTTTGCAGAACTTTTGCTTTTTTTTGGTAGGGCGGAAATACGCAAATATTTTTTTTTTGATTTTATGCTTATTTCCGTGTTACAGGTGAGGTTGCAAATTAATAAAAACATTGTTATTAGGAATATCTTCATTTGCAACCCTAATTAAAAACTTGGAATTATTTCGAAACTTACTTTTATAAAAAAATCCAATTTTATGAAAAAAAATATTTTCCGTTTGATGCACGAGGTTGCAAATTAAAACACTTTTTTAGAAAATAATTTTATTCATTTCCTCCAGTTTGCAGAACTTTTGGAATTTTCATGGAAGAATTATAATGAAAAACATATTATTTTTGATAAAACAAATATTTCCGTTTTGTTTAAATGGTTGCAAATTTATCAAATGATGTAAATTGCTATTTTTCAAAACTTCGAAAGTTTGCAGAACTTTTGCAAATTTCCTCTGATATTGCAAAAAATCATTAAATCCCGATTTTCAACATCTTCCGTTCAGAAAAAAGGGTTGCAAAATCAGACTTTGTGTCAGTCCAATGTACTCTTCACTTTATTAAAGTTTTAAAACTTTTGTAATTATTGTTAAATTTTTGGCATATTCTGTCTATTTCTACTGGCCTATTAGTTGGACGAACATATCTCCGATATAAAGTGTAAACACGTATTGACTTGTCCTGTATATTTGTTATTAGATCTTAAAAAAGTTATATACGCCACTGAATTCTTTATGTTAATATATATATAAAATAGTTTTGGTAATTACAGAATTAAACATTTTTATCTCCCACTACTATCAAAAACTTTGTAACGCTTTATTTAAACAACAAATATTTATTTTATTTATAAGAGTTAAAAGACATTTAATCATATCTACTTCATTCCTTTAATTTCTTTGTTTCTATCGAGAAATCTTAAGGCAAAAAATATCAAAGCACAATTTAATGAATTTACTGCAATGTCGGACTTTGAAACTAAGAAGTTTGCGTATTCTTGGTATTTGATGTAATATTGTTATGCTAGACTTTAGGCAGTTATCTGTATTTTGAATTGTTCTTTTTAATTAGAAAATTTTAAATTGCATTTTTCCTTTCCAGCAACCTCACCAACCACAAAGCATCAAAGACGTATTAAAATATAAGTTTGGAAGTTCGCTAAAAACTTTGAATGCCACATTATACACCAAATGATTGCGGAGAATATTAAAAGCATTGTCTTTAAATACTTTGATAAAGTTTATATGTGAATTTTCAAGAAAAGAGAAACTGATTTTTAAACATTTTACGTCTTAAATTAATTATCAAATTATATTATAAGATGTAGTCTAACGACATGTAAATAAAAAGACACGGCATCGTTATAATCCTTTCACTTATTTACACTTTATTACTTGTTTACCCTTTACAAAATATTAAGAAGTTTATATTCGGTAATTAATTTTAATTAAAAAAACACATTTCACACTTATGCTTCTGTGAATTTTCTCAATCATTTTATAGGAATTTTCATTGATTATGTATTTTCACGCTTTAAAACTTTCTTAAGTTTAATATTTTCGTGAAAAATGTTTCCGTCTTTAATCGTATATCGATCAGAAAAGTTTTGTGCTTTGTACTTACCACTAGTTTCCTATAAACTACTTTTAACATGTACTATAATATATCTTCTGCAAATTGTTTGTGGCATCTTCATCATATTTCATAATATATCGATTTTAAAAACGAGGACATACCAATGGAATTAGAAATAAAACTATCACAAATGTATATAAAATGTTACCATTATACAGAGTGTCTCACAAATACCAAAAAGTTTTATATACTTTATAGTAGGGTGAAGAGAAAAAATAAAAGTAGCCTAAATAAATCGTATTAAGCAAATACAACATATTAAATTGTACAATGACAATGGTATGAAAATTTAAATTGAAAACTTTAACTCAATACATGGTGATTTAAACTATAAAAAATTAAAAAACTTAACAAATTTTTTGTAAGTAACCTTTTAACTTTGCCCTATTGCGCATCTAAATTTATTTTTTGTATTATAGGGCTGACGATGGCCACCGAATGGCCGAAACATGTTGCCCCTCGTTTGTTAACCTTCTTAAATTACATTATTGTGGACTGTGGTATAACTCCGAGTATTATTATTCTTTCAATAATTTTACCACATTGTAGTATGGATAATCTTCTGTTTTTAATGTAACAATGTTGATTTTTATGTCGGGGTTGAGGAGCTCAGTACATGTGATGATTCTGAGAGCGATGCTGGCTGGAGTTTTATACTCTTCGTAGGACCACCCTTGTCCCTAAGGTCTGAAGATGATCATCGAAGCCAAGGACATCTCAATAGGTAAAAACATATCAAAAAAGTCCTAATCTAAGATATTATTCGAGCCGTGCTGATAGGTAAACCCGATAAGTGTACATAGGGGTTCACAGGTACCAAAAGTTGGTCAAAACTCTTTTTACTATAAGAAACTTAAATACAACTAGGAATTAACATAAAACAGGATGTATATTAAAAAGCAGTATGACGCCACACTAAAAAATATTCTGATTTTTCACACAAGCTCTCCTCATTTGGTTCCTCGTTTTCGTGGACACTTTGTGAAATTTTTGGATTAAATTTATTGTAGCTTTTGATGAAGGTGGATGGTAATATTTGCGCACTTCCGGTGATTCTACGATGGAAATGAAAGAGCAATCACAAAAAAACTTCTATCAAGCTGTTGCAAAAAAATTGAAAAAATATGCAAAAAGGACAAGGAAGAAAAAATTGACGAATCTATTATTGTGAGCTCACGTGGCTAAAAATGTGTTTATGTAAATTGTTTACATGAATTTCATGTTCATATGCGAAAAGTTTTTCTCGTTGAAAAGTGTGAAAAATATTTAAAATTCATTTTTTTTTTAATAAAACGGCTCGAAATTTTTTTAGAAACATTTCTGAAAATGCCAAATCCATTGAGTAATAACGCTGCGTTGCAAACCGAATGATTTTGCTAAAAAAACAACGATGGATTCGCCTTATCTCGAGCGGTGCGACAGGAGAACGCTCGGTGCAAGGACTGGTTCCCCTCGCTGTGCCGGAGGTTAGCAACTATAGGAAAGCTGGTGCAGTTAATTTTTCATTCATAGCTAGACCTAATCTTTAATTTTTGTTAAGGAACCGAACCTCGAACTGAACCGGCCATATTTTTTTCGAACCAAACTTCAAAAAAAGTTTCGGTTCGGTTCGAAAGGTTCGAAAAATTGAAGAATAATGAAAGAACAAGTTTATTAGAAATTTGGCAACGTACCTAAATGTGAATATCAATATAGTTTCCTATATATTTCTTTATTATCACATACCTATTTTTTTGGTGTCATTTTTATAATGATTATTTTTATTGTGTTCTTTTAAATCATATTATTTATATTTACGTTTTTTCAGTTAACCCTTATATTTTTAGTTAACATTTCGATTTTCAAAAGTAAAACTATTTATCATAATGTTGTGATTATTTTCATTTTATCTATATATCTTTTATCTAATATCTGTTGCTCTTTCAATTTTAAGTTTGATCCTGATTCATCATAACATAAATTACCTACTAATATGCATTTTGAGAATATTTAGGTAACCGACCTTTAATTTACTAATCTTATAATGAACGCATTTTTTTAAATTTATTGTGAAAGGCGTCTAAGAAAAACATAAACATCTCTTTTTTGATAATATTTTAAATTTAGTTTATTTTGCTTAACCATTGGGGTTATAGCTCATGCGAATACTTTAATTTTCAACCACGGTGGTCCATCAATTAGAATTCAACAAAGACTAAGTATTACCTGTCACTTTTTGTTCTTAAATAAATATAAAATAAAAAAATGTGAAATTACAGAATACTACATAGGCCACAAAACTACATAATTATATCTGTAAGTTATATAAATTCAGAACATTTCACTGTAACATTGGGTTATGAATATTGCAAAATATATTTTGGTAAACATAAATTAAACTCAGAGAATAAAGAAACTCAAAGTCATACCACAAAATATAATTAAAGATGTTACGTTTTCAACAATGGGCGACATGTTTCGGCCATTCGATGGCCATCATCAGGCCTATAATACAAATTTGGAATGTAAAACACAATAGGACATAGTAAAATCTTTACTTACAGAATTGCATACGAGCAAGCTCAGCATAAATGTTTTTACAAAAAACAATGGTACGAAAAATACTGTGAAAACTTTAACTTTATAATTAAACGAAGAGGTGAAAATTATAAAAAATACAAATTTTTTGTAAATATTAAAAAAATTAATAAAAAGGTTTTTTCCACCGCCCCATAAAGGAGGGCTGAGTGTGAAACACTTTTATGAAACAATCGTAGTGCAGCCTACGATGCACTTTACAAAACAGTTAAAAAAAATTTTAATTCTAATTGCATTGCAGTTAAATTACCACCATGCGGCAACTGACTAAATGACAAGTAACAGTTCAATTACATTTAATACGATCCCACGAGAATCCGAAAAAGAAGAAAAGAATAGAAGTAAAAAAGATAACAGACACAAGCAACTATTGAACACAAGCAACTATTAAACTGGTTACAAAACAAAGTATTGCCACTTACCACTAATGTCGGTTTTTTATTTTAATTTTACTAGGTTTTTCTTTACTGCAGGGTAATTTAACTATTGTTTAGTAAACCTGAAGTTAACTCTTTATCCTAAATTTAAACAATAAAAAAATCGAACCTTCGAACCACGGTTCGGTTCGAGGCTTGGTTGAAAAAACGAACCGAACCTTGAACCGAACCGGTAATTTTTATTTCGAACCGAACCGAGTAAATTAAATTTCGAACCGAACCGAACCTTTACTTTTTATTATAGGAATGTAGTAAATAATGGTGATTTCTAAGGTTGGTACTAAAAAAAAACAATTTTGATAATTATAAAATGATTTTCATCCTATTTGAATCAATAACGCCTCCTCTAAACTGAAATTAATACTTATTATATAATAGTAATAATCTTGAACTCACTTGAATTTTTTTAATCATGTTTATACGACTTTTGGAGTTATTACCATCTAAATAAGATAGGGCATGAACCGGCAATGAATTTGAAGTGACGGGCAGGACTTCTGTGACCTGACTTAAGATATCTTGTTTATCTTTGGCTTCTAAGGTATAGGTGACGCATCTTCAATAAGATGTAGAACAGCAAAGTTTGAATTAAAGGGGAATTTGTAACGAGCACAAAAATATCGATAACATGTAAATTTCTAACCGCGCCGGAATATAAATTGAATGAACAGGCGACTGTAGAGGTTTATTAGGCTATAACAGAGTCGACTCGTAACTCTTTTAAGAGGCATTTATCATCTTAGAAATAAAGTAAATTGTGCAATTAAATTTTTCATCATTATATATTAAAATTTCTTGATAGGTCTTCATCCTCAGTTTCTTAGATAGTGGGTAATAAAATCAAATTGGACTTAATCTTTTCTATATTGATTTTCTTAAACCCTTTAGTATGTAAAAGTTTTTGTAGAAATAAAAATAATTTAAAAAATATTAATTATAACACAGTATCTACATTACTTAGAACGACAATTTTCTTTGTTTTAAAGTATTTGCTAGTTTTACTTTGTCTGTTATTTTGTTATTTTATTAAGTTGATTAAATTTTTTTATAAGGACTTAATGCTGGGCACTCCACCACTGCATGAAAAGAAACACTCATTGTAATGGTGATAAAACGTTGGTTCGGTAACAATGCGTCTCTCGTTGGAGACTTATAATTCATGTTATGTGCTAATTCCCCTACTTCTGAATTCCTATTCTCACGTTATAATTCACAAATCCATCTCTTGTTACTCAGACGAATTGTAAAACTTATTTTCAACCCCTAGGCGTTTTACACTTTCTGCCGGACGTTCTTATCTAGAAATTTACGATTGCATCTATTCAGTATATTCCCAGTATTCCACTGTAAAAATTTTCCTAGTTATTTTTATAAATATTCATATACAAATTAAGTGAAATACTTTTAGTATATTTTAATTATATTCTTATAGGAGTATTAAAACGCACAGTACCACAAGAAAATTTAATTAAAATAGTAAACAGTTGGCAACTAGTTTTGGCTTATAAGCCATCATCAGGACTACAATACAAAAAATTACATACATAAGGCTTACCATATTATACAGTTGGGAAATCAACTATTATAAAATTATTTAAAACATATTAAAAATTTTTATTGTTAAAATTATTAAGATTTATAGGGTATGGTACTGAAAGAACAATGTAATTAGGATGCTACACCGAAGGTGACTAAAACGGAATTTGTTGTCGCAAACAAATTGCGAACGATAGAAACGCGACTCCAAGGGTTGCGTACCAGAGCGGAGAAGAAAAAAACACAGAAACATCACCCAAGGGTTGATGATTCCGGTAATGAAATGGAATAAAAATAATTGCAAACTCATCGGGTATTACGCACTAAATGAATGTAACAGGCAAAACAATGACATGTGTCAGTTGATTAAACCAACAATACAAGTAGGTAAGGACAGTCGGAAAACAAAAAGGACTGGAAAGAGACCTGAAGGATACATTAGTGTAAAATATTGAAATATAAAATAATTTTCTAATTTAGAAAAATATTTACAAAGAGAGGTGAAAGTAGTAAAAAAACAAATTTAAATTTGGACAAATGAGAAACGGTGCAAGACATAAGACACTTTTGAGACATGGATAACCTATTGGATGTATATCTATATCTTAAATATTTTGTAGAAAATAAATTAAGTAGTATATTTTAATTATATCTTTATTTAGCAATCATGTGTCATACATTTATTTTAGGATGTTTTAAATTTAATTTACTATATTTCACAGTAAATAAAATGATCACATAACTGTTCTTATAACTATTAAATTGATATGTTCTTTGCACATACAACAAGAATCAATTTAGTCATAAAATAATTTTACGGTTTTAAATTTTTGAAAAGAAAGCTTTAATCTCTCAAACTAAAATTAAATTTTTATTCAAATTCATTTTTTATGATACTACATTGTAAAAAAAAATTTAATCTAAATCAATTATTTAATAAAAAATATTTTTTTTCTTCTTTTTTCAAATTCTTGAATTTTAAATAAGACCCAAAAATTTGATTTCTTTCTATTTTATCTCTTGTGTGAAGTCAATTTCTGTATCCTGTTCCCTGCCTTGACTACCTTCTTTTACTCCTCCATTTTAATCGTTATATCCTCATTCCTCTTTTATTCTCCTTTCCGTTATATATTTCCAGATTCCATATTTTATTAAATAATTTTTTAATTGATATATTTTTTTTGTAATTCTTTATAATACTGACTTATATCAACAATTAATTTTTTCTCAAATTTTTTTTTTTATTTTCTACCATTAATTTTATTCTCAAAGCAAAATAAAATCTAAACTCAAACAATCATGCATATACACTTTAAATTTTCTTTTATAACCTTAATTTCATTCCTGTCATACTTATATATATTATATTAGACTAGCTATCATGAAAACTCTTATGCCCTCTTAGGTTGGGTTCCTTAAAAAAATAATAAACCTTACAAAAAAATAAATAAAAAAAACTATAATTTTGGGCGCCTTAAAATACTTCGGGTTCTTCTCTCTCTTGTGCCTTCCTCCAATCAGCTGCTTTCTTTTCTTTTCCCGTATCACCACCTAGTTAATTCCCTCTTATGTCTTCTGTATTTTTTTTATCTCCACCTATTTCTGTCTTTCCGTCTAAACTAATCTTCACCACCACCTCGTCCTCCTACAAACCAATTTGTTCTTTGTCTTCTTTGTTATTTTTCTTTTTATATTCTTGTAAAATTTTTTATTATTTTAATAAAACTTTTGTTTTAATAATTGCTTTTATTTTTCTTAAACTATAACTTCCATTACTTAATTCACCATTTTATTAACCAATTCTTAATATCTCATTTTTAAATTTTTATCTGACATTTTTTTATAAATTTTTTATTAATTCATCAAAAACCAAACTGTTTAGTATCTTTTTCATTTGTTTTTTTTCCCAACTAGATAATTTTTTATCTGTAAATTTAAAATGACTAACGACACTAAGATTTTTCCTTTTACTTGTACCACAATTGTTGTGAACTCATTATTAAATCAAATAAAAATAATCCTCTAAACACAAACATTCTTAAATAAATCTTAACACATTTAAATACATTCACACGCACCTTAAACTTCTTATCATAACCTTATTTTCATTGTCAAACTTACATTTGACAATAACCTTCTACTTTTCAATCACAGTCAACCACAATACATACAAAAAACAGAACTAAAACTACGCATATAAATAAAAACCATATCAATATATATGATAATTACTTATCATCTTTCATTTTGATTCAACTATACGATACATTAAACAGTATCAAAATTGTACATAAGAACAAACCACTTTACTATACAAGTATGCTGCGTGTTATATTAATATGTTCAGAATGCATCAATTTAATAAGAAATAAATTCGGTATTTTTATTTTCAGCAATGAAATTACGATTCATTCCAGAATTCTTATTATTTATATAAAAGTGCACTTGAATCAGTGATGAAAAATGAGGGGTTCGACAAAACGCACTTTGATGATCTAATTTTGAATGGATATTAACATTTTTTTATTAACAAAGACAAATGTATCAATGAGGTATCTAGGGAAGTATTTTTTGTGAGATAAAAAATAGTGAATCTGTCTCATTACTCATCAGGTAATCCTAAACCTCAATCCTCTGCACATACAAGTGGAGAATATGGAAAAAAGGACAACATGCAGGATAGTCCAAGAGGGAATCACCAGACGTAAGTAAACCCGGTTTCCGCATCGGAGACGGACACATCTGGGACATGCCTCAGGACGAGATAGTAAAAATGTATAACTTTGTGAATGAATTGAGCACAAATCTTCGTCGCAAAAGTGAATGGGACGAGGACACCATTGCTGACCTCAACAGAAATGCAATTAAATGGTACATTGATTTGTCCAGGACAGCAGAGATTTCTCTAATAGGAGTATATGAGTCTGGTATCAAATGGTTCGAAAGTTAGGGCAAATCACTAAGTATTTTTCAAGTGGAAATTTACGCTATTGAAAAGTGTATCCAGTTTAATGTCGAAAAGAAATTCCACATGCAAAAAATTGTCAATATGTCGAAAAGTCAAGCAGCCATCAAAGCGGTGAGCTCCCACGTAATCAGCTCGAAGATATAGTCAAGGTATACTTAGAAAAACTAAAAGAGCTAAGCAAGAATAAAACAGTTATCCTCCTATGGGTCCCGGGACATACTGGGGTGAAGGGCAACGAAATAGTAGATAAACTAGCCAAAATAGGGATTGAAACTCTTGAAGGCATATGAAAAAAAATTAAACAAGATGATTAAAATTTGCATACTTTTGAACACCCTGTATATATTTTTCTTATTTGTCATCAAGTAATAATTTAAAAATTAAGATAGCGACATGCAAGTTCTTTTATTCAAATTTAAGAAGTTACGAAATGGCAATGATTTGTAGTTATAAAAATGTGATTTTTAATTGTCTATATTATGTTCAGCTAACAATTAAGTATTAACAGGTTTCTCAAACCACCGTCCTGGGAAAAATTTATAAATGCATAAATATACAGGATTTTTTACTTGAACAATCAAAGTTTCTATTACTTTATGGTAGAAGTCGCAACGCCGCATTTTCGAAAATATTTTAGTTGGGTAGAGCATAATATATCCATTTATGTATACCACCACATTTTTAGATTGGTTCGTTGTCTGGTTTACGAGAAATGTCTAATTAAGGCTCATCGTCAAAAGCCCTGTATCGAGCGCTCCCTATAAATTATAATGTTGGGGACAAATACCTCTGATAAAAGGCGATGAGTCAGATTTGGGGAAAACGAATCGAGACCGGCATTCTTTGTAAAAACGTGATAAAATAAAGTTTGTATTTGTTGTTTACAAGAGTTTTTATTCGATAATATTATAGTACAGAAAAAATTGTTTTTTTTACATTTTTGGAGAAGTTACTATTGAATTTTTAAAAATGCTTTAGTTGACATGTAGAAGGATTAAATCATTATAAACAATTTTTAGAGTTTTCAAAAAAAAATATTATATAGTCCATACGAAGTCAATTCGAACGGCAAAAAACTAAATATCTACCGACTGTCGGCGACTTCGTGATATAATTTATATTATTATTTTATATTATATTATATTTTTTTTATTAATAATATAGACTAATGCCAAAAAACACCAGTTTGTCCTGCCATGAGAATTTAATAAAAAGTTAAGATTCATTATCTTAATTTTCAGAGCTTAAATTTGAATTTGGGGTTATAATAATGGGGTCAATGGACGCTAAAATACAATATTTATTCTCGTTTATTCATCATTGTCCGTTTCATTATCAGAAACATCAAGAAAAGGACTCCACAACGCCATCTTGATTAAATAATAACAACAAGAAAACAATTTAGAAAACCGCGACACTAATGCAAGATGCTCGGTAAAATTCCCAAGAACGCAGAATAAAATAATTTTATAAATCCTAACCCAAGCCGCACCACTGCCAATTCGCTCGAAAATGCAAACGCAGGTGTTCACAGTGGACTAGGAATTTTATTACCTTCATATTTTGCTTGTATTATTTGTACGATTATAGATGCCGTCAGCATACAGCGTACCGACTTTGAGTAAGTGATAAGAAATTAATTAAGGTCTAATCATCAATTATATATGGAAAGTTCTATAACGAGTAAATTTATCAGACCCGGTATATGAGTCTATTATTTAGGTGTTATGATTGACTTTGTATAGACTATAAAACGGTTTTTTCCGTCCGTCCGTCTGTTAGTTTGATTTAATTCGATAACAGAGAGAGATAGAGACAAACTGACAACGGTAGTCGACTCAAAATCGATAAAAACCCCTAACTGATATTAATCTTTGACATATTTTTACTTTCCCGCTACATATACCATATATAACTACTATAGTATATAAGTACAGTATATATACAGGTTTCCGGACATTAAATTTCTAAAAACTCGAAAAAATTGCTGCAAATATATTGCCGTTTTCACTTATTTTTTATTTTTTTGAAACAGTTAAACAGTTAAAACAAAAGACGTATTATAAAAATTCGAGATATCGACGGAAATATCCATTTTGAGGTATCCCGAGAAGATTGAAACCATTTCCAGAGCCAAGTCTGTCTCTGTGTAATCTTCCGTTTGACCAATCAAGATTAAATTTGGTAAAGGATTGGCCGGTGTGTGCCTCGAATGCGACCATTAATTTTTGGTTTAAATTGGTCCAGTAGAAGGTCCTTAAGAACGGCATCAATTCTTTTTGTAAATGCAACTATGGTAATATTTTTTCACCATTAGATAAAAAAAAATTCCTCTATCCAGTCGTACTACAATATTTTACTCCGAATGTACTTTTCATATTTATTTTTAGGTTTAAATTTCTTGTATTCGTACAAATTAAATGTGCATGTGCAAGATTCAAAAATTCACTTTGACATCCAATCCTTTATGATTCTAGGAGATCCTCATTATAGCGGTTTTAAATACGTTCCGTAAACTAATGTAATGTTAAGTATTTTTTAATTAAAATAATCCTATTCTCCAAAGCCGAGCCGGGAAAGTTTCGGGGTGGATTAGAAGTTTTTTTATAATGGTTTCATTCTATTCGAATAAAAAATAAAATCGATAACTATATCCCCATTGTATTTAGCAAGACTTATTAATTAGCTAAGTTGACCTTGAATCTATTATAAACAAGTATATTTATTATTTATGTATTTCCACCTCACAGACGCCGCATAAATAAGATAAGCTTAATAATTAGATTATTAATTTTTGAAGATGATGTAGTCAAATACATTCTTTGTTCTAAAATATTAAGAGTTGATAACTTTGACATTCTTTATAGTTGCAAATAACTAATAAAGCTATGACATAACGTCAATAAAAAATTTTTATTAATTAAATGTACGAGGTATCCCAAATGCAAAAATGTTTGTTTTTTCGTCGTTACTGGTATGTAGTTACTTTACATATTTATTGTACAACATGTCCTTAATCCACCACCGCTTGTCCCAGCAAAAGTGGGTCGGTAAAGAGGAAGATAGACGCTAGTATTCTTTTGTCATCACTACTGCGCATGGTTTTTATTTAGGCATATAATATTTGTCAGATTTAAAATCAAACAATGGTTTTTTTCTTTAAAAAGTGTAACGGAGATAGACGCTAATACCCATTTGATGAAGCTACTACGCATGATTTTCGTTCATTATTTAAGTTTAAATATAACGTATTTTTATTAAAAGCGGACAAATACTAATGGAGATTGATGATAGTGTCTTTTTGATTTAATTTAATAAATCATCTTGATTAAAAATGACAAACTTACGTGTTACATATTTAAATAGTATATTGTCGAAATGGCAATCTATTAAAAAAAAATTAGAAAATTTTTTTTATCTTTGACAGCCATAATCTTTTTTGACATATGAATTATACGTAATTTGACTAGTAGAATCCAAATATGTAAAAATATACTGGGTGTTCCGTTTGAAAATTCACGTTTTACACCAATTTCAAAGAAACTGTAAGTCTGCCATTTTGGATTTTTATGTCACTTAAATCAAAATTAGGTTTAGAATTACTACTCCAAATTTTAAAATGGGTGTCCGTAGCGAAATTTAAACTGTAATTGTATGATTTTGGCATGATTAGGTAAACCGCATTAATTTAAATAATGTTTAAGACGGAACCTAGATTTTTAATTTCCCTATCAAACCGGATCGATGATTTTGGTAGGCTTTTCTTACACGTATAACCAAATGGCGCCATCAATCTTTACTAAGTCGCCACTGAATTTTCGTTATTTCATAAATAACGATAACACAGTTTATGTTAATTTAACACTTTATTTGTTACCATAACTGTTTTATCATAAATAATATTGTTGCTGTTAGTATAGTAGTGAAACAAGAAATATATAGACATCTATCCCATGTTCTTAAGCCTTTCACCTTATGTTCCGGTTGTTTTTAACGCCTCTTTATTTAATTTTATATTAATTTCTGGTACTATATACCACCAACTATTTATACAATCTGAAAGAACTTTTTAAAATTGGCTTATTAACTTTTGAAATATGTTTATTAACTTCTACTGAAAGTGGAAATGATAAATTCGGAAGACAAAACATTTGTCTTGGCTTGAACTATAAATTAATAAATCATATATATTAGTATAACTTCGATAATAAACTAATGGAGTAGACGGTAATGTTATCTACAAATATTCAATCTGTTTTGAGTGGTAACCTTTGTTACAATTCAACCGGCGGAATGTCAACTATCAGATTTAACAAGATTGGAAATATAATTAGTGCTGGTGAGAATGGTATAACCACATATCATCCTTATAATTCTGTTATATAGAAATTGCATTAGAGGTACGTATGATTGAACCTTATATGAAATATCATATATTCATGATGGGCATTCAAATTATAATTCATTCAGTTTAGGACTTGTTTTGCTGACTTAATAGTCTTTCTATTATTGTCGAAAGGTATACAGAGTGTTTTAAAAGTCTCGTAACTAAAAAAGGACCGATCATCGAAGGACCAACCATAGAAATTGATTTTCTATTATTTTTAATATGAACCTATGTGTAACACCGTCATATGAACATAAATAAAAACAATAATATTAAAGTGAACTATAAGGGTTATTTTCTCACCCATTTGTAATAAAATGAAATTATAAAATGTACATTATTTTTCCCACACTGCAAATACTGCAAAATAAATCTTGTCAGTCACTTTGACTGTATAAAATTATTACATGAAGCTGTAAAATCGCCGAACATTATATTTATAATTAATTAATTTTTAATGAGCGGCCATTTCTAACAGTAAATTTTATTGATCGGAACTGACCTGTAAGGTCCCTTTTCAGCAACTGTTGAATAACATTAATAGATGAATGATGGTATCAGGTAAATTTTCCTATGTATTCCTATATCCTGGAGCAAGGGTACAACCAATATGGAAATTCGTGTTCGGTATATTACAACACACAGTACATCCGATAAAAGAAAGGCATCGGTACGGAAATATGTTCATCCGGAAAGAGAAATATCAAGTAAGAAAATTGTATGGTAAAAGGGTTACAAACATCGTATAAAACGACAGCTATCCGGTAGAAGGACAACATGTGGAAGGAAAAAATTACATCCGGAGGAATAATTTACATTCGGCAGGAAAAACCTGTATTTATTATTATAAAATACATTTCGTTTTTTTCCATCCTATATAAAAATGTCTTAATTTTTTTTAATATTCCGTTCCGACCGTTATTTTTATCTTGGTTGTTCCCACCTCTACCACAAAATTACTGATAACAAATGGTATAAAGTCACTGAAGAGAATTGTTTCGCTCTCTCGATTAAAATTATTTAAAAAGTTGTAATATTGTCTACCGTTATCTTTTTTCGTGCTATTTCCCAATTTGGTTTGGGTGTCATTCCGTCAGTCAATCAATCGGTTGGAATGTTGACTAGAGACTGGAGTGCATCCTGAGAGAATCCATTCAGAAGAGAATCCACAGGCATCCATATTAAATAGTTTACTGAGTTAACTTAAGAAAAATAAATCGACTTCTTCACTTTATAAAAAGTTAACTAATTGTTTAGTGTTAAAAAACATATATTGCTATTTTCATTTTAAACAGAAAACCGTTGAATAAATTTTCCTACAATCAATCAGAAAATGTTTGAAGTATTAAATGTTTGTTTTGTTTCCATTTCTTTTTTTATCCTTCACAATCACCAAAAAAAAGGTATTTGGATTTAAATAAACGTAAATCTCATTGATTAATTTTATAATCAAATCGTATTAAACAAAAGAAGATTAAATAAAATATATTTAATAAAATTAAATTAATAAATAAACTGATAATATAAAATGTAGATATTTTTAATTAAATAATTTTATTTTGCTTAAGTGTTTTGAATATTTTTAAATACTTTTTTACCAACCACAAAATAGCAGCTTGTGCAAAAGTGTAGATATGATGGTCATATACAAGGGCGAAGTTTGAGTACGAAGCAGTAGCTCAATCGTCCGAGTGCGATATGTACACGAGTACATTTTTTCTACAACCCATTAAAGGAAAAATTAAAAAATATAAAAAAACGAGAACATTAAAGCACGTTATATTTTAAGCAGGTCATGTTTATATTTTGTTTTTGATTTTTGGGGTAATAATATTATTATTATTACGTCTTTGCGGCTAAATGAATATCTGGTGAAGTACGATTTATTGATTCAATACTGGAATCACGTATTTTTACAAATATGTTTTTTTATTAGTATAAAAAATTCTGACAGATGTTTTGACAGGTTATTTAAACTAAAAAAAATAGTGGATTTAATATATTTACAAAAGCTAATTAAAAGGTTTATAATCCTTATTAAAGAAAAAAATAATATTGAGGGCTAGTTTGTATATATTTATCTTTAGTGCATCCTCGTGCATTCGTCGTTTTCAAAGATTAATTAAATTTCATTTAAAAGCCAAACCCATTGTTTTTTATTTACCCCATTAACCAATACTTAAAACGACATTAAAATTTCTTAATTTTCTTCTTAACTTCTCCACACAGTACGTCATCAATATATTATACTATTGTATTTTAAATAAATTCTTAACATATTTTTTATTTATTACCATTTTGTATTGTCTCATAATGATGGTTTAACCTACACAGGGATTTTATATTTCCAAGAATTAATATTTTACTCCAGTTTGCAGTAATGAATATTTATTTCGATATTCCAATTAAGTATTAAGTAAACGTAACAACGCTGTCGGTTATTATCACAAAATATATTAGTTTTGCTGCTAAAATTAAATTGGCCAATGGGATGTAATTCGGATGGTCGTATGATGCAACTCGGATGATAAAAAATCTACCTGATTCATACGGGATGCAATTCGGACGCTACGGCTAAGAAATACCTGTTATCATACAGTGGTAAAAGGTGTAAAAATGCATTTAAACAAATTTTCCAACTATATAATGTTACGTTTCTTTTTCTTGGGCCACACTATAATTCATTTTTCATGTCACCTCGTATATTTTAAAACCCAAATTCACTTTTATTTCTGGTCTGTTATCAGCAATTACCATTTCTACGTAATATATCCCACCTCTCTTGTAACTAGGGCCTATAAAACGGTTGTCCTACTTCATTTCTTCCTATTTTTTTATTTTGTTATCACACAGTGCTATTTTGGTTATTTTCGCCTCAACTTTTTGGGTGAGTTTAGTCTTTATTTTCATTATTCAAACGCTTTTAGATTTATTAATAGCTATTTTTTATTGTTTTTTGTTACACGTATATCATAGCAGGAAGAGCTTTTATTAACTTATTTTTTGAAAAAAAAACTAGACGGAAATTTCAGATTCATTTTAAATTTAAGAAATTAAACGCTTTTTGCAAGTCACACATTTCAAATTTAAAAACAACAGAAGTGTTACTCGATTTATAACTAAAGAGGCTCGTACCTTATTCGTTAACTTGCAGTTAATTTTAAGTACAAAAAGACTCCATCCAGAATGCGGTCATTCTTAATCTTATGGCATTAAATTTTTTTAAAGGATTTATGATCGAGTCTGGCTTTTAGGATCCTCGGATCTGGGGTACGTTAATTTTATCCATCGTAATGCTTAGATAGTGTGTAGCAGAAACTCGATAATAATAAATAAAATTAAAGAGAAGTTTTTTGATGAAAAAACACATCCTAACGTAGAATATCAACTTTATAAAAACGTTGTTATATTTTAACACACAGGTTGTTTCGTTCTATACCCTACTCCATTATATTTTTTAAAATTAAATTTTTCCATTGTGAGGAATACAGTTCATCTAGATTACATATGCCCTTCCTTTATTTGAATCCAACTACGTCTCTATGCAATGAAAGTAAAGAAAAATTCAATCATGAGAGTTTAGTAAACGTTGTCGGCATTTTTATATTATTTTTTACAATTTATTTTCTAACTAAATGAAATGTTTTAAAATAACATATTGAAGTAGCACTCACATTTCTTTACAGAATATTCCAATTATTGAACTAAAATAAATATGATTAGTTTTAAATAAGACTTTTAAAATGGTTAAAATTAATTTTGGTCAAAAAGTCGGCTAATTTTAATCAACATTTTAAAAATGAATTGGTATTTTCTCTATTTTAGTACATTTAGAATTTTTGCAAACAAAATAATGTTGTAATATGTAGCGAGAACATAACAGTTAGGTCGTGGCAACGAGATTTGTTCAGTAGTTTATAATGACTTTACACTGAAATATATTCTACTAGCGAACGTTAGCACATAGGAAAATTCTAAATAATTGTGATCAACCGATGTCTCATCACTGACAAAGCTGTTATCTATTAATCCAAATTTATTGCATTAAAAAGGCAAAAACAAAGGTACAATGGGGTTTTGCCAGCATCTTTCACTTTTATTTGACAGTTTTACAACTTGAAGTAAAGTGAATACTATTCGTTTATATATACCCTTTATATTTATATATGCCTACAGTTACTTTATATGCCATGTTTGTTTTTATGTCCGATGTAAATGTGAAATCGAAAATCTTTCATTTACTAAATTTCTATAGAAATAATATGTCAAATTGGTATTATACAAGGTCTTCATAAAGTCAAAAAGTATTTTTTCACTCTCTACAATTAAATTTCATTTTGTCTTATTTATACATGATGTTTTATTGGAAAATAATTGAACAGCGAATATAGAAGTCACCGAGACATCTCTATATACAGATTGTAAATCTTTGTATACCTTGCATAGGAAAGTCTCGAATAACAATATGACAACAGGGCTTTGCTTTTTGAGCGGTCGTTGATCGAATAATCCCTTTCAATAATCACATTTTAAGCGATTTATTATTATTATTGTTAAACACGAGCGCCATCTTCCGTTTATAATGTGAAGGCCACTTGCACCGAACAGTGTCAGTGAAGATAAAATACTAGCTAGCGGCCAGAAGGTCAGCTTTACTTGCCCTTCTGGGATGACAATCTGGGCATTAGCTGATAAAGAAAAACTAACATTCAAATAAAATCACGAAGCTGAAATAATTCTTTATTTACCAACCAAAAAAATTACCAAATACGACGAAGAAGGAAAATGGTGTGTAACATGGTTCCTACTGTATCATAACGGATGGTACAGGCACGTCTTCTGGGCTGGCGTGGTGGTTGTATTGACTATCGACGGTTCCGGTACAATTGAACATGACTTTAGCTGTTCAGCTCGGCTCTAAAGGTAGCTGAACCGGTACTTCACCTGGATCTGGTTGTCGGCTAGAGCTCCAACTCGAACTGGGACTGCAACTCGTACTGCCGTTGCAACTCATGACCACGGATTAAATGGTCCTATATGATAAGGATTTTGGCGTCTAACAAGCACGGACGCGAGTGTTTCCATCTGTCTGGCGGAGGTTAAAATGGTACGACTGCTCTATAAATAATGTATTTTAAATATCGCGGTAATTAAGCAACTTCAGTACAATTTATCGTACGTTTGTATTCACATTTTTCTTTCATTATTTATGTACTTTCTTGTACCATTTTCTAAGGAACACATTCTTATAAAATGCAATTATTGTCAAAAGAAAAATCGATTTACCTAACAATATGCTTTCGTTTTCCCAAAATTTATATTCACATTTACCATATTATTTATGTATAAAATAAGCACTCACTTCTCTTCACGCAAAATGAAAAATACAAGCGTCTTTAGTTAGAAGCGCAAAATGAATGCAACGTAATGCATACCAAGTAGTTAGCTTGAAGGGTTAGTGAAAGCACCCCGGCGGAATTATAAACTTACTTTTTTTACAACGCAACGTACGCAACATTTGTTATGTAACCCAAAGCAGCGGTGTTCTAAAGTAACTAACTTTATATAATTTTATTATCCAATAGGACAATAACTTTTTTTTGGATTTTGTATACAAATTTCCTATATTATTAAAATAAAATTGTAGAGTAATGTTACACTTTCCAATATAGTGAGCATTACTTTATATGTTATTAGAAATTATTTTTATACAATATTTTGATACATAATATTTAGTTTATAGACGGTTGTTAAAATTGTTGAAAATTTGTAATGATTACATATTAACATAAAATGCGACGAAGGGTACATAACGGATCAAAAAAGTAATTTTCCCTGACTCGTATGGCTTTAAAATTCGCCAGTAAAATATCACTTCCGATTAATTACCATCTAATTTTGTAGTGTCACTTCAGAAAATGCGTTTTTACGAACATTTTTTAGAGTGACATACCTCCTCGATAAAGATAAAAGTATTGACAGCTGCACAAAAAATATTGTACGCACCACAATAACTATTACAATCACTGCAAGTAAGGCGAAAAAACTTCTCAAAAACTTGGAACGCTTTTTACAAGAGCTTTTATTGCTTTACAAAGCTCATACCGTAACCCCAAATGAGAACGGGAATGGCACTTCAGGGTCCAATATCCGGAAAATAATGAAATCACAAAAGGGCTCACCAAAACTATTCTTAAAAATATCAAGAGTATCATCCTAATGGGGTAGAAATAAACAAGGCCACATCAAGTTTTGAGCTTCAATACAAAACAACAATCTAATTCAGATAGATAGCCACCACTTGTCTCATGGTACCACGTTCACAAAAATGTCTTATTTCTAAAAACTAATATAGCGTTAAGCAACATTTAGGAAAAAAATCGGTTGTGTACCCCAAAACTTTCCCGACGAGTATCCACGAATACTTTTCAGATATTTAATATTAAAGTTTTAAATTTTAACATTTTTATATTTCTGACAAGTGGAGAAATGATTTTGACTGTTCTGAATAGAATTTTTCAAGTGCTTTTAAATGACATATTGAAAGTCAAATTCCGTGACATATTGCTTCTGTCATTTTTGACAGTGACATTTCCGTTTGAGAGATGTCGTAAAAAAACTAATGGGTTCTTTCGACGGGTAACCCAAACCCATATAACAAATTTCAGCTCAATCGGATTAAACGTGTGGCCTCTATCTTGGAAGAATACAGACAGACAGACAGATAAACAGATTTTCAACTGGAAATAATCCTAATCATCTCAGGTGACCTCAAAATGGATATTTCCATCTTTATCTAGAAAATTTTTTTAGCTCCTTCACAATACTTTCCAAAAAGTTCCAGATTTTGTAAAGATTTAAAAAATTTCAAGAACTGTGATCAAAAATTTCAGGAACTATGATAACAATTTAAAAAATTTCAATCAAAAATGTGTAAATATTTCAAAAATTTTAAAAATGTGTAAAAATTTCAAAATTTTGTAAAAATGTCAATGGTTTCCATAAAAATTTTATAAAGATTTTAAAAACGTGTGAAAAGTTTCAGATTTTGTAGTTTTCAAAAATTTTAAGAACTGAGATCAAAAATTTCAGGAACTTTGATAAAAAAATTAAGGAACTACGATAAAAATTTCAAGAAAAAATCCGAATATTTCAAAAATTTTAAAAAAGTGAAAACATTTCAAGATTTTGTAATAATTTCAAAAGCTTCAATGGAAAAACTATAAAAATTTTGAAAACGTGAAAAAAGTTCCAGTACATGCAACAGATCCAAAAGCTCTTAATGATACATTGGAAAATATATGAAATAAAAGAAGATGACGCAGAATGGCAATATTGTAGAGGGATGGTAATTGACTTGTAAATTCTTTTCAGTTTTTTTTTTAATTATTTCCAATTCTTTCCAATTATTTCCAATTCTTTCCAATTATTTCCTATTCTTTCCAATTCTTTCCTATTCTTTCCAATTCTTTCCAAGTCTTTCCAATTCTTCTCAACTCTTCTATTGAAGGCCTAACTGATAGATGGTACGATGAAACCACGTTCGGTAGAAAAGTTAAAGGAACCGATATTAACAAGGTACAGATTATTAATATTAATTGATAATTTAAGGTGATTCAGTAAATCTAATGCTTTTCAAGTATAAAACGCAAAAACTGAACGTTCAAATTTATTCAGTTTATTCAGAAGTAATGACATAAGAAACCCAATCAAATTTTTTGAAAATTTTTCTTGTTACGTATTTGATATAATAGAAAAATATTTATTGCTATTTAATACCTATTAATAAAAAACCGAATTATTTTAATTTTGTACAAAGTACGTGTAATAGATTATTAATAATTATTTTGTAGTGGAATTTTAGCTTCATTATCTATTGCTCTAAAAACAATAAAAAAAAGCCGCTAACGTGCTCTTCTGAGTACACCACTAAAATTATTTTTATCGAAACTTGTATCTTTTCAGTAATAAAAGAAAATATTAATTAAAATTAAGCTGAACCTGAATCACAATTATTAGTACATATTGAAAAGTTTTACTCGCATCCCTCTCTTCAGAAAGTTTGAGGTTTTTTACGAGATTTTTTTGTAAACGGCATAGTATGTTTACTTAATCCAAATATAATACTATAAATTATTAAATATTTTAAAAACGTTCATTTAACGATTTAAGTAGACTTCAACTTACCCTGATTAACTAATCAAAAACCTTTGAAAAAAAAAACTAATATTAAGTACGTAACGAATAAAAAAAGGTTAAAATAACTAATCAACTATAACATAAACTAACATGAAATGAAAATAACTCATTTATAAATCAACTAAACTAAACTCAAAACAAGAAATACGTCTCAAATAACGCACCCACAAGACAGTCGAATAAATAAAGGCGAAACATCTTATAGGTTGTCGAGCAACGTTACATTGCAGGAGAAGAAAACTGCAATCACTACTTCGAGAAACGTGAATATGTTGCCATTTTAGTCCACACATTATTTGGATAATTTTAGGCTAACATAAAGATTAAAGCTATTGCTGGTTGATCCCTATAGAAATATTGGTGGAGGATCATCAACCTACACCAAAAATTAGAGTGATAATGAAACCACTTATCTTTCTATCCAAATTTGACATGGTTGATTCGATTGAATACTAGATAAGCAAGCTAGATTTCCGCTTTATTCTAATATTGCATTGGTATGTAACAATGAATTATGCCGGTTTAAACACACTTTATCCTTGTGCGATACAATCGGACGATTGATAATTTAGTCGCAGATCAGTAAGTGCACATATTTAGCTATTTCGCCTCTTACAAATGCGCCGCTACTGAAAGGATTTTAAATTTGTGACATCGATATATGTAATGTTCCTTGTTACAAAACGGACATTTTATTTCTGTGAATAAGCAAGTGTTTAAGCTTTACATTTGTTTTTGTTATGTTTATTATTTGATTCAATTTTATCTACAAACTTTAAAGCTTGTTGTAAAATATCGTAATATTTATTTTAAAATATTTCACGCTCGCTAATTTCATTTCCTGTCTCGTCTAATAGTTTAATTCGCATTTGTGTTTTATTGCATTATTTTAAACATCGTCAATATTTAAGTTAAGCTTGCCTAAATAATTTTCTAATTTTAAATACATTTTTTAACTCATCTTCTGTTCTAGTTGGAAAGGTTATATCGATAAAATATGTACGATAATTAAAGTTTGAATTAAAATTAATGCAATTACTGAAGAAAAAAATTATTCAACATAACAAATAAAATTGTTTTTCTACGTTCATTCATATTTAATCCACTTAGTGGTACCTAAATAAAATATTTTTTGGTTTTGCTTGAGCGTAGAAAAAATATTGTATGCAAAAATGCATTTGACCCTGCATGCTATGAACCCATTTACTCAAAACTGACCTTGTAATAAAGAATCAGATAGAAAAAGAAAAATGGAACGATTCACTCATTTCTATGCGATGCTGTCGATTTTAAAATGCTCGATATGACGCCGTTGTTTTGTTCCTGTATTTTTAATTTCGAATTACCATCTTGACTCTTACATATAATTAAGGATACTTCTGTTAAGTTAAAAAATTTAATAACAACTGTAAAAATGGGACTATACAATTCAGTTTCTACAATTTTTTAAGCCCAGTTAACGGTTTTAGGTTAAAATAATATGCGGAAACTAATTTTATACGTAACAGTTCACTTCGAACTTTGCTGCAAGAAAAAATTGTAAAACATATTTTTTTTAGACAGAAGGCTGTGATTCCATATTTATTCATACATATTGATTCTGAACAAGTTTTCCAAATAACATTTTTCTATATTTTTTAAAATAAGGGTAGTTTATTCTTATATGAGCAAAATTTATATTTTCTGACGCCTCTCGTATACGGGTAAAAAAATGTATTATCTGATAGTTGCATTTTAGGTTGTAGACCATGCACAACTTTCTATACAGAATAACTTTTTTTCATAAAACTAAGAATAAAAAAGTTTCCCATATGGTTCCGACATAATTAGACACACTGTATATTAAGTTGCCGTGTCGGTTTTAAAGTTAGTAACCGTATATATTTTGACCCAAACAGAAACAATACAAGTTTTCTGTTAGCATTCAACAAGTGCGGATCGTTATCGTGCAAGTGTATAAACAAATATTAGGCCAACCTGTTTCCGTTTGTAGTTATTTATAAATAGGTAATAGAAATAGAAGTAAAATAGAAATAAGTTTTATAGTAGAAATGGAGGATAGTTCAGAGACGCGGTGCGGTGGCCATAAGCCACCCTCGATAAAGATAATATAAATATAGGAGAGAATGTTCAATGTCCATTTTACGTTTTTGTGGAGCAAAATAAAAACATTACTCGTTTATCGCCAGTTCGGGTTATAATATAGTAAATTCAAAATAATTACTACAAAGCTTAAATTAATTAAATTACATGATACAAATATAAAATAAGTAGCAACAAAAATGGACCAAAAATTACACAAAGTTCCAACATCCTAATTTATTGACGATGGTTAAATATTTATGAAATAAATACAAGAGTGAATACCTAAAATAAGAATCCAATATGTATAGCTGTAGACAAAATGTGGCTCTTACTTTTACCGGTCTGAATTTAGCAGCTACTTTCTGGCAGCCGGTTTTCACCTAGCAGCCAAATAATTTTAGATGATTTTAATCGTGAAAAAAATATTTTTAAGGGACCTGTATAGAATAACATATAAAATGCCACACATCAGAAATACTATACAAATTTTCTCAAGGATCTCTAGGGCAAAGTTATCAGCCTTATGCCGGAGAGCGCAATTGGCACAGTAGAAAACAAATATGCGCCTTAAAGATACATTTTTTATTGTTTAAGGTTCCAGTATCGCTGTATATTGTAATTGCTTTATTCTTAATATTATGTTCGAAAACTAAGATTCTATTCTACATAAATTTCTGTGATTTCAGCTTAAAATTCTGATGATAAGATACCAACTGGAATGTTTTTTGGGTGAGCGTGTCTTCATAGAAAGTGCTACAACTTAATTTTTGTCTAGTTTTGACATTACGACAATATTGCAGAGAAATTATGTTGTAATAATCGATCAATACTTTAAAATATTTTTTCTAACATGTATTTTAGAAGGATGCAGTGACTAAAACATTTTAGAATAAGTATCGATTTAACGCCTCTTCCTGTATTTTAGTGTGAGCATCTTCCCTTTTTTGGTGTCACATAGTCTTGTAATTTTCAGTCTGAGAGCAATATGTAGCAAGTGTTTCAGGCTGGCCTCGAATGTTTTTAATCCCGTTTAAGAATTAGGAACACAGTTATGATAAAAAAAATAATCGGAAGATAGAATAACCGAATTTGATCAGATATACATACCTCAACTTTCTCTTCAACTATAAGTAAAAATATTTAATTTTATTTGGTTTTTTGTGGTACTCGTTTAAATATGTATATGTCAATAATTTATAAAATTTCAAAATGACGTTTTTTTATGAGTCAGATCGTTCGAGATGCAAATGAAAATAATAATGTAGGTATATTATTTTCTTTCATTTAATGTATTTTTTTATAGTTAATAAAAATGGATATATTAGACCAGTTTTAAAAAGCACGACTCTGGTATAAAAATCAATGCTAATTTGCATCTCAAAATATGATAGCTTGAAATAATATATTAAGTAGTCCGCACCTTCCTTTTTTAAAGTCTCCTATTATAGAAAGTCTTAAAGATACAACTGATTATATTTTAAGTTATTCATGAGGAGAAAATAAATTGTCGTCAATGAAGTCTACTGGAGATTCATTAAAGATATAATGTTTATACCCGATATATTTGGACATAAAACGAAAAAAGTTTCTGATCTATTTTATTTTTTTTTTATAATTAACCAAAGTATTAAAGATTTATGTGTATTGGTACAAATTATTTTAACTATAAGGTAAATTGCAATTAGGTTATATAAACTTAACAGAGTGCCTATAATATTTAGTTTGGGTAAAGTAACTATATAGATGATGTTTCTCTTAGATGGCTAATTAGACATTTTACGGAGGAGATAGAATTAAAATTTTGGGTGTGCAATTTCCGGAAAGGCCCAATTTATTTAAACTATTTAGAAAAGTCAACTACTTCTGGTTATATATACCGTAAAGTATCATGAATAAAGCATCCTGTATATTTAAGTTTTCTGGTCCCATCAAAGGGAAAATATAGTAAACGAGCAAAAAAATCGAGATATCGTTGGAAATATCCATTTTAAGGTCCCCCTCCAGAAGATTGAAACCATTTCCAGAGTAAGGTCTATCTGTGTGTCTGTGTGTAATCTTCTGCGATAATTGCCGAACCGTTTGAGCAATCAAGCTAAAATTTGGTATGAACGGTTAGTGTGTGCCTGGAATGCGACCATTAGTTTTTATACCGTAAAGTATCATGAATAAAGCATCCTGTATATTTAAGTTTTCTGGTCCCATCAAAGGGAAAATATAGTAAACGAGCAAAAAAATCGAGATATCGTTGGAAATATCCATTTTAAGGTCCCCCTCCAGAAGATTGAAACCATTTCCAGAGTAAGGTCTATCTGTGTGTCTGTGTGTAATCTTCTGCGATAATTGCCGAACCGTTTGAGCAATCAAGCTAAAATTTGGTATGAACGGTTAGTGTGTGCCTGGAATGCGACCATTAGTTTTTAGTTTAAATTGGTGCAGTATAAGATTGTCAAGAACGACATTGATTGAATGCACATGTACGATTTTGTCTTTTTGCAAATTTTAAGGATAAATAATATAATTTAGACCAAAATCTTTTAGTGCAAAGATTTAGAGCATAAAATTTCCTACAGTTTTTGTATTAAACTTTTTCCAGAATTTCCAATAGTTGAACCACTAGATGGCGGACAAAACATATGCATGTAGGTTTTCTCTAATTCTTCCCGATTTTGAGAACAAGCAATGCACTTTCGTGCAAAATGTAGAGCCCTTAATTTTATTTAAATTTTATGCTTTTCGAATTCCCCATAGTTTTTCCGCTAGAGGGCGAAAAAAATACACATTTAGGTTTTTTGCCTTTTTTTTTTATTTTGAAGACAACCACTGCACTTTAGTGTAAAAAGTTTTGGAGCATAAAATTCCCTATAACTTTGTATTAAACTCCCAATAGTTTTCAACCACGAATTTAGGTAATCCTAATTGTAGCAGTGTGCTATATAATGTGCGCATGCGCCCGCTTATGTCATTATCAATATTTAAATATCAATTTTGTAGACGTATTCACTACCGGCTTGATATTTTAAATGTATCCCATAAATTAAGTTAGTGCTTAGTATTCTGTAATTAAAATATTCCCATTCTCTACAGCCGAGCCGGGAAAGTTCTGGGGTGACACAGCCGATTTTTACGTTTTTGAATTCTATGACAAATTTTAATATCGTTCTTGTTGCAGACCATCTTATACATTTTCTAAAACAGTCAAAATTCGATTACATTTTAATTTTTTATTTACTTCGAGGTCCGGAAAAAACAACATTCCGCAAAATGTGTTAGCGTTATTACAAAATCATACTGTATTTTAATGGCCTGAAACATCATTTGCTTTACTATACAGCAAGTGCAAAATTTGGAACTAAAACCCAATAACTCATTTTTTTAAATGGATTGCCTATTTTTCTTTACAGAATGCGTTTATACGAGAAAACCTGAATAATGTTTTTACATATCCGTTTACTTTAATTTGAATTATTTTTGTTTAAAATCAAAATCATCTTTTTAATTTAAAACATTCAAATTTTCTATATGTGCCTTTGGAAAATTGGCATCAACAAATATTTAATCAATAAATGTGATTAAAAGTATTTTTGTTATTTTAAATAATCGTGTATAAAAAATAGGGTTCTTAATAATTGGGGTATACCAATCAAAATGTAATTAAGGGTGTATTATTGATTCAGGAGGAGTGTCAAAATTGTGGCAAGAACATATCAAGTTTCTACAGAACAGTTTTCGCATTTATATCCACGAAATATAAAGAATTCTACGAGAAAACCAAATATTTAGTTTTAATCCAAAATTATTTCTTAGCTAATAAGAAATGACAACATAAACCTTCTGGATCAAAAAATTTGTTTCTTATACGAGACCATAGAAAATCAATTCACCTATATAAAAAACACTGTATGTATTGGGCCAAAGAGGCCATTTTAATTAAATGTTTTGTGAAAAACTAGAACATTGTTTATAATATCATTATTGAATGGTATAGCTAGGGATACATTTGAAGTAATTACGTTGATCTAAATTAATAAAACACTCTGTATATTGCGACAAATATCATATCGTATAGCAGCAATCACTTTTTTGCCTTAAATGCTTCTCTGGATATGAAATGTCTGCATGGTTTGATTTTCCAATATTTCCCCTTTAGCAGTGTTTTAATACAAAGTATCAAATATCTGAAATATGTCCATAATCGTTTATTTGAAATGAGTATGTATGCATATATCGCTCAACTATTGTTCTAATGGACTGACAAAGTTCAAAAATACATTTTCCACAGTTATAAATAACACCAAGCTTTTGTTAATATTTTATATGGCATATATTTTGTTATACATAATACAATAAATAATAAAATGAGCTTAAATTATAACTAGTTAGTGAAATCCCTATTTATATCGTTTTAAAGTTATGTGACCCCGATACTATGATCAAACCAAAAATAATGTAACTACAGAAGTCGTTTCAAAGAAATTAAAGTAAAACAAAAATTTTAATGAATACCTAAATTTTGACTCTAACTAACCATCTGCTGTTTTATAAATTCCAAATTATAAACCTTTATAAGAAAAATTATTATTTTGTCTCTAATTATTTCTTCTACTTTTCCTAACGTTATAAAATAAAAGTAAACAGTACGTGACAAAAACTAAAGATAGAATAAAAAGATTCGTCCGCCCCTAAAATTAAATTTTAGCAAGACAAATGTTCCAATTTAAAACAAATGTATCGGATGAAGGAATCACGTAAGTTTTTGTTATCTCAATTTCAACTTTTTCACTTCTTAAATACTCGTTTCGAGCAAGGCGTGTGTCTGTGTGTGTAGCAATTAATTATCTGTCTACAAGGATTTTTGTTCTCAGAACTTTTTCAAGTTCTATTCATTTTATCGTTTATATGAAACTGTCAAACACGTATTTTCTGTGTAGGGATGTCTTTCAAAAAAAAAGGAAAACTTATCTTAACACATTATCCATGGCTTTAGTTTTGTTTCCGCAAAAAAATTACCACATTTTGAGTAACTAGCATATATCTAACAAAACTATAAATCTGGTTTAGTAAATTCTGCATAATGGTCACAATTAACAACTAGATTAATTCTACACAAATAAAGTAAAATTATAATATTTGACTTCAAGCGTAGGGGGAGAAAATAACGGGGTTTTTATTAATATTTTTTGAATTTATTACACAAAGTTTTTTTAGTTAAAAGGCGCCAACATAATATGTTATCTTACCATGTGGATTTCAAACCCACCTCTGTACTTTTACTCCCTCACATTGTCATATTAATTACAATTATGTATCTTTTTTAGTACCAAATAAATTTTAAAAAAAAATTACAAATTATACCTGACTTATAAGTGCGCGCATTAATAATGTAACCATTATTGCATCTATTCAATGTAATAATTTTAATTTAATTAACTAACGTTAAATTCTTTGGTAAGTCTCCACTATATTGTTACCCCACGTTATATAACTAATTGTTAACTTTTCTATTATAGGCCTGATGATGGCATTAGTATGTCGAAACTAGTTGACAATGAATTTTATTTCTTCAAAAATATGTACTTTCTTTTGAACTGTACATTTTATCAAATATATACAGATTTTAATCATTTTTTAATATAAAAGACGAATTTTTATCTAGAATGACACCGATAATTTTCCTAATAACGACTCAAGAGGTTAATATTATTTGACTGAACATTTTAATAAATTAATTGTACGAATTAAAAGTGAGTTTAGTTATTTTTTTCATTCGTAAAAATTTATGAACGTAAATTTTAATTTTAAAATGATTTATTTTGTTTGAACTGAGACCAAGATACACACAGCGCTGCGAGGGAGAATTTAAGTTAGGTGTTGAAATTTGAAGCGATATTGGCTTTCTTGTGTTTTGTGCTTTTGTAAGCAAATGAGATTTGATGTACAAATAATTATTTTGATATTATTTTCAATCTAATTGAAATATAAATTATTATCTTAGTCTTGGACGTAATGTTACATTAAGAATATATTATTCTCCATAACCATAAGTGAATATAATAATTTCGAAATCATTTTTAATAATAGAATTTAATCATTATCACACTAAAGTTAGAATGCTTATTCTAACACACTGGCTTCTCATGTGTTTTGTATGTATTTTTATTCTATATCAAGGTATAGAATGAATATTCCGTAATCGAACTAAACAGCATAGAATGCAGTGGATTTCAAAACTGTCAATGACAGATATAAATGGGGGCGATAATAATTATTTTCAAACCAGTTGCAAATTATAAAAAAACACCAATGCACCAGTCTTTAATCTCAGTAAGTGTACCAACACTTTAAATATTAATACAATGTAATACAAATATATCAACAAATAATTTGTTGTGTTCAGATTTAATTTAATTTTGATTCATACTTTATGATCGTGGGGAAAATATAGTCCGCTACTCGGTTAGAATAAAATAATTCGATACTTGTGGTTCCTCACGCTCGCTGACGCTCGAATTCGGAATTTTTACCTCGTATTGAATTTTTTCATTTTAACCTTACAGAATATACTTTCTTATCTTACGGTTTTAAGTTGTGAATCACGGAATTTGAGATGCACGTGCAGACGAGTCATTTATTTCCTTGTGTTGAAGTTATTAGTTCAACAACAACTACAACAAACGTCAGGACCGACATTAATGACAATGGTCAGTAGCTTATTTTATGGAGTTATTCATGCGGTAAAATGGTACTGTTAATGAAGTAAGCCATTCCCTACATCAGGTTACGATTTTTGGTACTAGGACATACTTATTTCCCTAATAGACCAAGCTACATAAAACTACAACATTAGTACTTCCGAACATTGAGTGGCCAATCTGCCAACGCGCTCAGGAATATTAAAGCAGGGCGGGCTATCAAAAATGATAAATTTAATAAAAAAAGATAAACCTTACGGATACAAATTATATAAATATCAGGTATTTGCTATTACAAAAGGCGGAAAATTATTGGCAGACGATTTCAAAGGGTCGGCAGACTGCACGAAAGTGGCCTTAATATATGTGACAAAAAAGGGTTAACTTCAAGATTAAAAATTATGTGAAATAATTACTGAGTCGTTAAACTAAAATGTATGCTGAATGGCAGACAAAAAAAAACACAAGACAACAAATAATATTTATGAAAGCAAAAGAAATACTGGTCTGCCTCGATGTTGTCTTCCGTTTTTTTGTCTGCCATTCAGCATACAGTTTAGTTAACAACTCAGTAATTATTTCCAATAATTTTTAATCATGAGGTTTAACCATTTTTTGTCACATATATTAAGGCCACTTTGTTGCAGTCTGACGGCCTTTTCTCTATCACGAAATCGTCTGCCAATAATTTTCCGTCTTTTGTAATGACAAATTTGATATCATTTTTTATTTTATAAATTTATCATTTTTGATCGCCCGCACCTGCTTTAATCTTCCTGATCGCGTGGGCAGATTGGCCACTCAATGTTTGGAAGAGCTAATGAAACCTCTCTATCTATAAATATTCCAGCTCTTAGACCATAATCATGGTGGTGTTGGGATTGTGAAATGTGTATTAAAAACACAAGAACCTTTTTTCATTCCAAAAGTAGATATTAAAGTAATGCAAACTATGACGAGAAACAATTCAATAATTGTATATTTTTAAGTAAAGTAGGCTTTGTTGCCAGATATTACGAAAGAAAAATAGAATTACTTCAAAATGAAAGAATTCGTAAATAAAAGATTAATAACAGCGTATTTTTAATAGATACTATAATGAAACGAACAATAACTATGAAAAAATAAGTATACAAAAAAGTATGAGTAAAAACTAATATCAAAGAATGTTTTTGGATAGATTTAAACATCTATTTCCTAAAGAAAAATCAGTCATTATAGCTAAATTAGACGTCATCAAATTTTACTTGTAGTTAATTCCGGCCTATAACTTTTCTACAGTTTTACAGAAGATAATAATATTGTTGAAGATATAGAGCAGATAGAGGATCAATAATTATTAGTTAGCTGTTCAGTTTTGTACCTACATTTTTGTTAAAATTTCAAAGGCAATTATTTAAGTCGTGAATCAAATAATGCAAAAAAAAGAACCACATATTTTCATTTGTACAAGTTCTGGTCCAATCATTTAGTTTGAGAGAATACCACAATAATTTGTCTTTCGAACATCCTGTAGATGTATGGATATAAGAAATAAGAAATAAATATAACCATTTTCACACTACCTTGATATACAGTGTAGTAACAGTAAATAGTATTGGAAAATTGAAATGAATTAATAAAAAAGGTTCAATCACTTCCTATGGGAATTTAAGGAAATATAATATTATTACCAAGAGAATGGGGGGTCATGCTCATTCAATTTTTAAATTTTCATTGCAATTAGTAACTTTATTTCCCATTCTTTGGATCTACAATTCTACCAACCAAAAATTTTTAATGATCATTATACAGTTATGAGAGACAAATTACCGTGGTATTTGGTCTTAAATATGGACCTGTATTTACATAGTGTAATGATCTAAATCTAATTAGTAGGCTTTAAAAATGTCATTGTTAGTTAAAGCAATCATGATGTGATCTATGAGCTGGTGGGTAATATTATTTGTGCCACCGGTAACATTTACCTAAATACATACCTCGCTTTTTGGCTATTGGGCCAGTGGATTGTACCTTAACGAGTGAATAAATGAGTTTAAAGTAAAGTGTTTATTTGTTGTAACACACCCTCAAAATATGCTGTAATATATTACATATGATGATAACATTAAAAAAATAATAAAAACTAGTCCAATTCGATTTTGCACCCAGAAAATTATTAAATAAAAGAAATTCAACTTAAAATTTATAGCGTATTCCATTGGGAAAAAAATGCAGCACGAGTGCGGAACCAGGGCAAAATTTACAAACCATTGGAAAATGTAGTGCAGGTTCGTGTAATCCATTGGGACGTCAGTGCGGCACTTTCTGCTCTGAGTGCACAAAGTTCCGCACGAGGTCTCGTGGTCGTGCGGCACCAGTTTCTACAGAAAATTTGGCGGGTAGAATAAAATTGCATTTTTTCCCCGATCTTATTGCTATGGAAGACCAAAATAGCCTATATTTTATTAAACAGGAGGGTGATAAATGGTTTATAATAATTAAATAGATAAAACCACAACATATTATTATATTCTTACTGGATAATTTAAATAAATGATCTGAACCATAATCCACAGATTCATTGACTGCGTGTTTATCTTAAAATTGATTTCAAGAGTTCCTTCAGTCATTCTCTTATTATAAATAATTGAAAAATTAACATCAACATAAAAATTTTAACATAACCTAACAAATCGATAAGAAATTTATGACACTCGCCCTCAAGGCCAAATGCACAATCCATTGACACTGCACCAGTGCGGTTTTTAAGTGCACTAAACCAGTGTCAGTTTTGCCCCCAGTGCCAAACTTTTTTTCCCAATGGAATACGCTATAAAATACTAAAATATATAAAAACCACATTATTAAAATCAGTTTTTGGTTCTTTCCAAATATGGCAACAAATTTATGAAGATATGAGGATCACGTGTGTTAAACTTCAAAAAAATCTATAGGGTATTTCTCAAATTATAAAGAGAGAAAAATGCATTGTATTTTTTAGAATCACCTCAGTGACCCTCATCCACATTTAATGTATATCCGTTTCCCAATAAATCACCTTGTATAATAAATGTTCTTGTTTGAATATTTGCTACCGGATATTAAACAAATTTTTGAAAAAGAACATTACAAAATTGCTTCTTATTTTTTTAGCTTTGGTCAAAAATACACACAAACTTTGTTCAAACACTAATACGCAAGTATATTACCTGAAAATTTAACATATTTGAAAAACAAAAAAAAACTAAATATTCTCCATTACTTTTATAGTTTACATTATCTATTATAGGTACTTTTAAAAATGTCCAAAAATAAGAAATGCAATTTAACCGGTTCGGTGTAAATTCTTCTACTTATTCATCGATAGAGAGTTGATTCAACATAAATTTGCAATCATAAATACTAAATTTTGAGAAAAGTGTCTAAATTCTAGTTTCATCAAGGTAATCTAAAAATAAAACTTTGGACATAAATTGCTTTTGTAGAAGACATAAAATTACATTGGTCTATATAATGTCTTTGGTAAAAGTTTAAAATTCTCTTTTGGTTTAGTGACTTAAATCCCAATTAAAACATTTTGTTGGTAGCTATTATTTCAGTTTTCATTTTTGGTGTCTGAATTTGCTTTTCTTTATTTTTGCAGAGCAATATTTTCGCCGCCCTAATTTGCGAAATGAATTCTTTATGAAGTTTCAAAGTGAATCCGGCAACACCCCAAGTCCACAAACGTCGGCTACAAAGATAGCGAAACTCTTTGTCAATTTCATTGCCACAAATTTCCTTTTTGGAAACCTTATTTTCTAACATAAATTCCATCTATAAGTGATACCAAGCCATCCTTATTTAGAGTGTAAATCCATCAAAAAAGGGAAACAGTATTTACTAACTTAAATTTTTAATTACTTGTAAATTATAACATAGCTAAAACATTAATTAGAAATGTGCAGAGTAATCTTTACTAAACTGAATACGATATATCTTTAACAAAAAGCTAATAGATAGCGCTACCAGTGCCATGATATTAAAAGAATTATAAAAATAGCAGAAATAAATAATCAATTATAACATTAATTAGTAAAGCCAAGAGGATATTAGAGCAAATTTTTAATAAAAGAATAAAAGCAAAAGTTGAAAATATATTCGAATCGAAGCACACTAGTTGGCTCCGATGACCGTATACTAATTGGCTCCCGTCGTTAAAAGGATTAAGTACCTATCTACTTTCTACGAGGAATATAAAAGTACAAAAAAAATATTGTCCTAATATGTTATATGGCAGGAATTTGTACATCAATTTAACAAATTCGAATTGGCTTATTACATTCTGTTTTAACAATATAGTATATTGTGTAACAAGGACAAAGAATGAGCTTTAGCAGCCTGCGGCTATTAGCTGCACGAGAGAGCGAAGCGATATGATTCATTTTCACATATGGTACGCGAAAAATATTTTTTCATCTACAAATTGTTTCCTTACACCTTTTTCTGTTGACTGACACTGCGCATTTTAATATACATATCAATTTAAATATTTTTTTTAATTTTCCAAAAAACTGATAAATATTTGAATGGTAATTGTAAAATAAGGAGTTGAAATTCGAGTAGAAGTCCTCGCAAGCGTTCATGGTGCGGATGAACAATTTTCAGCCCACATATGAGGTGGAAAACCAGTGTCCTCCGAAATATAATTACTCCACCAAGTAATCATCTAATTCGTGAAGTTCAGCACGCTCAGGTAAGATTTATGCGAAATCGATCGCAAAACAGTCACCCACTTCAAAGGGATTCAAAAATGAAAGGCCAAATATTGTTTAGCAAAAATAATTCCTGGATTAAACTTGGGATTTTCGGAAGAACCCTTTTCGGCCATTATAAATGTTTTTTTCTACAACCACTATGCAAAACACGCTTTTCTACACAATTTTTTATACGCAAAGCAGGCCTTTTCTTAATTTCTTTGATATCCGTGGGAAAAGTAATGATTTAGCGTGCGAAAAGTACGCGCTATGGCACTTTTCCCCACGGAAATGTCAAACACAGACAGCTATGACCTGTCAACTTTTTTTGACAGTTTAACATTATAGTGAATTTCTAAGTGTTCAAATTTTAAATTTAAACTAAAAGTAAGTAAACTATTTATTTGATTATTTATTTTAATTTATAAATTATAAATTAATTAATTTTTCTGTATTCAATAGTCATTTTTTAATTATTTCTTTTTAAAGTTGTAAGTTAAATACCTATATAAGTTACTGTTTTTCTTTTATTAATAAATGTGGTTGTAGAAAAAATATTGTGTACAACTTGTACGCAAAGCACTTTTCCCACTCGCTAGATTTGCGGTACTCGCCCACGGCTCGTGCCACAAACTTCTGCACTCGTGGGAAAAGTGACGCTTTGCGCACTTGTTGTACAAACTACTATTTCCTACGACGACTTAGGAAAGTAACATTTATCGCACTGTAGAGTACAACGGAAAGTGGCTTTTATTCACACGCGGGCGGAAAGTACTTTCCGCACACGTGAGGAAAATACTGTGAAAACTGTTAGATGCATCATTTAATCTAACTGGATGTCAAATACATAATTCTTATTTATATTTACAAAATCGATACTTTTTGTATTATTTTATTAAAACAAAAAATATCTTTTTTATCAGTAAATTTTACAAATCAGTTTACTTAATTTTTATAGCAATTCAAAATAATTCAATTTTTTTCTCAATTTTAGTTCCTAGTTATTGTTATTTTTTTAAATAACGTTACCAATATTTATTTTTATTTTAATACGAAAGTGATTGTTTATATAAACTAAAAACAAACAAACATAGAACCTGAAAAAACCTCAAAGTGAATAGTAATAGGAAAAATAGTGTACATTACTTGTGCGAAATTGATTTTTCACACTCGTAGGATTATCGCACTCGCCTTACCCCTCGTGCAACCAATATTTCCCACTCGTGATTTACCATTTTTTAAATCGATTTTTACTATTATTTTCTATATTTGCTCTTTTTGCCTTTTTTTAACCGATTTTTACCATTTTTATCGATTTTTTTCCCATTTTCTTACCGGTTTTTTAACATTTTTTTAACCCATTTTTACCACCAGTGGTAACTATTTTTATTGTTTTTAACGATGTTCACCAATTTTTAATAATTATTATCAATTTTTAACGTAATATTTATTTTTGGATTATCATTTATTGCACTTTAGTTTGTTTTTATTTACAATTTTTACCATTTTTACAAATTTTTAAACCGGTTTTTTTACCAAATTTTGCAACGATTATAATTTCGAAGTTTTTGCCACTTTTGCCGGTTGTTAAGAATTTTAACATATTTAACGGTTTTTTATCAATGATTTAACCATTTGACCGATATTTTTCATTGCTTACTATTTTCTGCCTATTTGTGACGGTTCTAATAATTTTATCCGTTTTTACCATTTTTTATCGACTTCTACAATTGTTCTGCCGATTTTTGCCAATTTTTTCAAATTTCTACCAATTTTTTACCTATTTTCAATTTTTTTTTTTAGCGATTTTAACATTGCTTAGCAAATGTATCCATTATTTTATCAGTTTTTACCATTTTTTTATCAATTTCTACGATTTGAAAGTAAAAATAGGTGAAAGATTAATATCATTTTTGGGGTTTGTAACGATGCTGAATCGACTGCCGTTGTCCGTTTGTCTCTATCTCTCGCCGTTCTCTAGGTGAATCAGGCTAACAGACGGACGGACGGACAAAACCGTCTTATAAGAGTTTTTTTTTCCTTGAAATGACATCAACTTTCTTCGGAATTCACCAAAAAGTTGATGCTTCACGAAACATTTTTAACAATGTCAAAACCTAAACACCTAGTTTCAAAGATAATTTTTTCGGACCATAGTCTAAGCTGATCAAATATAGGGTGTTATATTTAGGCATTACGGTGGAAAAATTATGTGAAATTAAAAAAAAATAAAAATAACTCCAAAATTAATAGATTTATTTATAGCAGACCTTTATAAATTTTAGAAAGTAATGGCATTTGTATACATAATAGGATTATAAATTACAAGGTGTGCTATTTAAAATAAGAACGATAGAGTCGTTTGAATATATCATTAGTGAAACGCCCCATTTCGGACTCCCTGTATAATTTTAAACCAGTGTAAATACATTATTGCTTTCAATTATTAGACTAATTTTTTTCAGTTAAAATTGTATGTCTTGTAAGTATAGGAAATGCTTAATTTATCTAATTTTTAACGTATAAATGTCATAAAATATAGGTCTTCCATAAGAAATAATATAACTTTGATACGCCACACTTTTTTGGGACAACCTGTATATTTCAAAATAATATTAAAATTTAGCCATTATTAATCAACTCATATCAATGACTAAACAAAATTTTCAAAATATAAACCGTTTACCCACAATCTATAGTCGCATCTATCGTGACTCACCCTGTATATTATACAAGGAGGCCCAAATTTAATTGAACACAATTGGGATTTTGTAAATCATTTTATACACCAAGTTGGTTAAATGGAAAAAAGATATGTGAAAATATTATACAAGGAGGCCCAAATTTAATTGAACACAATTGGGATTTTGTAAATCATTTTATACACCAAGTTGGTTAAATAGAAAAAAGATATGTGAATTGATTGGTTTTTTCAAAATTAAAATATCAGATCCGGTTTTTGATATATTTGAATATCTGAATCTAGCCTGTGTATTTAAAAAATAAAATAAAAAAATACAATCTAACCTGTGTATTAAAAAAAAATAAAAACAAAAATTTATTTTATTAACAGAAGTCTTGACTATATACATCTAGCCTGTGTATTAAAAAAAATATTTTCTCGGGATCCGAACCAGGAACTTTTACCACTGTACCACACCCCGTATAACTATCATTTTAGTTAATTTCTTTCTGTTTGTCATGGTGGACCATTTAACGTCTAGCGATCAGGGCGAGGATGATAACAGCTGCGTTTTGTTGCTCCACTTCTGTTTCTGGTGAAAATTCTGTTTCGTTGTACCAAACACTGGGTTTGGATATATACTTTGACTCCAAGAAAATGTTGGGTTCGAAATAAAACGAAGTGTCATGTGTCAAAAATATTGGTAATCGATATTGTTGTATTACAAATTAAAATTTGAACAAAACGTGACCGTTAATAGTGGCGCTCTCAGTTAAGAATGCAATATTTACCTAGATAGCCTTTCTAGTTTTAGTAAAAGACAAATAACTTTTATATTCGACTTATTTATTAAGTTACTTCAAGGCTTAAAACCGTTTATTTTAATAGTATATCTCTTTTTAATTTTTGTAACTAAGAACCGCTTAGAAATAAAAACTGGTTTAAAAGAAATAAACAAAATAAGGTAATTTTATTTGGTTTTAAATAGTGAAAACTGCGTTTTGATCTGGGCCTCGTTTTTTTTTTTAGAAATTATCTTTCGGGGTGTTGATTTCTTTTAAAACTAAGTAGCCATTGGAAAGTTGCCCCAGATATTTTCTGTTTTCAGAAAATAAAATATCTGATTTATGTCATTAATATTCATAATAATAATACTAATTTCCCTATATTACATATGAATCTCAAAAGCGAGAGCTTATGCGCGAAAGGATGGAACGATGATTTTACTTTTGATATTTTCCTATTTCAATCTTTTTAACTGGATTTTTTAAACCAACATGTATTTTTACAGTGGTTCTAAGATTTAATTTACTACTTATATTACCGAAGGCGAATTTTGAGGAAACACTACGTGGTTGTTCCACATAACAAAAGTACACCCTCTCTTTTACATTTACATAAAAATATACTCAATCTCTAACGTTTTATTCTGAGATACCGAGTAGCACGAATTCCTCTTTATTTATTTCGTCTCCAAGCTATTTCAAATTACGTAGGGGAAGTGTCTCTTGTTTCTCTTTTCAGAACCTGGAAAGATTATTTGAAGAAATGAAAAAGTTACGAACAATTATAGCTGTGTGGCGATAACATCTAATACATGATCCTTTTCATTTATTCTAATGTCATATTAGAATGAAATATAAATACAACGTTGTTACCATGATTAGAGCATATTTTGTTGATTATTGTATTTACAAAAAACTAATTTATAAATCAATTTCTAATTCCTTTAAATTACAAAATTCATATTTGTGTAAAAACAATCCAAACATACTATATCGAGGGTTAAGCAGAACAAATTGTTTTGTCATGTTTTTAGCATTAGGTTATTAAGTGGCACATTAAATCTGAGAGTAAGCGTGGCTGCAATATCGCGAAGCCTGCGCAATATTAGCATTCATATTATAATCATGTTAATTAATTACTTCTCTAATTATTACTGGGGAATGATGCATTAAAGCATCTATCTTCTTTATCAATGGGTTACTATCACCAATGTATTACGATTCCAATTAATGTTTGTTTTATGTATTGATATTTGCATCTATTTATTTAGTGAACTAGACAACAAAATAAAGGAATGTACAAGGTAATTCAAAATGCAACTCTCAACGGCCTGATGGATATTTCTACTTTTAGAATTTTTAATGGGTAATAAAACTATCTTTATAATAGCTAATTTAAATGTACGTCGAAACAGATTTATTTCACATTTGACTGAAATCAAATAAAATTTTAGATCGGGTAGCTCAGGCGGTATCTTCAGAACGAATAAACGGATTATTTTAAAATTTTGGCTGGTCATTTTAGTCCTAATTTTCAATTAAACGAAATAAAAATCAAAAATGGTGGACTTAAGATGTCTTTGAAATTTGAGTAAAAACTGAATTTTCAAATGTAACATCCAGTATATTTTGACATATTTAGTTTCTTCAAGTCAAATTACGTGTAATTCATATGTCAAAAATGATTTTGGCTGTCGAAAATAAAAATTATTTTTAATCGAGGAAGCTGCCACTTGGTCTTAAACTCTCAAAAGGTGACCAGATGTTACTAAAAATATTATTTTTGCATAAATTTAAATGTTTTTTATTTTATTAGTGTTTTAATTACTCCACAGCCGTCTTTTATGAAAAACTCAATTTTTTTAAAAGGGAAACATGATGGGGTCATTAAATTGGCGATTTAATTATAAATCAAATGATCATAATGTCGGAATGGTTTTTGAAAAACATTGTAAAATAAAAACAAAAACAAAAATTTCGAATAAAAATAATTTTTATTTTTGACGGCCAAAATCTTATATGACATGAATTATACGTAATTTGACTGGTAGAATCCAAATATGTAAAAATATACTGGGGGTTCCGTTTGAAAATTCAGTTTTTACGCCAATTTTAAAGAAACCAGAAGTCCGCCATTTTGTATTTTATGTCATTTAATTCAAAATTACGTTTATATTTTAAAATAATCCGTTCATATGTTCTGAAGATATGAACTCCTGAGCCATCCGGTATATTTGCCATAGATATTGACATTTTTAAAACGTTTGACAACAGTTGATAATCCACACTATTACTTAAGATATATTTTAAATATAAATATTGTTATGAATTTCTACGACGTTCTCAATTTGGGGTGAGTTCTATATGAAAAAATAATAAACATTACAAAAAAATATAAAAAAAATTAAATTTTAGATCCTGTCCACTTCCTCTTCTTTAAACTCATCCGGCAAATTCGCCTTTAAATCATGTATTACGCTTTCTTCTTTAAAACAGCTTCTTTTATTTTTTTCTCAACCGTTATATCTTCTTTCTTCAAATTTTCTCCCAGATTGCTTCCTTTTATAGTATTCTACTTAAATAATCTCCACAATACCAATCAGCCCAGCTCACCTTTTCAAAAAAAATTTTTAAACGTATGAAATTCTTCTTTATTTTAAATTCTTTAAAAATCTAACAATAGTCCAGCTTTTATTGACAAATCATTCGTATCTCTTCTATATTTTTCTTAATTAACAAATTTTTGTAAATTATTGTGACATGTTTTTTTTTTAAAATTTATCAAAAATTGACTTGTTTATTATTTTTTATTCAACTGTCGTCTTTTTAAAATTAAAAATTTTTTGGTTACTTGATTCATGAATAAAATTTTTTTAATCACTTTTGACAAACTTGCCATTTACTTTTTAATTATACAGCAAAAATTTACTTTAATATTCTATCCAAATTTTAACTTTCTCTTTTAAATTATTATACAAATAATAATCATTCATATTATAATAATGATATGATATTACAAATAAGATTTTTTTTTATACTCCACAATTGTTGATTTTAAATATTTTATACACCAATTATTTTCAATAAATGCTTTAAAATTATACTTTTAACAATAAACTCTGTTTATAAAATTCAAAATTCACAAATGTTATTCAAACCTTTTAACAAATAACTAATAATTAACTTATAAAAATGACTCATACAGAGTATTTCATTACAAATTCCCAAATTTACATTTTAAATTTTCCATTTATGGAAAATTTTAAATGTCAATTTCCTACCTTTCTATTCTATATTTTAACTATTGTGATTATTAAAATGTAAAGTCCCTCGAATAAAATTTTAATTTAGAACAATTATATTTAATTTTCACTCTGTCGTTTTTCTGAATTCTTATTAAAATTTTCTTTCTTCATTTATTCTTCTTTCTATTCTTTTATAACATTTCCAACTTATTTACTTCTATCTTTCCATATACAATACTATCTTCTTTTCTCTAATATTATCTTGAATTACTTTTTAATTATTTATTACCCATATTTATTCATAACCTTTTATTATACTTCATCATATTTCATTATAAAACTTCATATACCTCATATATTCTTTATATTAATATTTATTATTTAATTATTTTATATTTCAAGATCCTATTTTCTCTGCTTTATTACTATTCTTCTTACCTCCATCTTCATAATAATTTCTTACATTTTCGTACTTTTACCTATTTATGCTTTTATTCCCATACCTATGTCCATTATCAATATCTTACATACTTTTATGCTTCCCACAAGAGACTTTAATTTTTAATTAATTAACAAATGAACTAATTTAACTTAAATTCTTTTTTTTTTTTTTTTTTTTTTCTTTTTTAATAAACTTCTTAAAACTAATTTAAATTTAAATTTATTATTGACTTCCTATAGTCATATTCTAATATCCATTGTCCTTGCTATGGTTTTCCTCAGTAAATCCATCAATTTGTTTCTTTTCTATATTTTAAATTTGACCTTACGTCTTTTATATCTTTTCTGCATACCATTTTTATTTCTTTTATTCAATTGTTGTATTCTTCGTTTTATTTTTGTTATAATTTCTTTATATCTTGGTTCGTTTCTATTACCTTTCATTTTATTTATAATTTTCCCATTATTAATATTTTCTGTATTTACTTTCTCTTTTTCAATATTTTCTTTTATATTTTGTTCTATGTTCCTTGGTCTTTCATTTCCTATATTAGAAATATTGTTCATATTGACTTGTATTTGTATTTTATTTATTTCTTCGCCCAACTTTATTTCATTTTTAATCTTTTATCCTATCTCTTGTTCAGTATTTTCCATTTCTTTTAATTTAATTTTTATATTTTCTTCTTCGTCATCATTTTTATTATTATTTTGTAATCTTGTTTTATCGATTTTTTCATTTATTATCTCTATCTCTATTTTAACTTTTTCAATTCTTCCTTCTATCTTATTCTCTACAATTTTTTGATTTTCTATTATCTTTTCTTCTGATTCTTTGATGTTTTTCTCTATTACTCCATCAATTCCTGTAATAGTGTCCATCCATTTATTTTCTAAAATTCCCATTCTTTCTGTAGCATCCTGTATTTCATATTTTACTTTCTCTACTTTTTCTTTTATTTCTTCTTTGAATCCTTTTTCTTTTTCTTGTAAAATTCCAATTTTAACATCTTGTAACTTTTCTACTTCTATAATTCTCTCAATCATTTCAATCCTTATTTCTTTTTTTGTTTCTTCTAATGTGTCAATCATTTCTGTCTTATTTTTTTTTAATTCTTGTGTTATTCCTATTATTTTATTTCCCATCTCCTGCATTATTTCTTCTTTCATATCATCAATTTTCTTCATATTTTTATCCATTTTCTCGCCCATATCTTGTATTTGTTTTTGATTATTGTCCAATTTCTTTCCCATTTCTTTTCCCATATCTTGCATTTCTCTTAAGCGTTCTTCTTTATCTTCCTTTCTATTTTCTTGTATTACTGTCTCAATTTCGTTCTTTAATGTTTTGCTATTTTCATCCATTTTCTTGCTATTTTCATTCATCTGAAACATCATTTGTCTTAAAACATCCATTATATTATCTTGTTCTTCCTTTTTCTTTTGTTTTTCTAGTACTAGTTCTTCTTTTGGTTCACCTACACTTGTTCCATCGTATTCTTCCATAATTTGTTCTGGTATTTCTACAATATCACCTTGTCCTATTTCCAATTCTTCCTCTTCTTCAATTTGTCCAATCCTTTTTCCCCCTCTTAAGTCCATTTTATTTTATTTTAATCAACACTATCACTTGTAATATCAATAATTATGAATTCTACAATTTTTTGAATAAAATTTTGAAAAAAATAAAAATTAAAGAGATTTTTACTACAAAGGAGGGTATCGTTTTAAATGGGTGTTTTGGGTCTCTCATGAAAAAAATTTTTATGTTTCAAAAACTTGAAAATCGAAGAGAGGAAAACGAAAAAATTTGTTTTGTATTAAAACTATAAGCTTAAAATGAATTTCCATTGCGAGAAATTCTAAATTACCTGATTTTTAGGGTGTATACGGACGGTTAAAATTATTAATAAATAAAACATATTTAATGGAAGAAATCTCTTTGAAATGAAAAAAAAATACGTAGAATGAATCACTAATATTTTTAAAACTATTAGATCTGTCTAAAAAAGCCCAAATATTTAACAATTGTTAACTGAAAAATCTAAGAACTGGAAAAGTTTGACATTTATTATTAATATCCAAGTTGTTAAACCAATTTTTAAATATGGCAACATCGCATGTCTTAACACAGAACCACAGTAGCTCCTATATGAGGTGGAGCTTTTGGGAGACAAATGCAAATAAGAACAAACTATTATTTGGAGTTAACGGGGGTTAATCAGTAATACAAAATTGCATTTATTTTGCATTTCACAAAAAAAAAATTATGGAATATTTGTCTCCCAATAGCTCCCCCTACTATGAACCTTATACTGTGCCAGAAATAGCTCCTCCTACTATAAGCTGTGACAGAACTTTGACTTTTATGTTTTTTTTTAACTTTAATATATTTATTAAACTTTGTCCAACTACTAAATCGACCGCTTGGTCAAAAATTTGAGAAGTGGGGAACGAAACAACAAAGGGAAAATTAGAGAAGTGGGGACGCTGGAGGTGTCGTTTTAGTTGTTGGACAATCTATACCCGTATTGATAAGCAAAGGCCAGGATTTAGCAGATTTTTTTACGATCAAACGTTTAATTTCAAATATTTAATATTTTTGAGACGTCTTAAGGTAGATCAGTTTAAGAAATAAGCGAAAGATGGCGTCAGTCGTCAATTTAAGTTTGAATTATCTATTTAAGCAAAGATGGCGTTACAATCGAAGTTATTTATTTAATTATATGCTTACCTTTTGCTACAAAATGACCTATAATTATTGTGTCGCAATGTTCAAGAATATTTTTAATAGTGATTTAAAAACTAGAATAAAAACGTAATTTCGACGCCAACTCCCCCTTGGTTATTTATAGTATTGAGGTGTAGTATTGCCGGTACTACAGAGAAAACTGTCGACTGTAAACCGAATTTAAATAAATCCGAGTGGCACCATCTTTCTCATATTTGTTTAACTGATCTACCTTAAGTGACAGATTTTTTTTAAATTATAGGTGGAATATAGGTTTAAAAAATAAGGGTTAAATTTTTATTACTCAGGTTTTTAATGGCCCATTAACCTAAAATCAAGCAAACACCCCATTCGTGTAAGAAGTTTAAATGTTAATCTTTTTATTGATCTAATAGGATAACCTTATAACGTCAAATAAAATATTACTAACACATTTTTTAAAAGCTTTATTCAAATATTTATCAATCTTAATTTTTTAAATTAACGTGTAAAGTATAGTTAGTATTGGTTGAAATATTGAAACTCCGATATTTTAAATCAGATGAAATGCTATTTAAATTAATACCTTTTGCTCTTCCCTCCATCTGATAGTGTCTTCTGATTTTTGCTGTATTAACCGCGATTCTGCTTTATTATTTTAGGTATCAATGTTAGAACTTATTTTTAAGTAATATACAACCTGTAACAACTGTGGTGACAACAATAAATCTTATGTGATAGATTGCAAATTAATTTTTCTATTTGTCATTTCGATGACAGCTGGTGACATCACTAATTCAACCATTTTACATTATTGGTTCTTTATTTCCATTTTTTTGTAGTAATAATACCAGTATTTATGATTTTGACGTGTACCAATAAAAAAAATAGCAGAAAGTATTCGTGGATAACTGATCTTTAAAACACTTGACCTATTTCGAGAAAAATCGCGCGTGTTCTATTAAATGACAGCTGGCCGCCATGTTGCCAAATCCTCCTTGTCAGTCCTTGTGATTTCAAAATTTCGAAATTAAAAAAAAGTATGTTCCGGGGCGTTTTAAAGAAAAAAATTTTGGGAAATCCATTTTTTTTTTAATATCTTTTAGTGAGAAAAATTTCGTACGGGGTCGCAAAAAACCCAAAAAACGATACCCTCCTTTAGGGATATTTTTTTTAATTTTTTAATATTAATATTAACCTTAAAAAAAATAAAACCTATTATTGAATAATTTTAAAATCAATAAATAATTAATATCTCATTCAATTATATTCAAAATGGGAAACAAAATGCATTGGTAAAGTTGGTTTAAAAAACTAAAAAAAAAAACAAATTTTTTGTCAAAAATTCATAGGTAAACACGTAAACCCATTCAATTGTTTTAACTTTTATCATTTTTTGCTATAACTTTTACAAACACTATGTTAAAATTATGAAATAATTTACACACATACTACTTTTGGATTCTTTTCGGATATGCTATTTACTTTTTTCATTTATTTTGTACTTATTGATAAAACGAAATTACAAAAAATTAAAAAAAAAATCTTTATAATTCTAAATTTTAAGAAACTAGAATACATTTTAGAAGTTATTCAATTTAGTTTAAATTCGTAATATAATTTTAAATGTTTCGTAATTTTTAAAAAATTCCACAATTTTTCTAATAACATTTTGAAAAAAATGTAATTATAAAATTTATTATTACAAATTTAAAGTTATTTTTTTAAAATTTTTAATATTAAAATTTAAAAAATAATTATTTAATACAGATAAAAATTGCTTAAAAATTAAAATAAAAACTAGCGGCGAAACTATGTGGACAAAATTTGTAGAAAATTTTATGTTCTACAATTTTGATCGTATGTAATTTTTCATAAAAATCCATAATTTTGTCTCAAAATCTAAATAAGTCGTAAATGTATATATAAATTTTTTCACGCCCTCTAGCAGCAAAACTATGAGGAATTCAAAAAAACGGTAATGTCAAAATGTGCAAGAAATTTTCTTTCATATCCTGTAATTTTTCATAAAAATGCATTATTTTGGTTATTTAAGAAAAATATGACAAAAAAGTACTTTTTAATAAATCTGGCAACAATGGCAAAAGTTTTTGAAAATTTTAATCATTCGAAATTAAACTATAACGTATAAAAATATGTGCAAAACTTTATTGCCATCTTGTTTAGTAATGACGTCATCACTTATAGCGACTGTCATTCCGGTTGTCCGATTAACTCCAAAATCTATACTGGTCGTCTCCTTACTACCCTAAATATGTATATAAAATTTCATCCAAATCGGTTCAGCCGTTTAGACGTTATCGTGTTCACACACACACCCACAAACAGACAATATGTATCACTATTACATATCACTTTTGCCTTCGCCTCCAAAGTAACGTGTTTTTCGCCACGATCATGCAATAGTCGATCCAACATTGCGGCAGATAAGGTGGGCGCTCTTTCATGCAGCAAAAGAGATTTTTGTTGGTTTCTAACCCAATTAACAAGAGGTGGGCATAAAAATGGTCAAATTTTAAATTCTTTTTGGCCACCAGGCGCTACCCTCGATCGATCGTCTTTACGCCTCTGCAGAAAGTGACGTTTTTGTGATCGTGGGTGTCCAAAGACCCAATTCTATTACTTGCTACATCTTCTTCCCAAACGGGTTTGGCCACTTCCGGTTGCGTGTCATCTATAATGCAGCAACTGCGTATATAGTCTTTAAGACATCCACACCCACCCCTACATTGCTTCTTTCCATGGAAGAGCCGCAAAAAATTCAAATGAGATTTTTCCCCACTTTCGTCCCACTTGGTCAGGCGTCATGAACCAGATTCGAATATATGCTCTTCTCTACCGTTCTATCTGCTTTGCTTGCATCTTCTTTTGCTTGAAGGTTTTTTTTACAGTGGGCTCTCGGTCTATAACTACCCTATCCACTTTAAATCACATGTATTGGATGTTAATTTTTTTCACATACAACTACATTACTATTTAGTTTCATTATTTTATTATTTATATGTTTTCGTGTGAAATTAATCGTTTCAGTTTTATTCATGTTCAATTTTGTATTGTACCAATACGCCCTATAAGATATTATTTCGTAAATTTTTGTAAGAAACATTCAATTTATTTTTTAATAGTAGTATTTTAACCTTTTTTTTAATAGGAAATTGAACTCATATACTTATAAAATATCGTAAAATATCTGGAGACCAAACTGGTGACTGATAGACGATAGAAAAGTTTCAAGAAACGAAAATTCGAAATTGGGTTTATTCTAACAGCGGTGTGCGTGATACCGCATAGCCTGATTTGACAAGTTGACGTTCTATCGATGAAATCACAGAAAGCAGGGCGAGGAAATGTTTTGCTTTAACTCTGACTTTGGCAGAACTCTTGAAGCTGTGTCACATTTCAGCTAGTCAATTTATCAGAGAATATTACCTAGTTATTCTCGTGTAGATGAATTTTAAGATCAGTGGCGGAGAAGGTTCATTATAAGGTTTAGATAAAAATTGAGTTAATTTTTTTATTTAAAAATAGTGACGTTTTACTAGGACATGTCACAATGGATTGGAGCAGCTTCTCAAAGGTTAATAAATATATTAGTTAGTTTTATACGTAAAGTTATAAGATTAATTGTCAGTAGATAAAACGTTCGTTAACTTTAACGGTTCTGTAACTAATGACAATGACGTGTAGATTGTGACAATTATACAAGAAATCAACTTGTAAAGTTTTATTCTAAACGTCATCGCCTTTACTTACTGAATCTTTAAAGTTAATGGACGTTCTATCTACTGACAGTAAGTTTGATTATTTCGGAACAATATCTTTTGCTTTTGCTCCTATTTTTGTTCTCGCTTTTGCTCTCGTTTTTACTCTCGCTTTTGCTCTCGCTCTTTCGCGCTTTTGCTCTCGTTTTCCTCGCTCTCTCCGTTCTCTCTCTGGTATTTTTTTTTCAATATGAACATATACTTTTATTTCATATTTAAATTCCCCATTTTTTTCTCTATCCAACCATGTATAATATTTAATTATTTTATTGGGTTTTAACAATTAACTGTACTTTAGGAACAATACTTAGAAATATTCCTAAACGTGGTTGGATAGAGAACAAAATGGGAATAAAATAAAAAATTAAGGTCCGTATGAACAAAAAATTATAATAGAGAGGTCCTTCAAAGAGGAAACGTTATTTTAAAAACTTGGATATGGTATAAAGTTAAAAATTAAGGAAAATCGTTAATTTCAACGTTTTACAAACCGGATATGACATTTTAGTTAAAAAAATCAATTATTTCTTTTTTTTTTCTAGTTGGCGAACATTGTATTTATAACGTTTTATGAAATCCTAATAACGTTTAAGTAAATTTTTGCCACACTTTATTAAAAACAGTACATTTGCGGTTTATTAGTATATTACATAATTTGACATTATAGAAGGAATCTTCTGGGTAGTTTTTTACCTACAGTTCGGAAACACCCTGTATAAACATATATTTTGTGTTTCATCAACTTACATTTATTTTAAATCATAATTTTTTAGATCTAACTAGATTTAAAATGAATTTGTTAATTAAATTTAAAAGTTATATTTACTATTTTTAAAATAATCAAAATTATTAGCAAAGTTAGGCAACTAAAAAATATATTTAAGGAAATCCTTTTAAGTTTTAGTTATTTTGCTTTAACGTTTTACTCATATTTATCTTGGATGCTTTCATAGCTAATTTAATACCGAATTAATTTCTTAAAGTGTTTTCAAGTTAAATAATATAAATCTATCTAAGCACAAATTAACATTGGAACAGAACTGTAAACAAAAACGTATTTTGTATGTTTCAAAACAGTTGGTTTGTCTATGTCACTGTAAGTTTTAAATATTTTTTTTGATAAATATTTATTATGTAAGTCTGATCCTTTAGATATATTTTGAAGAAAAAATCTACCTATTAAAATTGTTCAAGTATATATACAGCGTGTGTCACAAAGAGGGTAAACTATGAAAAACTGCTCACACGGTAATTATGGAAATATGTAGGCATAGATTATAGATTATGCTGTATTTAAGCAAAACATTTTGACAGACATACCACTTCCGGTTATACCGGAAGTGAACATCAACTTTGTTATTTTAAATGGAACACCATGTATTTTTTTACATTTTTGGATTTGTCCTGAAACTTTAAGTAATTGCTCCGGCCAAACGACATAAAATCGGATAAAACGGCTTACATGTCCCTATCTAAACTTTTTGAGTTTTACTTGTTGGCACCATAAGAACAAAATGTATGCCCCGTGTTGGCGTACTTTTGATAACCTTGTATACATTTTTCTCAAATGCTACCAAGTAGTACTTAAAAAGTTAAGATAGGGACATGTAAACCGCTTTATCCGATTTTTTGCCGTTTAGGGTGTTCCATTTAAAATAACAAAGTTCTTGTTCACTTCCGGTATAACCGGAAGTGGTATGACTGTCAAAATATTTTGCTTAAATACGGCATAATCTATAATCTATGCCTACAAATTTTCATAATTATCGTGTGAGTAGTTTTAGTTTTCGAAAAAAAAAACTCTTATAAGATAGTTTTGTCCGTCCGTCTGTTAGCCTGATTCAACTCGAGAACGGTGAGAGATAGAGACAAACGGACAACGGCAATCGATTCAGCATGGTTGAAAAGCCCTAAAATGATATTAATCTTGGACCTATTTTTACTTTCCCGCACTTATACCATATATAATGGAGTATATAAGGTATATCCCTATATAGAAATTTATTTTCGTAACTTTAAATTTTCGAAAACTCGAAATAACGGCAAAAATATTGTCGTTTTCCACTTGTTTGATATACGCTGTATACGAAGTCTGAACGGTTAGGTTATCACAGTCTTTTATAGGCGTGGGCCCGAGGCCTATAATTGTAAGAGATTTATAGGATGCTTCAAGGGGAATTTATACCAATGAATTTTCCACCTTTATCTCTATCTGTATTTAAACAATATAGTTTTTCACATTTTGCATCATCAGAAGATAAAGTTCTTAAGCTGTTACTATCTATATTTAATAAATAAACTGATCTACAAGATTGAACTGGTGCCGAATCTGATACAATCCAGCCAAATTAAGTACTTTACAATATGGGAAATACAACATAGCAAAATAGTGATGTTTGAAACTGACTATTTCAAACATATTGAAATGTTACACTTTTTTTTAATAGAATTTCCCCTAAGTAACTTCTTTAATGGAAGTTTTACATAAAAATTCAAACGTACTTACATTCCAAGATCATAACTTTAAAACGAAGTTCTAAACATCGTCTTATGGCAAATATTATTTTACTTAGCATTATACTTAACATTTTAAATGTTATTTTACTAAATATTTATCTTTACAATATTGCTATATTGCAACGGTACGACTGGTTTGCTAAACTATGTTGCCATATCTTGTGAATTCCTCGTAAAGTAATTGGAGTTTGTACAATTGCGCAAAGCGTCACTTTTCCCACGAGCTCAGAAGTTTGTGGCGCGAGCCTTAAAGCGAGTGCCGCAAATCCAGCGAGCGAGAAAAGTGCTTTGCATAGTTGTACACAATATTTTTTCTACAACCACATTTATTAATGAAATAAAAAGAGTAACTTCTCAAAAAATGTTGACAGATCATAGCTGTGTTTGACATTTCCGTGGGAAAAAGTGCCATAACGTGTACTTTTCGCACTCTAAATTATTACTTTTCCAACGGATATCAAAGAAATTAAGAAAAGGCTTGCTTTGCGTGTAAAAAATTGTGTAGAAAAGCGAGTTTTGCATTGTTGTTGCAGAAAAAGATTTTTTATAACATAAATGTGGAGCATTTATTTTATACTTTAAAATCTGTATTATAAATTAACCAGAAAAGAAATTATTTTTATTTATTTTTATATTGTATACTAAGAATAATTTGTTAGAAATTAAACCTGTACAATAATGCTCCCTTTAATTTAATCTTGACAATTCCACTCAAATTAAAAAACCAGAAAACATTTTTTTATAATTACCTGTTAAAGCAGCAATTCGATCTGGTACTTTTTGTAAATCGATTGCTAATTTTCCATTTTTAGTTTCCTTTTCCGAATATTTGAAAACATTATATATAATTTCAGGACCTTGTGACTTGTGAGCCCAATGTGTTATTTTTCACTTTGGAATTCATGTTGACAACAACGCACTAAATTCTTACGAAGCGAACAGTTTGAATGATCTCGTTAAATGAGCTTCGTGATGGGGTAGATCGGGTGAAACTACTGCGCACCCATGATTCATAGCTCAACTTATTTTGGTCAGATTTTAAATAACAAATGTTTCTGATTATAATTATAAGCTGAGTGACCCAAACAACAACTTGTAACACACCATTGCATTGACTTTATTGGAATTTGGTATTTTTGGGACATATTTAACGCTACACATCTGTCTACGCAATCTACAAAGTTAGACGTCAAGTATACCACAGACATTCCAAAAACTAACCAAATTAGCGAAGCGCTAAAATAAGTTAAAATTTAGTTATCTTAATATGATTGATCTTTATACATTTTCTTTAAATCTGACGTCTCATTGTTTATATAAAATTTTTATTTATTTAATAATGAACTAGTCAGACATAAAATTCTGTATGCACCTCAAGCATTACTGAAAGTTTACACTTTCGGGCGGCTTACAAACCCTCGACCCAGAGGGCCTCGGGTTTGTAAGCTTGTCGCACTCGCGTTTAGACATCTACATAAATAACTATTACGTGATACGAGCATATAATATAAAAGGGAAATTGTGACTTAAATTGTCAATGGCATTGGAACTGTTTGACTTCGGAATAGTATTATTTAAACGGCAGAAAGTAGAGCGTGAAAATCAATATTATTATTGAATAAGCATGTGAAATAAAATGTAACTCCGATAAGTTGATCGAAACGAAGGGAAAATCTTATATGCATAATGGGATAATACCAGAAAGTCTAGAGATTGGGAAATTCGATACGATGCAATCGCACAAACTGAACGCTGAATTAGAAAACGGAAACCTTGAAATGGATATGAGATTTTGTATATATTCGGAATATAAACAGCCTGAAAACCAAATAGAATTTTGGCTTTTGGCTACAATCGGATTAAACACTTTTCGCAGAAAATAATTTAAAGTCACAATATTAATTCTTAACTTATGTCTCGCACTTTTTTCATCAATAATACTTAATTAGATCATTATATTATTTTAAACCCTGTGCAGAAACCGATTTTTGTTCGGCATGTAAGGAAATCAAGAAAGTATGCAGACAGAGACATTATAAAATATTATTTAGTAGTCTCCAACATTCGTAGTAAATATATGCTTCTTAATTATTTCCCGCCAACTTTACTAATCTGCTTATTTTTATTAAATCAATTAAATGCTAAATATGTTTATAATTTTATTTTAAATTGTACATTAAAAGTAGTTACTCAACCTCGATTAGGTTTGAAATAGAAATGAGCAATATCTGAGTAACTTTCCAATTAAAAATATGTAAGGTTCAGTTTGCAATAAGTTTCTTTGACAAAAGAATATATCTTTGGTGATTATATTCGCATTTTTGGTATATGAAAAAGTAAAGATTTATGGAATAATTTGACCACTAAACCCACTTTAACCGAACATTCGTATCCCCCCAGGGAATCAGCACAAAGCCTACATATTTAACGGATTACATGATGTCTTGCATGAGGGATGTCTGCTTCGATAGAAATCAAGTTCTGGCTATGATGAATCATGCACATTGCTTACATCTGGCATCACCCCTGATGCAGGGTAGAATGGGTGCAAGATAATGCAGTTTACCGTGAAAATGAGAAGAGAGTATTTGGAAAATGAAAGTTGTTTTAGAAGGATTTCCATAATTGTACCGTAAAAATTTTTATATGGTATTAATAATAAAATAAAACATGAAATATTGTTGTAAAATTATATTTCCGTTTATATTCAATTAAAAGATACTTATATAAGTTATGTTTAATCATCTTTTAGAATTTCAGTTATTGGTACACTATTGGTGAGTGCTAATCTTGCACACTCATAATTTTCAATTCCAGGACTTTCATCTTAAATTTTTTGCTCAATTTGTATTTCATAGCTTTTTATTTCTACTAATTAATTACATCGTATAGAAAAAAATGAAGTTTTATAAATAGTTCTTTTATTATAGTATTTTAAGTTTAAAGAAATATTATTGGCGCAATCAGTAGGACACTATGGAATTTATCAGTATCTAATCTAACAATTTTCATTTCTCCGATTTACCATGTGCGAAATTTAAGAGGTTCGAACACCACGTGACCTACGTTGTTGCCATTTAGAAAATTACCCAAAAGAAAATGTGCTCGTATTCTAATAAATTAGGTGTAAAAATGATTTTTTTAATATTTTCCAATTAATGTTAAGTAATCCTACCCTCTAGTCCAATGTTTTATGCGCAGAACAGGATAGAAACGCCACAAAACATAATTTTTCGTTTTTTTATGATTTCTTGCCTAATATAGCAACTAAAAATATGCGTTTTTTTTATAATATTTATAATATTTATTAAAAGAGCGCGTTTCAGCTACTTTTTTCAAATCTATATAGAGAAAAAGTTGATAGTCGTATCACTTTTACTAAAAATAATTTAGAAAGTACTAGAAATTGTAAAAAAAACGTAAAAAATCGTAAAAACCCATAAAAAACCGTAAATAATCGAAAAAACCATAAATAACCGTAAAAAATAGTAAGAAAACGTAAAAAAATTGGAAAAATTGTAAAAAATCGTTAAAAAATCGTAAAAAACTGGGTAAAAGACGTATGATTTCATAAATAATGCTAAATAATTATAAAACATCATAAAAATTGTAAAAAATCGTGTAAATCGTGAAAAATCGTAAAAACTGAAAAATTAGGCACAAAAATGAGATGAGAAAGTCAAAAAAAATAGGAAGAAACCCCCTAAAAAATAAAAAAATGAGATGAGAAAAGTCAAAAAAAATAATAAGAAACCCCCTAAAAAATTTAATTTCAATAATAAAATCAATTTTTTCTTAAAATTTGAATCTCGGCTGACAGAAGCGAAACTTTTTGTCATAAACAGATCGTCGCAGCCATAGGACTGTTTAAATCATTACGGTTACACACGTTAAAGAATTCATGCACCACAATTAGATAATACGTTATATTTCTTTTTTTATTTTTTTGCAGGTCACTTTTGTTTTACTTCTCAATACGTCTTAAGTAGCTAATGCAAAATGTTATTCTGATTACGTCTGTTTAAAAGACTAAAATGTCTTCAAAGCGTTATGTCCATAAATTTTGTGTACAGTTCTTGTGTACCCCGTGTAATATTTTTATTAATAATCTGCCTAGCTCCTAAAAATAATTAGTAGTACTACCTAGTAGTTTGTGTTTAAAGTTTTAATTAGGTAATTTTAAAATATCACTTACTTAATTATAAATCTGTATTCGTAACCTAAAAACAATATTTGAGTCTTAAAAATCACTATTTAAACTTATGCAATAGATTGTAAATATTCAACAAACAACAAAATATAAAAGGGTTTGTTAGGATAGAAAGTAGTCTCTCAAATGTATTCCGTGCGCATGTTAGATAAAATTACAATATATAGAAAAAAGCTTTAGATAGATTATTCTCGGAATAAGAGGACTTTATTCGGACTTTATTCGGTAGATAGAGCTATCTGAAGGCGAAAGTACGGTATTTTCCAATTAATATTTATTCTTCAGTATCACATTGTTAATTCTGTGTTCTATTTTAACTATTAGCCAAGTTTTAATGACAACGGTTTGTAATATTTGCGCTTTTATTTTTAAGATTTTGGATCACATTTAGCATTTTAGTGCGAGAAAAAAATTGCTTTTCTACTTTTTTTTATACTCTCCGGATGTATATAAAAGCGTGCTTTTTTAAAACTATTTAGATACATTGAGTAATTAATTTTGATTAACGACCTAACATTAGGTATCATCTATTGAATATATCAAAATAAGAAATTTCATTTATAGTATTTGCGTATTGACTATTCTTATTTATAAATTCACAATATTCATTATTATTATTATTAGTAGTATTATTTTAGTTAATCCTGTCCATTGAAGGTTTTAATTTAGGGATTACATATATCTGAAAACACCTGAATAATATTCCATCATAATAATATAACTTTAATTAAAATTATTGAAAATACAGATTTTAAACGATTCGGCTGATCGTTATTTTGTAAAAAAGTTATATGAACTAAAATATGTTAAATCATTTTTTGATAGAGAACTCTCATCAATATTTCATATGAGTAAAATAAATATATATTATACTGTTTTATTCATAACAGTTAATTTGAGTTTGCCGTTATATTTTGAAATCGAATATAATTTTTTTTCTTTGTCTGTAAAATCATAGGAGGGAGAAATCGAAAGTGAAAGAGATTGTATTAAAATATGGACATTTTTTCTTGAAAAGGGCAACCAAAATACCCACCCTTTTTGTATATCACATGATGGAAAAAATGGATATCGTTTTTGAAATAGATACTAGATACTAGATACAAAACTGTTATCAAAGTACAAAACGTCTTAAGTTTTTTGTTTTAATTTTTAGCGCTAGTTCCGGTAATTAAAAAAAGGAAAATATGGTATAGGAAAATATTTAACCAGACAATAAAATCGCACTTCAAAAATACTTTACAATTAACAATCTAACAACACCGTTTGAATGTCAACTGACTGACTTAATTTATAAACTATTGTTCAAAACAAACTCGAACGTAAAAATTCACATTCTGAAATAAGAAATTCGGTGTATTCGGATTGAAATCTAATACAGTGGCGTACTTGATTTCTTCAAGGAACTTTCAAAACTTTATTGTTTGTTTAATAGGGCGAACTAAAAAATTTAATAATTTTCAAAAGCTTGTTACATCTGCAAGATTACATAGTTTAAATATTTGTACATATTTCAAGAATTGTAAATAACTTAGAATCAAAACAGATTTAAATGTTATGGAACCGTTATCGAAATAGCGACATTCGATGTCAAACAGTTTTTTTTACAAAAACCTATAAACACTGACGGACGATCGATCCTTTTAAAATTAGTTATAAAAAATCTGTTTTCTAGGTGATTCGTGTAGTGCCTATCGACATTAGATTATATAGTTATTTATCGGTTATTAAATGGTCCATAAAATCGTGTTAGAAAGAGCAACAAAATATATTTAAAGCGACAAATTTTCGGTTACTTGTTTGGAAGATATTAAACATAATGTCATTAGTACTGTAAAGTTAGCCATGTTTTAGTATATATTATAATTGGCTTATCCATATGTTCTAATTTATCGGCATTTATAATTTTTATTTTAGGAGATCGACAACTGATAGTCGGGGGTGAGAGGTGGGTTCTCCTTTTCCTTTTCATATCTATTATTTTTCATATAAGTTCTTTTTAAATAGAACAGCAAAATATATTTAAAGGCAAAGTGAGCTGCACATTTACAGGGTCATCATTTTTGATTTCACACATAATTTGCACATAAAAGGCACAAAATTATGGTGCTAATTTAAAAAAAATCGCATCATAATTAAAAAAAAGTAGAAATGCACAAAATTGCACATAAAACGCACAAAATTATGCTAACTTTATGTAACTTTTTTTCTGATCACCCTGAACCACCAGTTGACTACGAAATTCTCAAACTTAAAGGATACAAAAAAGAGAGTGAGATTCGTTTCGCTAAAAATTGTAAAAAATGTAGAATGCATTAAAATAAAAAGTATATAAATTCAACATTGTAGACGAAAAAGCGCATAAACTAACTATGATCAATTATTAATTTATTTAACGAAACTTAAAAAATTGACCAATAATTTTGTGAAGTAAAAATAGATATTCAGAGAAAAATCGTAAATCATTTCTGGATTTTCAGTTATTAGGGATTTGTCTAATATGATGTTCGTAGGTAAATCTAAAATCATATATTTTTTATTTTTTCATTGTAATATTACAATTTACAACATGCTGTTGTATCTAGTTGCATATTTTATTTATATACTGTATTTACATCATACACAGACACACACTATGAACATACAGTATTCCACAAATTTGCGAAATAGGTTTATAGGAATTCAAAACGCAAAAATCAATTGAAATCTGGGTATTAAAATATTGTCATGTTTCGGTACTTTCCATTTTAATACAACTTTGTTATTACGAAATTTAAAAAATAATATTGCGTTTCATTTTGAAATTAGTTGATTTATTATAAAATTCATGTTGCGTGTTCTCACTTTATCGGTCAACATTTTGGTATTTTGGACAAGAGAATGTGGTGGTGCGGTGGTGAGGATAAAAGACCGTTAATCCGGCGAGAGTAAACACAGACAAAAATTATTCAAAAAGTATGTTAGGGGAATTCATTACCCATCAGATTTAGAGTGTGGGAGAAGGTAAAGGAAATTAACTAGATTTCACAATATTAAAATGCTAATGTCATACACTGAATACGAAATAAGTGGGACGTTAAATCGTTAGGGAAGACAAGGGCTGATTGATTAAAATCCGAGGTGAAGACAAGTGCTGATTGATTAATACGCAGAAAACGTACAGAAGAAGAAGATTTACCAAAAGCAAGTGCTTTAAAGTTTAAATATTTTGTTTGATAATAATAAAATAACTGCAATAAAACGAATAATTTTACAGTACTTTTTTAATATGATGATAAATTGACAGATTAGTGTAAATCAGATAATGTATTTGCCTATGCTTCTATGTAGTCTACCACTGACTTTTTCACGCACTTGTAAAATGAATCAATCGAGAGCTCTAGTCAAGTTCGTTTTACCAATAACACCAAGCATGACTCTTGACTCTAATTGGCCTGTCAAGTTCGGTGTTTCAGATTTGTGTAGGTGACATTTAAACGTCAAATATATATAATCACGGTGTGCACGAATTTAAAAATGAGAAAAAATTTGAGATAAATTCTGTCGAATTATTTAAAGAAAAAAAATATTGAAAATGTACCGAAAAATACGAAGAAATCGAAGGAGTACAAGCATTGTATATAATAAATGTACCACTTATAATTGAGAAATATTTAAGTACGTTATATTAATACTGGTTTAATTAAATTTGTATTTCGTTCGATGTCAACGTTTCCTGGTTATTAAACTTTATATCAACTTAAATTTTTTGCTAATTTCCTCTAATTCTGCCGAATTTCAGATTTTTTACCTTTCACCTTGTGAAACAGTCGAATAAAATTCCACTTGTGATTGAATTTATCTCAAAAGTCTGTCTTTTATTTCATAACTCAATTCTATCAGATTATTAATTGTAAATTTGGTCTCGTCAAATTGACGAACCGCACACTCGAAAAATTGACAACAATAAATAGCCGGCTATTTATTCAGTCCTTGTGGTAGAGTTTGTTTAACCATCCTTTGCCGTTGCGTCATACATTATCCATCTTGATCTCTCCATCATGAAATGGATGAGACGGAATTATGACGTCATTGACGTATTTCTTAGCTAATTCAGATTATTTATTACTTTTGACAATTAAGTTGTCATATTTTGATTTGTTGAGTATTTTTGATTATTTTCGCCTTTTTTAATTAATTGTTCATTGTCAAAATGCCTTCCCGATATAATGAGAAAGAGCAAACTTTAATTTTGAAGTTGATTAATTACTTTTCAAGAGAAAGATGTGCTGGAAAACCGCTTTTACCGTTAAATGCAGTCTCCAACGTAAGTAACTACCTGCATTATGCTAAATGTAAGTATTTATTGATTTGATTTTATTAAATTTTATAGCGTGTTGCTGATGCTCTAGAAATATCTATTAGAACCGTTCAAAAAACAGTTACTAGTGGAATAGAAACAGATAAAGACTACAAAATCAAAGTTCATGCTGGACATGTTTCATGGAAGAACTATTTCAGGCACACAAATCAATTAATCAATAATGACTGGGAAAAAGAAAAATACATTGATGCATCTCATTTTCTTCCTGTTATCATAGATCTGAATGAATCGGACTCCCAGAGTCATCACTCTGGGAGTCCGATGATTTTGTCAGTGATGAAGCTTTGTATTGGGAGTTTTTTCAGAAATAAATGTATTTATTGCCTGTTTTCTCCCATACATGTGTTTTTATTTTCATTTTTTAGGAATACTTACGAAAGTATTTCTCACAATGACACACAATAATTACTATACAATTTTTAAAAATATGAATAGTTATATCCCCAAACTAGAAATTGGAAACAAATCAGTTAAAAAAAAGGGGTTTCAAGTTAAAAAAAATTACTAAATTATATAAAAAGGTACGCAACCCATAAAGCAAAATACAATTTTCTGCATTAAGAATTTATTAATACAAACACACCTTAACATGGGTCATTGAAAACAGTCCTTAACATATGTCATTAGTTATATTTTAATTTTGAGGTTATGTGTAAAATGACATTCAAATATTATACGACAAACGTAAAACAGCAGAATACGTCACCGATTATGACGTAACGGCAAAGGATGGTTAAACAAACTCTATTACCTTTGACTATTCAATGACCCTTTAAAGTGTCAAACTTCACAATTTGAACAACTTCCATCTTTTATTTTGTGACCTCTACGAATGTTGGACCACAGTATAGAATTTTTATTCACAATTGAAAATGTTTATTATTCTGAACTTATTCCATTACTGTTTAACAAAAATTGTAGTGTAATTAAAATAATAATATTTTATACTTATTATCTAGATTTTTGGAAAAAATTAAGACAATAAATTTTATAACACAACAGATATTAGCGGTTTTCAGATAGAATACCTTATGTTTAGCATTTTATTAAAAGTAAAAGGTGAAGCGGCAATAAATATTTCGTTCGGTGTAATAAGTGTTTGGATAGATTTGAATAATAAATGCAGCTCGTATAAAATATAAAAAAATACATGTGGGTAAAACTTTTTTTGCTGAAAATTAATATCGCCTTAAAAAGGTTTTTAAAAATTATTTTTGATTTTTTTTTGAAAAATTTGGTAAGAATTTTTTTTTATAAAAAAATACATGTGGTTTAAACTTTTTTTGCTGAAAATTAATATCGCATTAAAACTGTTTCTAGAAATAATTTTTGATTTTTTGGAAAAATTTGATAAGATTTTTTTTATATATGCTTTTAATTATAATACTATTTTCGAGGACATATCATATAAATAAACCAGTTTTATTAATTATATTTTGTTTCTGATTTGGTTAACATATTAGTAATCGCAGGAAATATGTTTTGTAGAGTTGGCAACACTTTCCCTTTGGTTACAAGTTTCTAGATAGTAAATTAGATATCCCACACGGCATTACACGGTGTGACACCATCGCCTCGACTTAGATGGCATAACAGCGCTTCCAAAATTAAAATATTTCAAAGGTAAACTAGACCCCATTTGGATCTCCGCATGGGGGCTCACACGAGAATAATTGACTGGCCAAAAATGGACTTAGAAATGGTAACTTCCAAATCAATTTTTGCGATATTAAAGGTCTTAACACAAATATCAACTGAGTACTGCAACATCTCCAAGCTAACAGACCTCACATACTAGCAGTTAGTGAAACGAAAGTCAGTTCGTCTATCTGATTTTTGCTTGCTATGATCTCTCTTGCCAACGCGAAAACCCATATTCTTTGATGATATGTGGTTTAAAATAATATCGTAACACATCACTGCATACGTCCATACAATTCAGACCACATTTCCGCTCATCAGTGAATACAGTAGATTTTTTTCAAACCAACTATCCTAGTACTGACATCGCTGTCCTGGGTGATTTTTACCATAAAATCAACTGGCTTAAAGATTTAAAGGCAAATGAGAAACAACTCCGCGAAGATCAATTTTTCGCAATCAGCTGGGGTCTTACTGAGCTCGTTAATGAATCAACACGGATCGTATTGGGGAATTTGCTAGTCTTCCAGCCCTCTTTTAACACATCCTGAAATTTACACATAACGACGATTGGATCGATAAAGAGTTCTCCAAACTATTTTGACTGGCATGAAAGCTAACGGCAAGCAATGGTCAATACCTTAAAGGGGTAAACAGAACTTTGCCTTGGATGCCAGAACAACAGCTGATGATGTTGCCAGAGTAGTACTGTAGTACCACATGTGGTAGTCCTCATCATCTTCAAAACATACGGTGGAACTCATTTAATAAATGTGGTACCGAAATTAAATTCTGGGTACAATAAAAAATATCAACTTTTTTATCGATTTTTTCAAACAAGAAATCAAGATATCCATCGCATAACTGTGAAAAGAGAGAGCAGTATGCATCCAAAAATTTGTCACTCTCTGGTTAGATTTTCTATGGTGTCCACTATGAAGCGTATATCTAGCAGTTAATCTTGAAACTGAATGAACTGAAAGTTCTCTGTCTCCTTTAAGGTATTTAACTTTTGCTTTTATCCGGTGCACTCTCAGCAACCAATCATTCTTACACATCTTGGGCAGCTTCTTTGACCCACAGCAAATATATATCGAAATAATGTGTTTTTTCTTTCATGGCATCGAATTGTCTTCTTCTGAGGGTGTTGCGACTAGATGGTATGCCCCATGGATTCGTGCTTGTTCCACGACTGATGATCGCAGTCACCAGTTATGTCGAGGGTAACATAATCCATATTCAAACAAAATCATAAAATATAAGACAATTTTTGTTAACTTCAAATAAGTAACGCTGCGTCTGTCAGTCAAGAATGAAGTGACCACAAAGGTTTCGCGCAGTATTTATCAGCAACCATTCGACATCGAAAAGGCCTCCCTGTGACGTTACGACAGAATATTAAAAAGTGGTACACTGAGGCAAAAGTACATTTTCATCGATTTTGTGGTATTGAAAATTGTTCCCACCTGGCAATACTGGATGCACATCTTCGCAAACTATAAGAAGTATAAATCACTATTAATTATTTTACAACAGGGGTCGAGTATATATGTGAGAATTATTTCTTACTAATACGCATAATTCTAATATGCCCAGGGTAGTGATAAGAACTATACGACACTTAGTGGTGATAATGCTATATACCAAATTATACACAGTAAATGTGTCAAAATATAGGAAATACCGACTATTGCACGGACAATACGAAGTATACAATATTCTACATCAAAAGTTAGCTAATAAGTACAGAATTTTGTACATATATCTACTGTTTCACAAATGTAATTAATAAACGACTCGTTCCGATTTTCAAACTAACAGCCCATTATCACTAATAGACAATTGACGGATAATTAGCCTATCACTGTCAATAATAGTAAATGTGGGGTATTTACAACAACTACGTTGTGGAAAAAAATCATGAAAAGAATGCTGCGAATGCGAATCTTGCCAAAGAAATTCAACATATCTAGTATGCAAACAAAATAGGGGTCGTATCGGTTATGTACCGAACTTCTACCGAAGACAGTTATTTGATTTGATTCGATGCTCCACGGTAGTATCAGTAAAATTGGAATTCATAAAACATTTATATCGATATGCAGAAAGCGATTATTCTAAATACTTGCCGCATAGTAAGAATTTTTTCGAGCCTAACCGTTTTGTTATTCGTATTCTGAATTAATTAATCTTATCCAGCATAATGGTGAGATAATGTGTCTCAGAAATCCAATAATAATAATAATTAATTAATGAAAAAAATTAGAAGTCATGTACCACACAAATCTAATTAAAAAAATGTTAGGAAACGGCGACTAGTTTCAGCTTACAAGCCATCTTCAGGCCATAATATGGTTAAGTAATGCCAACCAGGGAGGGAGGGTTTGTACTAGGGGAAGGGGAGGAGTATCATATGGAAATAAGAAAAAGGTTGTGGAATATGAAATTTAAAAAATTAAAATTTAAATCAATCTATATGATTTTTAAATTATTTAAATTTTAATACTTAGATCTCAATGTATAATTGTTAAATGGTAAATTGCCATTAACTTTAAAATTATAATTATATTTATGTGGTACATGGCTTCCACTTTTATTTGATTTATTGAACACTGGACCAAATTTATGAATTCAATAATTATAATAATATTTGATAAGATTTTTAAAATACTATAAGTGAACCGCAAAAACAGAGCTTGTACGGGCAAATGACGGATATTATTATTTGACGTGGCAAAATCCATGTTACCGGTGCAGTAGGCAGTTAATATTTCCAACAAAGAGACCACAAGCAATTCGAAACTTTGTCACAAACCACTTAAAGACATATTGATTAAATCGGCAAATCTATGTAAATATTTTGATTAACAATAGGTAGGAAATCGATTAAGGTTTTACGCTAAAAAAAGCAAACATAATTAATTCAAATAAATATATTTGTTTTGTCTTTTATTAACTAAAATTTATATCTATTTATATTAGAATTAATTTAATAAATATGCACATAACTGCAGTCAACTTTGTCTTAACAATTTATTTCGTTTATCTGTTGCTGACAGTATTACAATGGAATAAATTTAGCATGACAATCAAGAAACTCATTTATTAATGTTAATTATCCTTCTTTATGGGTAGACTTCAACTTATTGAAATTTCTGAAGTTCCAAAAAAAGTTGATATTGTTCTATTGTTTGATAAATTAAAGGTGAATATATTAAATCTAAATAAAAAAAGAGAAATGGAGTAAATATTAAATAAATCTTCTGTTTTTTCGAAAATAATTTAAATAAAATATTTTAATTCATTTGTATATTAATTGTACAAGTCGGTAATAATCATTATTTTTTTAAATCAATATAGAAGCTGATTTTAACTAATAGGTCTATTATTTGTATAATTTTTTTTTATAAATATTACGAATGGCTATTGGCAGGATTAAATCATTATTTTGTTCTAGATCTCGTAAACAATAATCGCCCAGTGGATACGAGGTAAAGAGAAAGAAATTTAATACGAGCGCTTGTAAATTATTTAATTTAATTTAAATAATTATGTAGATACGTAATACATTATTTATTGTGCAACTACTAAAAATGTATTGAGTCACATTCATTCATTTCTGAAAGTAATTTTTTGCCCAATTTCAGGTAAAAAAGCCAAAAATATTATGGGGTATCAGGTATATCTATAGTTTTAACATTCTTATACAAGGGTGTCTCTAACGTCGACTGCCAATGCTCTAGGGCAAATTTCTTGTGCCAAATTATGCTCATTGAGGTAAACTAATTGTTTTAACGCGAACGGATAATTTCTAGATTTTTCCAGAGGCGTGCAATAGGGGTTAAGGGCCTTTTTCCACCCCAGAATTTCCCGATACTGGTTAAAATGAAGACAATTTTAAATTTTTGAATTCTATTAACTTTCCTTAGTAAAAAAGTAATAATATTTTACTATGATAAAATTAACGTTTTCGATAAAAACGACATTTTCTTTATGAGAGATATACAGCGTATCCCATTAAAAAAACCAAAGTTAACACCAACTTCTGGTATAACCGGAAGTGGCAAAAGGATTCCAATATATTCATTAAATAGTTTACACTTCAAAACCCCCTCATTCCAATTTTTAGTTTTCAGATACTTTTACTTCTCGAGATCTTTCTAACCGACGGTTTATTTGCCTCTAAATAAATATTGTTAAATATATTTTAATTCAAAGATATAATATACATATAAGTTGAAAAGTCGTTATTACTTTATTTACATTCAGATTTAGGTATTCGTTGAAATTTGGATATCAGAAACTGATCATGATTATAATGCCTAAATTTATTTTAATAACTATATTTTAAATTTATCAGTTTTTAAATGAAATATTTTTAATATAATATCATGTCAAATGACACTTAATCGTATGTCTGTTTAGTAATAAGAAGTTAAAGCAATTTTAAATTCCAATTTCCATCTCAGTATATTCCTTACCATTCATTGAAAGGTTCGGAATTCAGACAAGCTTTAGTTTTATTTTGGTATCAGTTGTTGAAAGAAGTAATTGATAGTGATGGCTTGCTTGGCAAGATTACCATGTTAATCTCAGAAAGACGTACTCGATACACACAATTATGTATTAAGCTTGCTCACAGAACCAACTATATTTAGGAAACATTTATCAATCGACTTTAAATTACATTGAATGCTCTTCGACATGTGATATTTATAATAATAAAAACGCGAGTTAATGTATCCATGTTAATAAGTTTTGCATGAAAGACAACAATCTGTCAACATCAATGGTCCTTTGAGTGATCCCGATGTGACGTTCCTCAAGGAACAGTACTTGGGCCATTATTATTTAACATAATATATATTATTCGAACACAAATAAAACGTGAAATTGTCAACTTTGTAGATGACAGTTTAATATTTCACCAAAATAAATACTGGGACTTACTTAAAAGTAGTGTTGAAGCTGACTTCAGAGCCATTATTAATTTATTTTACTATAAAGCCCCATAGTAAATTACGAAAATACTTTTAGTATATCCTTCATATCTTACATTTGTTAGATTATAATAAACTCGAAATAATTATTAATAAGAAACAATCAATAAAAATACAAGCTGTAAAAAACATCAAATTGTACTTGGGAATATATCGACTGTCATTTAAGATGGGATGTACAAGTGAATTATGTAATAAAGAAATTTCGTACATTTGTTAAACATTAAATAAGTATCATAAAATACTATACAATTCGCTAAAAAAATCAAAAATGTATTTTAAAATATATGTACAAAAACCTTTAAATTTGCCGACTTATTATACCATGATACCTAAATATAAAACATTTATCAGCTGTATGCTAAAACAATATTATTATTTCAATAAAAAGATAAAAAAAGATCTGTAACTCACCCTTATAGCACGCGACATGAAACTGATGAAAGTGTGCGCCCCGGTGAGAGAAAACAGTTGTACAAAAATTCTTCACTTACCTAAAACCAAAATTATATCATGAAATTTCTTCTGATTCCATAACAATTATAATAAAAAATGTAGTTACTGGATTTTAGGAAACAATTTCTAAATTCAAATATTGTTTGATATAGTCTAAAATGCTCTAAAAGCATTTTATAAACGTGCCTCGAGAGAGTGTATCGTCGATGGGTAGGTGGACAGTAGCTGCTTCCCTATTTGAGATAGGCAAAAAAGTCTTAAATAAAAGTTGTAAAATGAAATCTATATTCCAAAAATAACTACCAGCATACAGGTTATGAAATGAATATTTTTTATATTTTTAAATTCGTCGTGAAAAGCTGATTTCAAAAACTTTTAACGTAATATAATTCTGAAGTTATTATAGACAAAAATCGGTTTACATGTCCCTATCTTTACTTTTTCAGTTCTACTTGGATACTTTTATACTTTTTTTTTCATATGGTACCAAGTAGTACTTTAAAATTTATAGACAATTAGACAGCTCATTGACAATAAATATCACTTTCTTCTTCTAGGTACCATGACCTTTTATCTATTAAGCACCTGTAGCCTGTAAATAAATTTATGTGTTATCGAAATTATTAACAAGTGATAGAGTATGATTACATTATAATTTTTTATACTTAAGTTTACAATGTTAATAATAACTTTTACACACTTGAAAATACAAATTGGCTTTCTTTCTTCTTACAATGTTAATGTTCATTTTTCATACCAAATTTTAACATCATGTGTAACTTCGTCGTTAATTTTGCCTGATGATGGCCATCGTTTGGCCGAAACATGTCGCCATTTTGGTCTCTTCCTAAACCAATAATAAATTATATGGTATGAGACTTTAAGTTTTAATTATTCGTTGAAAACAATTTTTTGTAAAATTTGGTTAAAATCGGTTCAGTACTTTTAAAAAAATCGTTATCGAAAAATTTGATCACACACAAACACACACACACGTACAGACATACATACATTTTTCCAAAAACGGATCATGGGACCTAAAAACGTAAAAAAAAGTAAAAATCTCGAAATCGGTTTTTTACCCGAAAACAACACTTTCCCTTTATAGGTACCACCAAGAAGTCGCCAAAAAGTTACATACTGTAGATGGCATTTGGTGTAAAAAATTAACACTGCAGTCAGTAACTTAAATCTAACAACTAATTTTAAAACCATGTTTGGCTTAAATCTGAAAGAATGAAAATATTGTTCCCGCTCAGACTGTCCTATTTATCGATTAAAATAAATATATTTATCAATTTTGTACTTTCAGTAAATAAAGATTATTATTATTATTAAAATAGAAATTGTAATTTTATTTGTAAATGTAGTTTATTTATTCTTGTATTTTAGTATGTATTTATATTTTATTTTGTATTTTAGGTTATTTGTTTCTGTAGTCTACTTTGGATAAATAAATATTTAATCGGTGCCATTACAACTGGTTTGTACTATCTAGATGCATCTGAACTAGAGAATTAATCTTTTTAGATACCTAAATCTCGCTTTGCCTTTCTGGATTTTCAGTTGTCACTTGAGTTCTGATCGGTTTACTATCTTTTAACTTCAAGATAAGAGAGATTCATTTGCTGGCCGAAATAGAAAAATCGGCAAAAGGGTCGAAAATTAACACATTATAGTGATTAAAACATAGAACAGGGTAAGAAAATGATATTCAATATATTATCATGGAGTATTGATGTCTCGTAAGTATAAAAACATGCTAAGTTAACGACGTCAGGCATATTTTGTCCTTAAACAGCGTCGTAGTATCACAAAGACACGAATCTGTTTTTCTAACACTTGTTCAGAAATTTTTACAAATATTTCAACGATATATTTTCATAAAAGCATTTAGTTTTAATTTAATAGGTTTTGCACTTGTCGATAGCAATTATAATAGTTTCTTTTTACTTATACAGGGTGTCCAGAGATGAAACCGACAAAACTTAGGGGGTTATAGAGACTGCCAATGTGATTGCAAAAAGTCATATACAAATGTCCAAAACCGCTTCGTTACTGATATACAGTGTGATTTGTGAATTTAGACAAAAAAATCAATCCGCCATATTAAATACAGGGATAACCCGATTTGGTTTAAATTTGGTACATGAATTAAACTAAATTGCCTTAATAAGTAGCCCTTTGAACGAATCCAATATAACTCACCCTGTATAATGATTATCAAAAATCTGAGCTCAGATTCGAAAATCTACGAAAAAAATCGAACAGGAACTTGTTAAAAAAGTTTCTGGCACCATTTCAGTTATTCCGTAATAAATTATGATGTTAAATGTTTTCACTCGAGAAATTAATTTTCGGATAAAGTACTATCAAAAATGGGTTAATATAATAAAAAATTCCAAATCCAAGGCATAAATATTGTTATTTTCTTTAATTAGTTCGTAGTAAAATTTTATAAAATACTTTCATAACCCAAGAAAAGACGAAAAAATAAATTCGTATCATTACCGGAATGAGTCATTTATTGTAAGAATAACTGTTCTAGTATAATAATTAACAATATTCTGATCGCAGATTCAAAATCTGCTAAAAAAAGCGGATAGGAATTTGTTCAATTTGTACTGAATTTTTTATAAATTATATTTGCTTACTAATTTTGAATTTATGAAAGTACAACACAACACACAATGTTTTTTTGAAAATAGGGATTTGACACTTGACACAAGCCTACTGTATTTAGACAAAAATTGTAAGCTACTGATACGGATTTATTCTTCACTTTTTTTTGGGTTATGAGAGTATTTATAAAATTTTACTACGAACTAATTAAAGAATAACTGAAATGGTGCCAGAAACTTTTTTAACAAGTTCCTGTACGATTTTTTTCGTAGATTTCGAATCTGAGCTCAGATTTTTGATAATCATTATACAGGGTGAGTTATTCTTACAAGAATTTAAGATTGAAGAAAAAGAATATTCCGGTCTTGATATTGGATTCGTTCAAAGGGCTACTTATTAAGGCAATTTAGTTAAATTCATGTACCAAATTTAAACCTAATCGGGTTATCCCTGTATTTAATATGGCGGATTGAATTTTTTGTCTAAATTTACAAATCACACTGTATGTCAGTAACGAAGCGGTTTTGGACATTTGTACATGACTTTTTGCAATCATATTGGTCACTCGAATTATTCCAACACTCGCTGCCGCTCGTGACGGAATTTTAATTCTCGTGAATAATAGCCCTCATTCTGTGCTTGTTGAATATACTATTTGTTATCTATCTTAAAGTTTGATTCAAGACGAAAAAAATGAGCGTGTAAAAAAATGAAAAATCAAAAAAAATTATAGGTCAATTTTTCGAAAAACGTTAATATTTCATGAACTATACAATTTTGAAATTCCGGTCAAATAGATAAATTCAAAGGACTTAAAAACATACATTTCACCAAAATTTCAAAAATATTGAAATTTTTCCACATAAAACACTCAAAGATTTTTAAAAAAAACGGGTTTTTTGCCATTATCTCGAAAAATCTTACGTGTATGTTGAAAAATGGATCTACAACTTTACCGTAGACCATTGATTGGAAGTCACGATTTTTAACCCCTAAAACTCACCCCCTTCGAAACCACTACATGTGGAGAGCTGTATTTTTTTTTCTTCTTTTTATAATCATTTTTAGCAACGATTCCCGCTTTCGCTATCCTGTAGAGAATTTTCTTTTTTCAAAAAAGCTTTGGCCCTGTGGTGCTATTAACGTTTCTTACGAATTATCTCAAATTTTGTAAAAAATATTTTTGAATTAGGTATTTGTAATATTTTGTTTTGAACAATGGTGAAGAATAACTTCACCACTAACCAAAACTACACTTTATTAAATACTCTACATACGTTTCGCTAGCTATGTTAGCAAGATCAGGAGTTGATGATCAATTATTGGCGGTAAGCGCGAAGACTATATCTAACCAATCAGTTTGAAAAAGCCCGTCGACCTTATCTAATAAACCTGTAAAATATACTATATGAAACTAGTCTTTATTTAAACTATTTTTACACTTAATTATTTTATTCTTTCAAATTCGTCGAACAATTTTTTGTTGGGTACATTTTGCAGTAGTTTTACCTTATACAGTGTGTCTACTTAAGTTCGCACCATATGGAAAACTCTTTATAAAAAGTTCTGCTTAGTCCAAAACTTAAAATGCAACCATCAGATATTAATTTTTTTAAGCCCAATACGAGGTTTGTCAAAAAATATGAATTTTACTCAATAGTAAAGTACCTTTAAATTTGACAACATCGAAAAATGTTATTCAAAAAAGTTAATCAGAACTAAAAACTAAGTTCAAATATGCAATTACATTTATTTACATTGAAAAAATGTATTTATTTTTGAAATGTATTTCTATGTACAATAAATGTTCATTCAAAATAGAAACAATATTAAACAAGCAAAAAAACCTATTTGTTCAAAGTAAATGGATGTAATTGCATATTTGAACTTAGTTTTTAGTTTTGATCAACTTTTTTGAATAACATTTTTCGATGTCAAATTTAAAGGTACTTTACTATTGAGTAAAATTCATATTTTTTGACAAACCTCGTATTCGGCTTAAAAAAATTAATATCTGATGGTTGCATTTTAGGTTTTGGACTAAGCAGAACTTTTAATGAAGAGTTACTTTTTTTCGTAAAATTAATAATAAAAAAGTTTTCCATATGGTGCAAACTTAAGTAGACACACTGTATACTGTAAATCTATGATGGTGCGTTTAAAAACATGTGCAACAACAGAAGATTTTTTGCAAATGTCTTTTCTATCTTAGGATTATTTAACAAACTTTTCAAATTATTGTTGGACTGAAAATCTACTATTAAGCCTGATTTGTGGAAAATTGTTTGTAACCCTGTAGTGAGGTATGGGTTGAATGGCAGGGAAACAAACTTTTCAGCTTATTTCTCATATTGAAAAAAAGTAAAATGCTTCAAGTTTTATGGCGATTAATTAATTTATCTACTAAATGTCACATTTAGTAAAGACAATTTGGATATTCACTATGAAATGTAGAAACAAATATTTGTAATAGAAGAATTTAAATTCATTTATGAAATTAATTTATTTAAATTGATTGAATTTTGATTACCTTGAATATGATATTTTTCGTTGAAATATCACTAGCGTTTGATAATATTTGACTTCGATGATAGAAACGTCCTAGTCCTTCCACAACAAAGTCCTCAATTTGACCTTTAGCTTCACAATACAATCTTTGTTTTAAAGTTTCTTTTTTTGCTTAAATAATATATTTATCAGGTGAAGAGTGAAAACGAGTACATCAGTGTGTAAAATATATAATTTATTAAAAAATTGGGCTAAGCGCATTCGGCAAATAAAGCCATCATCAGAGCCTTCGTCAAAGAGATACCCCACCAGAAATATTTAAAACCATGACAACAGATTAAAAATTAAAATTAAATTGCAAAATAGCAAATAGCTTATGCAAGTACAACTGATCTAAATTTGATCCATGATAACAATAAAATCAATAATTGAAATCAAATTGACAATTTAAAAGTCTTGTTTTTATATTTGGGCTTCATTTTAAATTATTAACTTTAAAAAATATTAAAAAATTTATACTTCTGTCTTAAAACATTTTTATTTTTTCCTATTAATTAACCCCCCCTACCTCTGAGTGCAGACTTTTGTATGCTAAACTAATTTTTCCATAAGCCAAATTTTTTATAAGAATGATTTTTGATCGTAAAATTATAAATCTATCCATGGACAAACTGTATATTACTAATCAGGAACCTCGTATGTGAATTAAAATATTATTTACAGAATATGATTTATAATGTTGGTAATTTTATGACGTTATTACATAAAACATGGAATTTCAGTAAAGTTAATACTATAGCTATTTAGTGAAACCATTTTATTTTTTGGATTATTTGTATATACAGGAAATACAAGTAATATTAAAAAATGTATAAAACTCTAGAAATATCCTGTAACAAAAGATTTCTGGTCGAATATCTTATTCACAAAGAATACAAATAACAAAACGTATCTTTAGAATTTAGTGTCTTTTATCAGTAAGAAACGTTTGATAAAGGTGAATGTTCGGACATTATATATTTGGATCCGAGTAAAGCATTCGATAAGGTCCTGCTAAATGGGTTTTTTCTAACTTTTGGATAAACGTCAGAATCCCACCGCAACTTTTAAGATATGAAACTTTTATTCCTTCTGCTCTTTACTATAAATAAAAGTAAAGCTAATTTTAAACACTAAAGACTAAACGAATTTAAGTATATTACAGTAAAAAACAACTCGTTCGTCAGTTAAATTTTTTAATGTACTTTAAACAAATTTTATTTATGTTTTGATAATGCATCTACTACATATAAGGTACTATATTGATACATGTAATTCAAATGGTGGAAGACATTAATTTTTTTAATAGAACATCCAATATATTTTCATAGTTTTAGATTCTATAAGTCTTGGTTGGTCGAAAAATTTAATTTTAATTTTTGTTTTAACCGGCCACGTTATTACTTAGACAAAACCACTCAATATGTGACTGTCAATACCTGTAAAATATTATTTTTCTAACAATTTTAATAATTTTTATTTTATTGACAAATAAATGATTTCAGAGCAGTTTTCTAAGAAAAACTATATTTAACTGCTAGAGCGTTTTTTAATTGTCGGTTTAAATATAAATCAAATACTATATATTAAAATAACTGTAAATTTTTAACATACTTAGGTTCATATATATTGTAATGAAATCAATTTTTATGAGTTATAGAAGTTAATTTATTATTGTTATTAGTATAAAGAAGTTTGTAGTATAAAATTATATTCCAAGTTTTTATAGTTGAATATAATGATATAATTTAAAATAATTGGGTTTATAAATGAAAATTATGGTATAATCAACAAATTTTGATACTGAGGGAAAATTTTATGAAATGTTAATAGAAATAAAATTCATTTTATAATTAGAAAATTATTTAAAATTTAATTTTGAAAATTAAAAATCATTCGGTATAAAAAATTTTTTGATAAGTTTTTTTAGAATCAAGTAAGGGTTAACAAAAAAAGAAGGAAGTGATTGATTAGATACAAAAAGTCATAATAATTTAGATTTTTTTTATAAGATGGATTTTTGAATGTTAAATAACAAAAAAAAGGCTGAATTTGTATGAATTTATATTCCAATGAAAAATAAAACCACCTTTACAAGTTAAAAAAAAATGAGATAAGATAAGAGGAAGAAAAGGAAATTAAGAGAACACATAAAATTTATTAAGTATTTATAATTTTTGTAAAATTTTATGATTTTTTTTATTTAGATCTAACCCACTCCTAAAGTATCACAAGTTTTAATTAATGATTATAATGCAGATCATTATAATATATAGGGTGTTTATAAATGACGCTTCCAACGTTTGCCTTATATACCTTTCTTAAAATTTTACAAAATGTTAGAAGTAATGTAACTTCAAAATTGATAAACATATTGATTTGAAATTTGACAAGTTTGTTTTAAATGTAAAATGACATATTTTAATGAGTAGATGAATATGTCACCTTTCCTCTCCCATTTTGTACGCCCCTGGCATTTGAAGTTATTTTAATTGTTTTTTGTATTCCTCAATGATTTTCACGTAAAAAACGCATAACCTTTACATAACGAAAAATTTATACTTTTCAAGGTATTTATTTTTTTATGTCTGTAAGATCACTTTTTGGGAAATAAAAAAATATTTTTCTTGATTTTTTTTTTAATAACTACAATATGAATGGTCAGAATATGTAACAGGAATTTATTTGTGAAATACAACTGCATCTAAAACATTAAGAAAAGAATCTTAAAAATATTTTCCAAACTTGTTATTTTATTAACAAAAGAATTTAAATTTCATTATTAAAAAGTGATATGGCAGACATTAAATTTCTGAAATGGAATAAATTTTTCGATATGCAAAGGTTATGCATTTTTTTACGTGAAAATCATTGAGTAATACAAAAAAAATTTAAATAACTTCTAATGCCAGAGGCGTAAAAAATGGGAGGGGAAAGGTGACATATGCTTATAAATTACCACCACTGGATCAAGAATGGAAACATGTTCTTTAGTTAAAATATGCCCTTCTACATACAAAATTAACCTGCCAAATATCAAATCAGTATATTCATCCATTTTAAAGTTATTTTAAAGCTCCGTATTTCAAAAAATTCATATGTCGGACCCCTCATTACTTATATCATTTTGTCCCATTTTAGCAGAGGTACCTACAGACAACCGTTGTAAGCGTCCTTTGGAAACACCCTGTATATATAGGGTGTTTAAGAATTCTTCGACGTTCAATGGTTTATTTATAAAATAAAGAATATTTTTATCAAAAACTATTAATTTTATTTATATCAAATGTGAGATATTTTTCACTAAATTAAAGAAGCATTTTAAACAAAAAGAATTTTGAAAATGTATCCAGTGGCGTAGAAAATTGGGAACGAAATATTCGGCCTTACCCAACTGGTAAAAGGTTTAAAAAAATGTCTCGTTACAATAAAGGTCGTTAGTCTAGTAACTCAGCTCTAAAGTTTCGTTAAAAATGTTCATTTTTAAAAAAGTTATAGGGAAAAACTTTTTTATTAACTTTAACACCCTGTATTTCGAAACCTAAGGATTTTTGAATATTGGTTCCTGACCTAGATATTCTTTATTTTCTAAGAGAGGTCAACCATAAACCGTTGAACGTCGAATTCTGAAACACCCTATATATAACCAGATTTTAGGTTTCATAAACCACCTCTCGAATGCGATAAAAATATGTTTCATTGAAAATTACGTCAATAAGTTTTTTTATAAGCCCACTTTTCTGTTATTTAATCTGAAGGTAGTCCTGTCCTGGCTCTGGAAATAATATTATTACATAAGATATTAAAAAGGTTAAATAATGAAACAAATTTATAAAGTCGTTTATTTGACAGAAAACAGATACAAAATTATCTATACTTTTTATAACTATTTCTATAAAAAAATTTAATAATTTTGTATCACTAAAAATCCACTTAACGATGGATGTTACATTCTGTTACCACTTTCATACTACTTTTTTAATTGAGAATTTAGTATTACAGCGTAGATCACTAAAGACCACTAAAAATGGGGAAGAAAGTTTCAAAACTGAAATTTGTATAGAATGGGAGAAAAATGAATGAATCCACTTAAAATAAATTATTATGACAATTTGGAAATAGACATTAATGACAAGTTGAAAGCGACGGCGATTCTGATTGGGTAAATAATGGGGAGATCAAACGACTAGATAGACTAGCAGAAAATAAAGATAAAGCCATCAGAGATGATACAAAATTCGTCGTAAAAAAACACCGAAAAATAAAATGTCCTGAAAATTGGCATGATAAGAAGAACAAAAAGTTAAAGGAACAAGAGAAAGCTTATATGGACTTGAATAGAAATTGAGGACAGAAATTAAAAAGGAAAATCGAATCACAAAAATTAGGAGCACAGTGTTCGTCTAAGTTGTCTAAAAGATATAAAATAACGACTGCAATATTATGAATGATAAGGAAAGGAAGTTTTGGCCAAGAATGCTTGGTAGTAGATAAAATATAAATTTGTTTCTTGGTTACATAGGCCCACACCAGAGATCGAATGAAATTTCACGACGAAAAGAATCATTATTTATTAATTGATTATGAAACAGCAATGACCGGAATATTACTTTAAGCAAAAAAAAATGTAAGCATTTGGGTTAAAAGAGTGAAGTGTACATCATTGGATCAAGCCGAATCCTAAAGAAGTATTCTTTAGAATGTATTCGCAAACATTCTTAAAAACAATTGAGGAACTTCTGCTACACTATAAGCTATAGTAAAATAGATTTTATGTAATTTTTAATTGCGATGATAAAAATGTAGTCGCATGATTGTACATTGGACTACTAAGTTATATGTTGAACACATCTACAATAATAATATTTCTAACGTGTATAGCAAATACAAAAAAAGATGTCGTAAAAAGACATACGACGCCGACTACAAACAGCAAACATATTCTCAAGTTATATGGTGAATGAATACTGTAGATAATAATACAGTAATACCTTGCTCAGTTGGAGTGTATTTAGAGGTATAATAATTTACCAAAAATGTCTCGAAAAAGTTTTTAATTAAAATGAGCCCCATTCAGTGCATTCAAGTAAAGGAAGAAAAGTGGAAAAAATTACATCTATTTACCAAGTGTGTTTCAATATGGACCTTACGACATTAAACTTCTATAGTATGATTCTGTAAAAGATTTTGGACTAAAGGATATCCTCAAATTTAACTCCATTTACCCTGAAGAAAAGGTCAATGATCCAGTAGTTAATCACATAAAAGTGATTAAGATATTATTAAAACGTTGAGTGCTATGCCCAAAATCCCGGTTTATCCCCAGTGGCGTTATTCTTATAGATATTGTTTTGTTCACAGGAAAAATTAAAAAGTATTAATGTGGCAAAATAATAATTACTAAGAAAAAAATGTTGAATTACGAATTTAGAATATTGTAAGAAACGTTATCTTTAGGCACATTCATCATTCCTAAAGACCAAACCAGTCTAGGAATAATGCAAAAGATTTAAAATTCATAATTGAAAAAGTATGGAGATACGAGAAAGTGATAGAGTTTAAACAAACTGCGTAGTAGACTAGGGCCACCGGTGGGTAGTTCGCATAGGGTGAAAGAATGTTTGGGCCCATCGGTGGACCGTCAGCACTCAACGTGTTAAATGCCTTGACGAAAAAGAATTTAGAGAAAATAAGTCTACTCCTTGAATTATTTTTTTTTATTATATTAAATTATATTTAGTTCTTAAAGTTGACATAACGTAATGAAATAAATTTCAAGAACATATGAACCTTGTAATGGGTTATTATTATTACCTCGAAATAGCTTAAGTGACTGCTCAGATGTACATAAAATCAGAAAAAATACTATAGCGAAAACGCTTGTTTGCACTACACTTAATGTTTGACTGGATGCACTGGTACAAAACAGAAGACGCATTTCAAGTATAACCAAGATGATCTGGTAGGACCAAATATGGTTCAAAGAATCTTCAAGTTTACCCAAGCTTTAGGATTCAGTATAATGAACTAGAAAGCCCTGCAAGAGGGAGCACAATAAGTCAATGAACCAATTGCAAAGGGATAAAGCCCAACCTCATTTCTCCAAAATAAAAAAAAATATCAATGCATTTATATAAAACGTTAGATTTCAATTGAGTACAATAAACCTTTATGTATATTATTAAATTACAATTGAACTTATATATATATTTTTATAAATTAGATGTGGATAATATAAATTAAAGAGTTACATTGATAAATTAACAAGCTGTCCTAATTGCTTTCTATAAAAAAAACTACCCAGTTTAAATCGTCAAGCATATTTAGATCATTCGCTAATCAACACATTGTTACAAGATGAGCCCTAGCAGTCGTTAGCACTAGGGGAATGTTAAACATGACTGAAGTGCTTGTTTCCATTGATGGAACATTGAACCGAATTAAGTGTAAGATCTCTGGTGAATTTAATTTAATATTATTAATTTTAAATGGAAATACAAGGGCTACAAGGTTTCGCCTATCTTTTAAGAATATCTTGAATTCATTCCTAAGTTAAATAATTTGATATGTATTACAATTAGGACTGCTATAATGTTTAAATCAAATTATTAATATTTATCTTTCTGATTATTTTATAACTCTTGGTAAATCTAAGTATAAATAGTTGGAGTCTTAATAAACAGCTAAATTAGCTTTATATTTACCGAAAATATATTTATTATGTTTTACATTTAAAAATCTGTGTTTAATAATTTTTAATTAATTTAATCAAGTTGTCTGACAAACTAATATACTCAATTTCCGTAATAGTACGCCATGTTAAATACCTTACGGAAATCCGTATATATAATAGTTAACTGAAAATTGTTTTGCAAATTATTATATGGCCAAATAGTGTATGATATCTAAAAACGAATGAAACCAAATTTGCTATAGTAAATTCTAAAATTTAAATATGGGTCAATTTCTCCCAATTCCGAACTCTCAATAACATTGAAGATTATAGAAGAGGAAGGAATATGAGATTTATTATAAAGTAAGTGGTCAGTTTGTACAGAACTACCTACCCTTAGCATTTAAACAATAATTTATAGTTACGGCCATAAATTATATAGTCATCAAGTTCCCTCCCAAGGTTCGACAGATAAACCAGCCGTATTAAAAATTTTAATATTAATACAATGTTCAGTTAGGTATATTTCTTTTCAGCGTTTTTGAGCCGTCACTGAAATAATATAAGAACATTTTTCATTATACCATCTCCCTTAGTGACATTCGTATATGAGACTTTTATTCACAAAAGTTTGTTATTAGTAAGTCAATTTACGTAATTATATTTTATTTCATAAGTCTTCGTACGAACTCCCGGTAGGTATGTTTTTTTCTTGATTCGTATTTAATTATCAGTGTCGTAGTTTCCTTAAATTTTTCATCATATACTTATTAAATGTTATTATATATGTTCTGTAGAAAATTATACAGTGTACAGAATACTTATTATTGAAACAACAAAAAATTGTACTCAAACCCTCGTAAAGGATAAGATTCTTGCATAAGGCAATCTTAAAGATCTCTTTCTCTTACTACCACATGCAAGACACTATGCAAAACTTATACGGAAAGCACTGTTCAGCGTTTATAATAAAGTGTGTGAGAAATTTTTTTTTATTAAAAATACTTGCCAAAGATTGAGAGATTTGCTAAAGAATACAATTTGCATAACAAAAATCCGGAGCACACGTATTTTAGTACATGTTTCTCAAAAATAACAAACTATTAATAAATCGAAAACAATAAATTTTAGTACACTAAAATAATTGTTCAAAATTGCGTCTGCTATATTATTTCTTATTTATATTTCTTTATTTACTTTCAAACTTAAAATTTTTAACGAATAATGAAACTCAAAGTCAAACCACATACATTTATTAACCAGTTTAAAACTGGGGGCGACATGTTTTGGCCATAACGATGGCCATCATCAAGTCTACAATACAAATATAAACCAAGTTAGGTTACAATTAGACAAACCAACAGATAAGTGTACTTACAGTAAAAAATTGAAGAAAATTCAATATGATGGTATGAAAACACGAATCACATTGTAAAATTAATAAAATTTAGTAAAAATGTAAAAAATAAAATTGTTGAAAACCTAACCAATACCCATTACACTCCCATCAGGAGGACTAACTAAGTTATGTTAACATCAAAGTGCATCCTGCGATGCACAGAAAAATTCGTAGGATGCACTTTGATGTTAACATAACTTAGTTAGTCCTCCTGATGGGAGTGTAATGGGTATTGGTTAGGTTTTCAACAATTTTATTTTTTACATTTTTACTAAATTTTATTAATTTTACAATGTGATTCGTGTTTTCATTCCATCATATTGAATTTTCTTCAATTTTTTACTGTAAGTACACTTATCTGTTGGTTTGTCTAATTGTAACCTCCTAACTTGATTTATATTTGTATTGTAGGCCTGATGATGGCCATCGTTATGGCCGAAACATGTCGCCCCCAATTTTAAACTGGTTAATAAATGTATGTGGTTTGACTTTGAGTTTTATTATTCGTTGAATAATTGACCACATTTGAGCTATGGATAAACTTTTGTTCTTAAAATTTTTGTTAAATATATAATTTTTGTTAATTACAAATGTTTTATTAATTTTCTCTCAATTGAGAATTTGATCAGATTTTTCTTTGATATAATTTGTTAAATGTTGATTAATATAGCAATATTTTTAAGTAATTTGCTAATAAAGATTTTGTATATCCTCTCTGTGTTTTTGTGATACATGTTTCAAGAAAAGGGACAACATTCTGGATTACTTCGATTATATCACTGATAATGTAATAATGTCCTATACTGTTACTTGATTAATAATCGATAATCATCCACCATGTACTTGACTAATAACTGATAATCACCCTTGGTACATTTAATGCCAACAATCTAGTAGGTAAGCTGTCATCTATGTTATTGCTTTTGTATAAATGTAAATTATTGAGCTGTCATTTTTTTTAAATGTCATTAATTCGTGATATAATCTAATGAATACAACTCTTGGTATCTGGTCTATCGATAATCCCTTAAGTTAATGCACTCAACGTGTTGTCAAATAAAAATAATGTCACGAGTCCGCAGGACGAGTGAATATAATATTTGACAACACGTTTCGTGAAATAACTTATGCGATTATCGATAGTCACGATGCAACTCGTTGTTATTATATATGATTATAAAAAAAAAGTATTTCAAATTTCTTCCTTCTGTCAACCATAATTTGTTCCTCCTTAAAGAAAAATGGATTCTACTCGTATATCATTCGCTGGCAAAAACTTACAATGCAATAAATTGTAAATAAAAAATGTGTTTAAATTGTATACTTGAACATAAAATGTAATGTACCAACACTATGTATAATAATTAATAACTTTGTTATTGAATAGAATAATACCATATAGACAGAAATCTTAGAAAATATTTGACTTGCTAACGATAAACTTAATTAGATAAGTAATTTTATACAAATATAAATCGAAATAGTTATTTCCCATGTTTGGACCTTTGTTCGGTTCTATGATAAAATTTAGCTTAAATAGTGTGTAGGGCATAATACAAGGCTGATCATTATAAAATATGAAAGAGACAGAACAGTACCTAAGTAGTAACTTAAAGTTCTTTTTTTATACTATAACAAAGTTTATTCAACAAAAAATAGTGATAGTTAAAAGTTCTTTTCATTCGAGTCACATGACAAAAACTAAAAAAACTTGAAATGCAGGAGTTATTTTCTTTAATAAATATAAATATAAATTCAACTAATCAAGTTGTAATTATTATAGAAATAATATGAATTATAGTATAATTGGCATAAATATTTTGTGTCTAAGTTCAACATGACTTATGATAACATATTTACCATACTAGAGCCTAAATTTCCAATCCCCACTGTGTCACCGTGCCGATGATGTTGGTGAGGTTTTCTGGATTTTCTTACACCCATAGCCAAATAGCGCTACCAATCATCAGTAAGTCGCTGCGGAGCGCCACGGTAAATAATAATAATAATAATAATAGCCTTCCCCACCCCCATAAGCCTTTTGCTTCTGGAGTTCATTTGAAAGGGGGTAAAATATAGGGAGAGCATTATTTATATTATACATTTTTAAAATGTAATTACTCCTTTAATTACAGATAATATTTTTCAAAATAATATATTTGCACATTCTAACATTCTATGCGATTAATATGTATATATATTTTAATAACACTCTATATATAATAAGATAAAAAATGCTCTAAATCGACTCAAACGCTCGAATACCAAAGGACAGAAAATTTACTCCACTTTGTTGACGTGCTCGCTATATCCCTAACTATACATAGTTAAAGTTATTATTTCTATCGGTTCTGAAAATAAATTTGTATTCAAGTGAGGTAGAACGCAGTTGTCCTAAAAATCTCTGATATCATATAAGTTGATTCTTCGGAAACTTATCTCTAGAATTTTACGATTTTTATCGAAAAAAAAATATGCTGAGCCGAGATGATTATTAAGATACAGAACATATTTGGTTATAAATTTTATTTGTTTTGAACAGATGAATAATATGTATACTTTATTTATTGTTTATCGTAAACTGGTTTAAAAACAAGATAAAAGTTGTTTGTTAGTATAGATGGAATAAATGATTTAAAATAATTCAATTATTAATATGATTATACTCATTCTGTACATCTGTTGGATCACATGTTCACAATGGACCAGACTAAATTTATCAATGAATCAGATCTTAAATTGGCAATTTGGAACCTTTGGTTTCCAACAATATTGAAAAATATCATCAGCACTACTGTACTACGTACATTTCGCTAACTATGTTAACATCATCAGTTTGAAATTGAGTTTGTTATCAACTCTAATATGTTGTTAACATAAAATATGTTGTTTTTCTTAAAGGTTACTTAAGACCAAGCTACCATCTAAATCTAAAATGATTTCTCTCTTCTTTATTTTTTTTTTTTTAAGTTATGTGGTCTGTGTGATAGAACCTGCCGTTCCATTGATTTCGCTTTAGATTTTCTTTCTTTTGACTTCGATTTTTCTACAATACTTTTATTGTCTCAAGTCAGCATTGTTATTTACAATTTTGGATTAAAGTTCACCTGACTTAGGATCTCCTTCCTGCTTCATTACTTAAAACAAATAAGCTATAATGTTTAGAAATTTCTTCATCAGCTATCAATAATTTTATATCCAGGTTGGTTAGTGACGTGACAAGGGAAAACATATATTTCAGTAAATACGCCTTTATTTTAGAGAAAATTCCAGCTTTCTTAAATAGAGATCTTCCAGTCGAGTTGGAGTAAACCATCACTCAAATGTTGCAATTTAGCTGATATGCGGGGGTCAAGAAAAAAAATTGTTACACCAAATTTCTTTGATAAATTTAAGGCTTCAAGAAGGAATTCATGATTGTTTAGAATGTGGCATTTTTGCTCATATATACTTTATGAATAAGAAAGATTGGCATGTCCAAGTGAACCTGCGCGGGCACCTGTAAGCACGTAATTTTTATAAATCTTTCTTGGTAAAATTAATTATGATGATAAAACATTAATAACGCAGCATGTAGAAACCAATGTTCTCTTTTCCCCGTTCACTTCTGTTCCGACATTAATTCTTTTAAGGCCAATTAACATTTTTTTATTGTAGGAAGTAGGCCTCGCTCTAATAGATCGCAACCATTATAATCCAGCCATTTCCTCACGTTTCCAACTTTATTTTATTTATAATTGCCATTTGATAAGCAACGCGAAGGCACTCTTTCGTAGTTAAACCATAAGACATTAAGATACATTCTTCTGTATCTGTTTTTAAAGCATATTCCTATTGAATCACAAATGTGGTAAAAGAATACAACCCATTCCTCTACGATTGGCAAACTATCAAACACTTTGCAGACAAGGGCAAATTCCAGCTTCTTTCCATTTAATTCAGCAGGATCTGACGATATATATCTGGTACTACTTAAGTGGGGCCTGAATGAACTAATACCGCACCTGGTGAGTATACTCAGATCCGTCTTGGCCCGAGATATATCCAAAAAAATGGAGAGAAGTAAAAGTTGTTTTTATACCACCGAAAACCCAATAACAGACAACTATCCGCAACTAGAAAAAATTCAAAGAACAGCATGTCTCAATATAACACTATCTACACGGAAAAAAAATCCGATACTTAGTATACGAAATTCATATACTTATTAGCTGAATGTCATATACCCGGCGTGACAGAAGAATGCACTTCTAAAACAATCCGACGGAGTCACCTGTTCCAAATATGCTTTGGTATCCTAGAACTAAACTACTTTCATATATTCCCAAACAACCAGGCTAGAGGATCAGATACTCTTGGCAAATTAAGCTAAAAACCCCGTTCTACTAATTTAGTAACCTGGGCATGTGAAAATAAAAATCTTGTCATATAAAGCTTATAATCTCGTCATATTATTCTAGTAGCCTCGTCGTATAAAGCTCGCAGTCTCGTCATATGAAACTAGTAATCTTGTTATATAAAGCTAGCAATCTTGTCATATGAGGCTAGTGATCTCGTTTATCTGGCCGAAATTGATCTGCTCTTATAAATACAGAGTGATTATGGGGGAACGGACCAAAATCTAATAAGTATATTCTACACATAAAAATAATTAAAAAAAAGAATTTAACATTGTAATCATAAGTTTTTTAAATTATTTTCATGTGTATAGAATGTACTCATAGAGTTTGGTCAATTCCTCCCGATTCACCCTGTATATAGAAACATATATAGGTAAGTACATAAATATAGCAGATGAATGTAACAAAAAAGAATTTGATCTTTAAAAATATTTATTGAACGATAAATTCTTTGAAATAATCCATTATTGTTGATGAAATTAAATCAAAAATAAAACAAAAATAAAACAAACATAATACTTTTTTCAGTAACATAAACATATCTGTAAAAGAATGCTGAACCTACCTAATATTTTATTAAACAGGCGTTTCTTTTTTTTAACAAATAAAGAACTTAAAAAGAAAGTATATATAGATAGTATCAGTATTGTTATTGTCATTAAAGGGTAGATACATTAGATCTATTCGGAGAACTGATGGAAAAATTGATTATTTACGATGTGATCTTCCTTCCTAGTTTTTGAGAGTGCAGCGTTATCAAGTCTACTTGACACTGGCATCAACCTCGATATATAAATTGAACACCTCGTACATTTGCAGATTTTCAAAATGTCTATTTGATTTTGCAGCTTCCATCAATTGATTTTTTCAAATAATCTTCGAAATCCTACAAAAAATAAAACATATTTGTTAACATTCTGAAATTACTCACTTTGGGAAAAAGTAACTCCCTATTTTTCTCCCTTAACTCCCTTCTGTTCGGAAAAATGTTAATTTTTTGGCCAGAATTTCTTCACAGAATATTTTGTAAAGGAAGTTATTACAAATTTTGTAAAGAAATTTAGTTCAGATTATGCGACAACGAGGAATTGAACTGGGATAATATTATATTGTGCTGTACTTACCCAAAAAACCCGTTAAACGTATTCTTCGTCTAAATTCAATGTCTCAAAAACTTTTCCATTTTCAACGCTTTAGGGAATATAACGTAATGTTCATAACATATCACTCTCCGAACACTACCAATTAACAAATGATTCCAATTGTGGAAATGAGGCGTTGACCCGACTCGTATTTGATTCGTACATCACCGTGCGCGTTCGGCACAAGAAAATTCAGAAAGGAGTCTGTTTTAGAACACCAGAAGATAACCTTAAATTGCTGTGAATCTTCCATTCATCTGACGAGAATATAATGAGTATGCGAAATTTCCTGTAGGACTGAGCATATAATGCGTATACAATGTATTTTTAAGTTGATATGCCAAAACTCTGCCTTTAGACAACGATTTCTAGTAAGATTTATTTCTTTATCAGTATCTGACAGGGGTTCTGTTTCAATGAAACATTATATAGAGAATATTGGAATTTTATATACCCAGTATATGATACAGTTTTAAAGGATCGTCGTTCTGAGTCATTTTTTTCCGTGTATGAAAACAACACTAACCTAAGCTCTGGAAATAATTCTTAGTTTCACCTCTCTTGACATATACATAACAGGGAACTCGCCTTGACTATGATACCCAATAAACATTTTTCGAAACTTAAGATAACACCAAGTTATATAATGGTTATATAAAGGTAATAGAATTATATAAGAAGGTTTCGGAGTTTTATAATCTGTAACTTTTAGTAACGTAGTTGTATAAGGGGTTTAGAACATTACTGCAAGTTACAAGTATATAATAAGGTGATAGAACTGTTTCCATCACCTTTTTATAAAACTATTAGTAATCGTTACTAATGAATTTATAACACATTTATATAATGGTTGCCGTTACCTTATTTATATAACTGGAACACTCTTGGTGATATTACAAGTAACGCAGCTTCTATTGTAAAACTTCGCAACCTTTAGTAACAAAAATTACCGCTATAAAACTTTGAATAAACGTCTTTGTAAAATGGCCACCTCATTTAATTATTAAAAACGTAACAAGAGATTAAAGCTATATTTTGTTATTATAAAATAAAGAAAAATCTTAAATTATTGATTCCACCATGATTATTTTGACAAAATCAAATATAATGAATAGATACGCTCTAAAAAACACCATATCAACTTAATTTTATTAGCAACTAAAGAAAAATAAACGCTTACTTGTCGAATGTTGACATAGGCCAAAAACTTTTGTTATTAAATCACCGAAAAATAAAAAAAGGCTTATATATTTTTTGAAAACTTAACCTGAAATTCATTATTATTGGATATTTTAAGGTCCCCTGCGTTTTTTCGAACTACTTCATCTGTATTTGCAGTAAAAAACCATTTCCACCTAAATTTTGGCTCAAACTAGAGGTACTAGTCTAAAATTAAACACTCATTTACTGTTTTTATCTAATTTGATCTCCATTTTTATTTCTTAATTGTACAGACTACCGTCTGCCGTCTCTATCAAACCGGAACACCAATATTGTAAGAATAGAAAAAGGCCATATATATAAATAAAATGTATCCGAAAGAGAAAGATATCCATACTTTTTTCACAATAACTGACAGATGGCAGATTGAAGTAACAAAAAAAAAGTTTAAAAAGGTAGCCGAAACCTATATAACACTACATTATATAACTAAAGGTGTTGAGAAGTTATATAGTGGTTGCCACAATATTGCTGTTACTTTTGGTTACATAACCTACAGATAATAGCGTTACTAAAAACTAAGTTTCCACAACCTTTATAAACGCCCCATTTAAGCTCCTTAAGGGGTATATAAGAGTAACAGATATGTTTCTATCACTAAATATATAACTGTAGGTTATATAAGGTAGGTGATATAACGTTTGCGGTAAATATTATATAACCAAAAATGTTTATTGGGTATGGCTCTGCTCGGATAGAATAAAACCCCATGTAGGATCCTGCTACAAGCGGATATGTACCCTATTTTACCGCGATATGCCTTTCGTAGGCCCTACAAAGTTATCACAAAAAATATAGAAGAGCAGGAAATGGCAGGTACAATTCATATTTATACCGACGCGGTAGCTTAAAACAAATCAAATTTCAGGGTGCGGAATATAATCCAGATCCTTTACCTTCTTATAAAATGGGCAAAAAAAAATCACCAGAAATAATATGACTGGATCACTGGACATGCCGACGACTTTGATCAGAGTTAGTACTAGAATGTCACCTAACCTTGATCAAAGCATTCATCAAAAATGTAGTCTAACCTAACCTTAAGCTTGATCAAAGGCCACGCCACATCAAAAGGTATCCGTCTTGGCGACTTATCGGTTAAGAAGGCACTCAAAAGCTGTAGAGTTGCTAAGGAGCTGTTATCCTTACAGCACAATAGTCTACAAATAATTGTCCATGAACAAACAGAATCTGCACCTAATAACAGGCATTCTAACTGGTCACTTTCAAGTATACGCTCAACAATATGGGATTATCAGACTCGACACTCGGCAGGGGGTGTGAACCAGAAGATAAGACCATCGAGCACATCTCCTATGAATGCCCTACGTCCTCGTCCACTAGAAAAAGTGTGTTTGACCAGTATTGACTAATACCGGTCAACATAACTTGACGACGTTGTTGTTGTTAACTACATAAAAACTGTAGATTCGCTGACGAAAGAAGTCCCAGTTATTAAGGAGGATGCACAAAGAATAAGTGCTGTGGGATAGCCTACTCTGTGAAGCAACCCACCCATTACCTTACAGATATACTGTAAAATACTTTGTATGAGTTTTTGAATAAGTTCATAGTTAAGAAAAAAATGATATTTCAAAGAGTTTATTAATATTTATTGGTATATAAAATATGAAAGGATGCCAAATCAACAATTGTGGAATATTAAGAGATCTTATTTCTTTGTTATTATTATTATAATACAATTTTGAAAATTTAAAAAAAAATATATTTGAAAGTAATCAAGTAAGAAATTTATTCGAGGAATATAAAAAAATATAGACTGGAGAGAAAAGTCTGTTAACATTTTTGAATTGTCATGATAGAATATTATAAAAAAAAGATGGAATTAACTTTAAAAAAATAATAAAATTTATAACCAATAAAAGGAAGATTTATTAATGACTAAATTTTTTATATTTTCTAATTTTATTTAAATTGTAAGGTCTATTTTTTATAGTAGAAACCACCCCTTAATAGAGATTACCTGTTGTATAACATAATACATATAGGTTTCAACCTTGGTTTCTTTATTTATTCAATCTTTGTGTTTATCACTATAACGTCAAAGTGTCAGTTATGACAAATTACATTTGTGGCCGCTTTTAGAATGCTTATTTCACTTTGATGAAAACTGCTGTTATAATAGAATTAGATGTGTTCATTCCTTTAATTCTCTTTTTGCCTTTACATCGCGCCATTCTGAAGTTAAAAATGTAATTAGTACACATACGCAGTAGTACACAATGAACCATCGTTTAATAGCCCTAATTATTTAATGTGTATTACCTAACCATTTTTGTATACAACCCACAAAAAACATCAATAAACATTGTAACAATTAAATTCCATATATGTTACTTAGTAGCCAAAGTGACACATTATAATATAAAATAGGAAAAACAACAATTTTTTAATAAAAAATATCCTAAACTTACCGGAAAAATTTACAATGGCTTATAAAATGTAGATATACTAAAAAACACGCCCACTTACTTACAAGATATAAATAAGACAACTGGAGAAGTAAAAAATGGTACATAACCGAGTCTAACGATCAGCAATGCGATATTTTTCGAAATTGCCTTTCGCCAACATGGTTAATAACTTAGTTAATCAGTATCATTGTTTATAAACTGAAAAAAATAGGGCTAGTACTACAGAAATATCAATAATTTTCAAAATTCAAAAATCAGAACAGAGTTTTTTTAATGTTTAGATGTGAGAGCAATAGACAATGCTAAAGTTCGGTAGAGTTGTGATAGAATGATCAGCAGAAGCCATCCAACTGGATTCAATTCTCGAGCCGATTTAAAAGTAGTTCGGTTTCACAAAAGAGATCGAGGTTAAAGAGAAGGAACAAAAGTCGCTTTAAGACCAAAATGCGACACGGAGAAATTCAAGGAATACGAAATCACGACGTAGATGAGAAATAGAAATGTTGGAGTTTGTAATAAACATAAAACTCCCTGCTAGAGCCTAACGAATTCAAATATAAATGCATGTTAAACCGCCATTAAAGAAAACACTTCCTTTTGTAAAGAAATGGTTCGACAGTGCAGCGTCGGAACTATACATGAGTCTTAAAAAACCAAATGTAGGGTTTTTTCTCATTATGTTGGATATTTATGGGTAAAAATGCATATTATTATTGGTCAAAAACCCAATAAAACAAACGAATTTAGCCTTTAAATTCAGCTCTAACGCTTCTCTCGCTCAAAAAAAAAATGAAAAAAGTCTGATTGTTGAAGTATGTAACAATGTGTCCATTTCCTGTTTGTCTGTTCCAGAACTTAGAAGCATATTTCATTAGCTATTAGTGCCAATGTTATAAAGATTATAGTAAATGTTTAATGTACATCAATTTTTGTCATTTTAATTGAAATAGTAATTCCGTATTTTTATTAATTTTAATACATATATTGAACAGCACCTCAAATTATTTTTTTAACAAATTTAATTATGATTATAATTATGAGTTTTGTAGTACAAAAATTATTTCAATACTTGGTTCTTCATTGTCATCAATGGTTATTGGGACTGGTTCTACGAAACTTATTTATTAGAAGACCTACTGCATGCTCAACATGAACTCTTATAGAATAAAGTATAGTATTATCCTACGGTTCGGTGGTATGGTGGCCGAATTTTTAACAGACATTTAAAAAGTTTATTATTTAAGTATAATCTTGAGTTTTTACTTTGTTTATTTAATATACTTTTTTATAAAATTAAAAGCTATACACTAAAATGAAAGCAAGTGTTGATCCTCTCTTTTAGCTTTTATATGGTTCATTATACATGATTGATTGATTTATGAGAAACATATCGCTAAAAATCTTATTTCACTACCGGTGCGGCGTCTCAAGTTAGATGCTAAAGAATAATTTATCGTCAATACTAAAATGTTGAAGAAAGCAACATTTTATACACAAGTTTTTGAGTTGATGATTGAGAGGTTTCTGATGCGGATCACATTATCAATTTGTCATTTTTAAGCCATTTTTTGGCGCAAATCGAAATCCAGGTATCTTCTGAAATAAAGGCTTCGACTTGCTAATATTGATTGCTTATTTTATACTAAATTAGTTTCTTTAAATACTACAAATATTTACAATAAGTAAATATTCCATAAAAACGTAACATACATATTAATAATATAATATCAGTTGATTAGAAACCTTTATGATACGTCATCATAGTTTTGTTTTTCCTATCCATTTTCTTTTATTTAAACCAACCCCTACTTACTATTATATTTTATAACAAATTGATTCAATCATATACAGGGTATAACAAATTTCATAACAATATACATATATACAGGGTAGGGCAGCACATACGGCACGGAATTTAGTGCCTAAACCATAACAATTTAAAAAAATATGCCTATATGTATCTCAATAAGAGCTACATTTTAAAAATAATTATAAATACACAGGGTGTTTCAAAAAAATATAAAGTTATATAATTTTAAATAGAACACCTTATATTTTTTTACATTTTTAGATTCGTACTGAGAAGCTGATTTCAAAAACCTATTATAAAATGGATAGTTATAGACAATTGAAAATCGATTTTTTTTAACTTAAAAGTGATTGCTCCGGCCAAACGATATAAAATTGAATAAAACGGCTGTCCCTATCTTAAATTTTTAAAAATAATTATATGGGCAACTGTGTCAGGTTCCAGTCCCGATCACTTTTCAAGTCTTTGTCCACACGTAACAAATAAGCAAAAGAAGTATTTAAGTTGTTTAGATCCGATTTTTTATTTATACAATTAACAGACTAAGTCTGCGAGATTTTGTCCAATATATACATTCTCGCAGTTGGAGCAACGAATACAATATACGACAATAGAATGAAGAGATATAGGATCCTTGTCTTTTACTTTTGAAAAGATATTGTTAATGGTTAAGACTATTTTAAAAGCGAATTTTATGTGAGCGACAGAGGCAAACAGTTTGGCTAATTTAGATGTTAAGAGTTTGATATGTGAAAATGATACATCTATTTGGGACTTCATCAGGTTCATTAGGAGGTAAATTGTTTGCTAGTGGCTCAAGAATAAGAGTGACTCCAGCATTTTGAAGATCATTGGGCATGACTGACGGTATCGAAGATGTGCTGTAAAGTAAAGTAACCTTTTTAGGAAATCATTAGGATAAGAATTGTCTGTGAAACGTTCGAAAAGGATGTCTAAGTTTTTACGATGGAAAGAGCATCACTGATCTTCAAAACTCGGCTTTTCATCTGTTTAGTAGGTTATTTTGTTTTTCACTTGCTGTAACTTTTCTGTCATTTTATCACACAAAGAAAAATTATTTAGAAATAACATAATAGTTAGGTAAATTTTGAACAACGAATAAACGAAACCGCACCTTCACCATATCTAACGAGGTATTTCGAATAACTCAAAAAATATATTGCCAATTGATTTCCAATATTAATGTGGAGTTACCAGAAATTAAAACCAAAGTACAACCACAAATATAAAAAAAGTATTAATAAAAATAAATGAAAACAGAACATACACAACCATTTTTGCATTTATACCGGAGGGCAAACGTATTTTATGAGGTACTTTAATGGAATCACAATAGAGTCCAAAATTTAACTAATTCATAAAATATAAGCATAAGTTAATGTGTTTTAGAAAACAAGCGTTGTTTTAGATTTTGAAATGTTCTATATTTTGATAGCATTTAAATAATAGTATACACAAGGCGATTACATTATTGATTACGAAAACTATGGATAAAAATAATATCGTGAACTATTATAATTTTAGCTTGGTAAGTAAAATAAATAAAAAAGTTCTATTGGGCCTGCCTGTCTTTCATAATTTTAAAAATGTATGATCAATACCCTTTATCTACGTTTGAACTAATTAGCCGCTTTGATGAATAACATGATGGTTGATGCCATTACGTTATAAAAGCTATTAAGGCATCAGAGGTAAAAAATTGATGATGACATAAAAAAGAGGAAAACGATCACGTTGGAAAATCAAAAATAAATAGGTGAGTAATACCCAAACAAATTAATCAAAAAAATTAAAAGTGTTACTTTTGATGTTAATCAGAATTATATTTAAACCAAACTGTGCTACTTGGTAGCAGTTCTATGTAAAATTTAGTTTTGGATAAATTTTTTATGTATTAAATTAAAAAGCCTGTTTTATTTTATCGTTTTCATAATATCGAACAAACGGTTTTTTTTCGATAAATAAGTTAAGTTTAACACTTTAACATGTATTTGTTTGCGGTTATATTAAGTTTACTAGAAAAACTGCTGTTTCAGAAAATTGCTTTTAAGTTTTTCCTTATCTAAACTTTGACCATTCATCTTCAACACTAAATTTTAATGTTTTGTGAAAAATTTTGTTTGATTGGTCAAAATAATTTTTTATATTGTTTAGTTTCCTAAAATAATAATTTAGATTAACATCACAATAGATGTTTTTTTAACGTGCATGTCAGAATGGGAACGTTTTTAAACGTTTTATTTTAGTCGCTTTTAAACATACCTGTTAAAATGTTTAGTATGTTTTTCAGAAAAAGTGAAAAAATGACGTTTTTCAAGTTTATAGAACCACGGCAAAAAACTTTCAAAAAAAGTATGTTTTAGAAAAGGTTAATAAAAGGGACGTTTTTTAAACGTTTAATTTAAGTTATTTTTAAAACCACCGTTAAAAATGTTGAAAAGACGTTTGGTGTAGGTTCTAAGATAGATAGCGTTGTTATCTTTCATTTTTCGACGTTATAAAAATATTTTGGTTCCAAAGTTTTAAAATTATGTATTCCCACAAAGATTTCTATAAGGATGGAACAGGTTGTACGGTAATGGTCGGAATTGAACGTAAGCGTGAGTGAATGTTCTAAAAGACCTAAAGAAAGTCTTTTGTCAAGCCATTTATTTAATTCCGTTTTAAGTCGATTTTAAAACGTTCCTTATCAACATCTATTTGACATTAGAAGTTATCACATTTGCATTATTATAAATGTTCTCGGATACCTTAAAGGACGTCCAGTGGAAGTTCTAAAAGACGACCAAAAAACGTTTTGTGTCAAAAACTTTTACTTTGTTCGATTTAAAACGTTTTTAAATCTTCAGCTTTCCACGTTTGTTATGACCTTACAAGTAACATTTGTACTTTAACTAACGTTTTTAAATCGTCCAGATGGTTGATGGTGTAGGTTTTTAAGACGTTTTTAAACGTCTCTGTGCTATTACCAAAAAAAAATTGTCAGTAACCATTAATGTAAAAAAGGAATATATTTATTCAGAAAATAGTATGTCGTTAAAATTAGGCAATGCGTTTGTATTTTTTTATTTTAATAGTTATTTTTAAATTATGTTTTCAACGTTAACATGATTTGTTTCCTCCATCTCGAGTTGATGAATTCTCCTAAATATTTCTCATCATGAATAGTTCCCGTAGGTGTACTCACTTCCTTTCCTTTTCATCATTTTACGAAATCACATTTTTACACCGCAAACTTCTGAATTTTACATCTCTTTAATTTTTAAGGAACGTTTTCCTCGATTTAATGCCTTTTACGTGAGAATATATACTAGAAAAATAATGATGCTACATAAATTTTCCTTAAGATTCTTATTATACTTTCAATGATGTTCTATAACGATATTTGATTATCCCACTTTGTGTAAAATCTCCTTTTACGCTATTATTTTATCTTTTATTACATATCTAACTCCATGTACATATGCCTGTGATAAATAAAAAAATATTGTACGTATATATACGAAAATGTCAATATCCCGTCGGCATTCGGGTGGCTTACAAAGCGTTGTAGGAGAAGTTATTTTTATATTTTAATTATTCATTATTCCGATATTTTTATTACAGTCAGATATATATTATATCATAACCGATACCGTGGAACGATCTCTTAAAGAAAAACAACTGCTATGTTCTTATATGTCATCCAAACTTTTGATAGGGAGTAGCGAAGGGCTAATTCATGAATTAAATTAAATTTTAACACAATATTTGCATATATATTATCTAAATATCCCATATACAGAATCAAGCAAAAGGATGAGTTATTCAAAGCTGAAAAATATTCAGTGCACACTCTAGGGACCAATTCATAATATACAAGAGTGGATGTTGCAATATTTGCAACAGTTGCTTATGGTACTGCTCTACTTGTCTAAAAAAGAAAAAATGGTACAATTTTACTAATGTTATATTATTATATTTGTAGTAAAATGTTTAATAACACATTTAATTATTTGTTTCGCTCAACTGAATAGGTAAGCAGAGAGTGTGATTCATAAATTGTATTCCGGGTACAACGAAATTGCATCCCCAGGCTAGACTTGATTAGTAAGATAAAATTGAAATTATTTTCACGGTGTTTTCGAACTTTATGGATTATAATAAATTTGGAAAATACACAAACAATAACTTCTCAGAAGAACCTATTGTCTTGGTGAAAGTAGTACGAAGTGACGGGAAATGAAAACGTGACACTACAAAGCTTTGGGGCGATTCCCAAATCAGCACATCGAACAGTTGACCGTATTAAAAATTACCAGAATCGGGACAAAGTTGAGACGCGCCCTTTCATTTTAAGTCACATTTCGGTATATTAGTTATTGACAGCAGGCAATAAAATATTAACTGGTTTGTATTTGGCTCAGACTAGAGATATTTTAGTAAAACAAACCGCTCAAGAAACTTGGCAACCTTGCTTCAATTATATACTCATATAGTCTATACGAAGTCAGTTGGAACGGCATAAAAACTAAGTATCTACCGACCGCGGCCAAATTCTTTGTAGAACATGGGTGGCTATCCCGATAACAGGGTGTGATAAAGAATTGGAAACTTACAAGCTGGCAATTAATAGAACGATAATTCTTGTGGTTGACATATATGTGTTCAGGGTACACTTCATCATTTGTCTTTGGTGGTACAATTGCAGCATGTGTACAATTAATGCAACCAATAACTCCTGGAAATGTATACAAATTAAAAAATCTGACAAAAGGAACAAGTATACAACATTTCTGGGAAATTTAACCCACTGCTCAAAAACTGCTGGGTTATTTAGGGCATCAATAACTTCGTGAATTGCTTGGCTTATACTGAACTGACTAATATTTATGTATTTGTTTGTTGCTGCATTCATCTGATAGCTTCCTGTGGAAAAAAACCAATCTCAGCAAAAACCTAAAAAAATGAACTGCAGTGTATTTTCTTAGGTTCCATTCCTTACCTTGGTCTGAACATCTAGGGCAGAGGCACGTTTGGGTGCATGAATGTAATTTGACACAATATTGATTAAATCTGTCCAATGCTTTTGTAAGTTAAAACAATCTTATGAACTTATCCGAGATGGTAAATGGAGTATAGAGCCTGCGGTTATGTTCTCGTCGAAAACCTGCATTTTCTAGATAATTCTCCATTTCTTAACAATTATTTATTAATTGCAAAATAATATGTTCATCCAAATCCATTTCATTACCGTAAACCACCAGTAAAACACTATAAATGGTTTACAGGATGCAATTCGCACATAAATTGTTGTTTCCGTTTACTGTTATAGGACACGAAATTAACCGTGTAGAAGCCAGTCTAAAATATCGGCACACGACCACTGGAGAATCCAAAAACGAATTTCGTATGCGAAATTATCGTCTTTTCGCATGCTTCCTTCCGTGAGACGCCGAGAATTGCCCCACACCCTCCGCCGATTATCCCTTTTTCGTTTTACGGAATGATCAATGACATCTCCTGTTTTATCAACAGTATTAATTATAGTACGAGCAAGTTTAGTCAGCTCACAAATCCTTTTTAAAATTTCGTTTTGTGCGGTATCGCGCATTTCACTTTTCAAGCAAGTGTAAATATTTAAAATAAGTCTTTGAGTTTGAGAAAGAAAGTCTTTATTTAAAAATTCCGACGGTTCCGCCATTGTCTTCAACCGATCCTTCAACGTTGTCCATTTCATTATCAGAAATATCAAGAAAAGGTTTCCACAACGCCATCTTAAGTAAACAATAATACCAAGAAAACAATTTAGAAAAACACCACACTAAAATTCACAAGAACGCAGAATAAACTAATTTTATAAATCCTAACCCAAGCCCCCAAGCCGCACCACTGACAATTCGGTCAAACGCAGGTGTTTACAGTAGACCCGATATTTTTGACATTCATATTTTGCTTGTGTGTCCACGCAATATTATTTGTTCCGCTAGATACAGCGGGCCAACTTTGTGTGAGTGATAAAACATTCATACGAGGTCTAATCATCAATTTTATATGAAAGATTTTATATGGTATTAACTAGTACATGTCTTTTTTTTTAGCTGTTCGGATTGACTTCGTATAGACTTTTAACTGATCATCAAACACATTATAGACTTATCTACTTCGGATGCAATTTCGGTGTGACCTTTTCCGGTTTAGGTAACAATACCTTTCTTGGAATGCAATTTTGAATGGGCTACATTTTCGACCATGAGGTAAACTTGCTACCAAATATACCTGACCACGAAAGGGTACCAATAAACAAGCTATCCACCAAAAGGGTTCTTTAAAAACACACGGGCATATTTGCCACTAACGATTTTATGAATGGCATCAGATTTTTAAAATTCAGAAAAAAAATATTCGGTCTTTATGTTCAGCTGGGTATATCGTATTCAAGAAAATTAAAATATAACACTTCCCTGTATTTTTATATATCAATATCTGTTATGATATAGAAGGACATTTTTCAAAAAACGGGGATTGTTATCAGTACAACACAAGAAAAAAATTCTCTTTGTATTCAGTACCATCGAATTGTATAATAAAAACACAGCCACACAAATAATTACCAGTTGAAAAATTTCAAAGTCAGAAAAAAGAGTAAATATTAAACTCTGACTTTTATAGTGTGGATGAGTTTTTTGCACAATATTTTTTTACAGCAGTTTTTCTTAAAGCGTATTTTTATTATTCGATTTCCTTTATCTTGGTACCTCTACACATTTGTCTTGCGATTTTGGACTCATAATTTTAGAGTTTTCGAATAAAAAAAAACTCTTATAAAACGGTTTTGTCGGTCCGTCCGTTCTTCCGTCTTCCGCCTAATTTAAAAAATAAAGCCGAAGAGACAAAACATCACGAAATAATCAAGTGTGATACATCGTTGAATTTAGTATTTGAAGCGATTTAATAATATTAAATAAAACAGACAGGTCCGTATTTAAAAAGATAAAGTTGATGGTGACCCCGAAGAGACAAAACGTCAGATTTAAAATTTAACTATGGCAGTTTATAACGATGTTAGAATACAACAAAAACTTTTAATAAAGTTATCTCAAATTTTGTATAATAACAGAGCTTTGGAAAAAAAAACGATTTTCAACAAATTCGGATTTTGTCGTTTAACTTCGGAACCAATAGGAATATTTTAGCTTTCAAAAAATCGTTTTGTCTATTTTTCTAGTGTCTACCGTTTACGAGAAAGCAATACTGTGCCCTATTAAAAAGTAGCCGACCTGTATTTTTTCATTTTTCAATTCTTCCTCGGAAGTGGAAGGCAATTTCAAAAATATATTGCACTTATATTGTAAATTGCACAGTTATATAAGCAATTGGAAAACACCTTTTTTCACTATTATTGATTTTTACTTTGAAACGACTTAAAATCAAAAAACTGCTTGCATATCTCTCCTTTATAGTATTACATTGAAAAAAAATTTTACATGGTGTTCAAAATGTTCAAATTATAATAAACCTGTAAAATTTGTTCTCATATGCAGCCAGTAGTACTACTGGAAAAGTTAAGATAGGGACATGCAAACTGTTTTAGTAGCAACTACCTAAATTATAATTAAATTGACAACCTGAGACAGCTGTTTCTTGTTATCAAACACTATCTTTTAGTTTAGTAGATAAATAAACCATCTCCTGCTATTTCGAGATGGTAGTAAAATATTTATTAATCGGAATTTAAAAAAATACGATTTTCAATTGTGTTTAAAATCAAAACTATTCATTATTCTAAAATCATCTTTTTAAGAAGAATTAACTCTCATATAGGGTGTTGAATTAAAATTTATATATCGATAACATTGATGCAGACATTTCTTTTTGGGATACTCCATATAATTTTAAAATGTTTTTATTACAATTTTTATAAAATCTTATAGTTTCGAATATAAAGACCGACGCCTATGTTGTGGGACACCCTGTAGAATAAACGTTTTAATTTAAGAATACTGAAATTATCTTAAATGTGGAAAAGCCATTACTGAAGAATCTTGAATATAGAGATTTAGAATAGAATTTGTCCCTTTGTTTAAGCCTTTAAGATTTTATCTCATAGGCAAACAAATAAATATTGTTCAGTGCAAAGCCGCTTTATATGTAACACGACGCCAATGCTTTCTGACTGTAAACCCTACGCGATCATTACAAGTCTACAAACGTTTCATCGACTTGAGTGTTTAGAATGACAAGTGAACTTTAGTATAAGTTGTATGCTGTTTGAAATACCGTTGCTTCGACAAAGTTTTCAAGTTACCAATTTTGCACGACGTAGGTGTTGTTATTTTATGTTTTTCCAGTGGCAGTAATTTTTATGTTTTTAAAGGCATTAGTCACATTATTATCTACTTAATTAAAAATACGAATCCAAACAGGGCATAATTTTATATCATCCGTATCATAAAGAATGTCTAGTAAAGACCAACTAAATTTTCAGAACTAGGCAGAAAAGTCTTAAAAAGTTATTGTAAAAAGTTCAGAATTTTGAATTTCTTTCATATCAATCTACCTTGAAAAATCAAGATTTATTATAATTACAATTTTTAATATTATCAAAATTATTTTCATATTGAACCAATTTTATATTTTGTTGCATACCCCATATACGATTTGATGGCTGATTGGTTGCATTTTGCATTAAAGACCATGTAGAATTTTTTATAACAAATAACTATTTTGTGATAAAGAACTTTTTAAAGAGAATAACATGTTCCGTAAAATTATTAACACAAAATTTGTCATATGTCAAATTAAGTGACAAACAACCATTCGAAACCCTATGTCATCGAACATCCGAATAATGCTTGTTTAAAAGAACAAAAAATAGGCCAAAAACGTTAAAACTTGGATCTGATCCTGACTTTGTAGTTGAAATGTATTGCTTTTTTAAGACACGCTTTATTTGTACTTCTATGTTTTTTTTTAATTTTCTAATTATTAAATCTTTATCCATCATGGAATTTCACAATTTTGTCACAATTTAAATAATTTTTATGGTAAATTAAGCCCAATCTTTTTATTGTAAAAATTTTCTTTGTTTTGGACGATTTGTATTTACCGGCCTGAGGATTGTTTTTTAACCGAAACTAGTCGCCTTACATTTACAACTTATGGTACATGAATTTGTGTTTTATTTCTTGACAATTGGATTCAGTCATAAACGCGGATAAAATTTAGAATAGTCTATTCTGTTGGCCATCCGTTAAATTTTATTGGTTTATTAAAATATTTCATTGTAACCGATATTCGTATTCTGTAATTAACATATTTAACGTCTCCGACAAAATATTAATTTTTAACGGACCCCTTTATAAACGAATGATGGTAGGATAAATAACCCTCATTTTTAAAAAAGAAGAAAAACTAAACCTACAAATGTAACGTTAGCGCAATTCTTTGTTTATTGTCGGTGTGAAAACTTTTTCAAACTGAAACAAATAAAAATGAATTCGAAAGTGACAAGTCGATTTCGAATGACAAAAAATAAGAACATTATATTCATTGAAAAAAACCAAATTATTTTACAAACAAAAATTCAACTGGATGAGCTGCAAAAGTCTAATGAAACATGGACTATGTTAGTAGCTAATTTTTAAATCATTGTATTTATAGCATAATAGTTTTTTCCGCAATAGTATATACGACCAGGATAAACTGGGTGCTCTGCTGGTGGCGATATAATATGAATAAAGGTTCCTTATATCACACCAATAATATCTTTAAATTTCTCATTTAAATTTCTAAAACCTCTTTTGACAAGTATTTTTGTTGATTTGACAATGACATTTGTTACTTCTTTCACTTCTTTGATGCATTTACTAACCATGGGTTGACTTATGGAGCGTATAGAAGGAGGGCAATCTTTAATGGACAACACGTTTAAAATGTGGTCAAAATTTTATACGCAACTAATGGTACATAAAATAACCGACGCGGCGCTGACGATCGTATGTTGAAAAACTGTTTGTAGATTGATTAGATCCATAATCTCAAATAACGTTTTTTATTTAATGAGCCACCCAATTTTTATAAAATACATATCTTTTAAAAGTTTACGTAATGAATTAAAATTATTATTTGAAAAAAATCAAAGGAAATGTCAAAACTGTCATCAACAGTCGATCAACAGCGCCACCAACTGGCTTCCAAAATCGGGCCACTTTTTATAACGTTGAGATGTGCCTCCTTCTATACCCTCCATAGGTTGACTTATGCTCAAGTTGTATCCACATCCAATTTCTGATTGGTAACTCCAGTGTCCAAAAAAAAATTAAGAACAGTTAACACCCTTAAAGGACTGACACCTCTAGACTGTTGAACTTAATGCGGAAACAATCTATTTATTGATTACTTATTTAATATAAAATAATTAATAAATCTTTCAACTGGTAGTTCAAATGGGTTGCCTTGTTTCGCAGATATCTTTGTTTAATTCTGTTTTTAAAAATTTTGCTAAACTAACCTAAGTTCTACTGTTTAACAAAATCGTCTTCTATTTTCAACATTATTTATCATTATCAGATGAATAAATCCGTCAAAAGCCATCACTTTACTCTTTTAATATACAAGAATATAATATAAGCCTACCAATTAACCAAGCCTTATAAAAATCATTTAACACCTCTGAGTTATCGGATATCTATAAATTTTAACACCAATATTTGGGTACAGAATACCTATTCCTCTCTAAATTTGACAGGACGTTAAAAAAGAACGGTTTGGTTATTACGGAATACCAATTTTGATTTGTCGGATGTTAACATTTTAACGGCCCTTAAATTTTAACGGATGGCTTATTGAATATACACTAATATTCGATAAAATAAACACTTTAGTAAAAAAAAAATTTTTTTACGTTCCAAATAAAGCAGAAGAAAAATATTGAAATTTGAAAAAGTGTGGTCAAAATGGTAAGAGAGGTAACACCAATAAGATTGCTTTATCTGTTTGCAATGTTGTAGGATTACCAGTCTATTACGGATGTACTCTAATAACATGAAATTATTTTGTTTTTTTATCTCACTAGAAAATATTTGAACATCTTTATCGATAAAATTGGCAGATGTGACAGTATAATAACATAACCTTACTTATTTTTAATTTTAACACAGAATGTCACATAAATACGACTTAGACTTTTACAAAACAAAAAGAAAAGTCAAACGAACGTAACTTACAAAACTCGACTTGGCAACGTGGCACTATTCCGGGTTCTTTTGTGATTAGATATTGAAGAGGGCGGACTCTTAATATATTTTAAAATTCTATTTTTTTCATTTTAATATACAGGTTTATTATTATTTAATTGAAGAAGGTTATCCATAATCTCAAATGTGGTCCACCAATGAAGAAATAAAAAACCAAAGCCTAGTACCACAAATTATTTAGTAATTGATTGGGGAAAAACTGGAAACTAGTTACGGTAAATTTGAAACTGGATGAATTAGATTCCCCTTTATTAATTTTAAGGGCGCACATGTAACCATGTTTTTATATTCATTGTATATCTTCAAATTTTAACAACTTATGCAGTTTTTAGTTGGTAAGTCTCATTGTAATTCTATAAATATGCTCTGTTTAATAGCAGCGTTTGTATTATAGGCCTGATGGTGGCATATTTGTGCCGAAACTAGTTGCCAGTTTTTTAATTAATTATTAAATAATTTGTGGTACTAGACTTTAGAATTTTATTTTTTCTTTATTATTATTATTTGCCGTAGCGTTCCGGGGCGACCTACTGGTGATTGATGGCGCCATTTAGCTGTAGGTGTAGGCAAAACAGGAAACCTCACCATCATCATCTGACATAAATCGTTTGGAAAATAACAGTGTAAAATGCATTTCTTATTCTTTTAATTATGTATTCTCACGTTGTTGTATGTATTTTTATTTTTCTGTTCGTCGATCCAAATTTGAAATTTTCAAAATAAAGTTTTTTTTTAAAGTACTTCGCATCCTACATTCATTAACTTAAGTGTTTCTTTTTACATAGTTATCGTAGAAATTTAGTCCCTGGTGGCAAAAAATAGCGTATGTGCCATGTGACTAAAGTGCTACTTTTAATCCCTCAGTCTTTACTCTCGGGATTAAAAGTAGCACTTTAGTCCCTTGGTACATAATATACTATTTTCCACTACTAGTATTAGAAGATGTCATTATTTATGCTGCGTTCGAGTCGAGAAGTTAAATTTCTCTCCTACAAGTAGATAATTTTTGATTATCTACTAGTAGTAGATAATAAAAACAATTGAAGACTAAACGTGATGTCAGAGGTAGGCGATGTTAGGAAATCTTTCAAATTAATTATACCCAACTGTCATTGCGTTTGTCAAGAGTTTTTTTTTTGAATTATAATAAAAAATTCGACAGCAAATAAGCCCTTTCTATTGAATTCCTATATTTTTAAAGTAAATTTTCGACCTACTCAAATAAAATAGGGGTAAGTAATTCTTTATCAGATATATTTTCGTTTGAAATAGTTTAAGGTTATGTAATAAATATTTTTATATTAATTAGTGCTATTTATGCAATAATACCTATTCTAAAATTAACCTAAAAATCAATTTAATAGTTTTTTTAAATCTAAGTGTCAAATGAAACGAATTCTTCATGTTTTCATCTCTACTTGAAAGTTTTAAAATTCACAGTGCAATTAACATAATGAAATGTCAAATTAATTTATTGAATATTCTCATTCTGTTGTTTTCACAAACTGCTTCTCTGCCATTAAATTATTTTCAAATATATACCCAAAAAAATCCAAAAAATATCATTGTCAAAATGGTTAAATGTTCTACTAGTGGAAAAAATAGTATATAAACCACGGTAGAGAAGATTTTTCTCAACCTCGCAACTTATCGCCGTACAAAGTATGAAACAGAATATTATGGATAATATAATTATACAAGGTCAAATAAAAAAGTTTATATTAGTTCCAGAAGCACCGGTGGCGTTATTTCTAAAATAAGGTATAATAGAAATATGAACAATATAAGTGTATCGACTTTCAAACATATATCTTTAACCCTTATCTCGTTGTCATATTAACATACTATGTCAATATAAAAAAATAATATTTTTTAAAATTGGATTTTTTGATTCACTATCACGAAAGAGATTCGTCCATATTAAATGTTTTATATCTTTTAAGTGGATTTAAGTAATTTATACTGTTGCGACTATTATATTATCGTTCTAGTTTTATATATTATAATATTGTTTGTAAAAATTGTAAAAAAGTTTACTATTAGCAACAATATTTTATTTACTATACAAAGTATTAAACAAAAACGTATTATTTAGAGAAAATATCACTGTTTTGATTTCGTCATTTTATTTAGATATAGAATAATAAACCGGATATTTCTGTTGTATTAATTTCATTAAATTTTAACGAGTCATATTCAGCATTGAATTTCTAGTTTTTCTTACTGACAAATGTTTAAAGTGTTACCCGATGAATTCTTGAGATGTCGTCAGGTTTCCTAAAGACATTTCCAGTTTCTTTGAGAAAAGTTTTCTGTTCAATTTGGATGTAAGCTGTCGAATAAGCCGCAGACCTCATATGATTGTTTGTACGTGAGCTTTTACGACCTGACGTCTTCATTCAATTCACACTTGAAGAATAATCAAGTGAAAATACCTCATTTGGAGCATTTTTAGACAATTTTGACAAATTCTGAGCCGAATCGAATAACCTGTTATAGTGTAAAATACTATGTTCCATTCGATCAATGTTTCATTACAGCGAAAAAAAGAAAGATATAAAATGATTTTACACTTTTAAAAATGTATTTTGATTTAAGACAAAAAAAATTGTCTATTTTGGAACCAATATATAGTTTGATAACGGTGATATATTTTTTAGAATTATCATAGTTGTTTTTATCTTTTTCAAATAAATTAATAATAGTTTTCTTAAGATCATGACAAATAATCACTTCATTTTAAAAAGTCAGTAATACTATTTTCTCCACGACCATTACTGAATGTATGAATTCTGAAATCATTTTAAATAATAGAATGTAAACATTCACACTCTAGAGTCTGAATATTTATTCTATAATACTTGCCTTTTATGCATTTTGCATGTATTTTCATTCTTTATAAAGGTAAAGAATGGATTTTCTGTAATCGAAATAAACAATATAGATTGCCCTGGATTTCAAAAGTGTCACTGTCAGATATAAAATGGCGACGGTAATAATTATTTTCAAACAAGTTTTAATTTAAACAAAATAATGAGTGAAAAATCAAGTGAAGTAGATATAGAATTTAATAATATCTGGAATTGTAAATTATGAAAAAACACCAATGCACCAGATTTTAATTTCGGTAAGTGTACCACAGCACTATAAATATTAATACAATGTAATACAAATATGTCAACAAATAACTTGTGTTCAGATTTAATTTAATTTTGATTTATACTTTTTGATCGTGGAGAAAATATAGTCTGTTACTCGGTCAGAATGAAAAAATTCGACACTCGTGGTTCCTCACACTCGCTTTCGCTCGCGTTCGGAATTTTCCACTCGTGTCGAATTTTTCATTCTAACCTTGTTACAGAATCGACTATTATATAACAAGTAGTTAAAGATGTGATTTTTTACGAGTGATTATTTCAGCACGATTAGATTCTATATTTCGTAGTCTCATAGTATAATCAGTCATTTCATGATCGTAAAAAATAACGTGTTTATACAATATGCCTATTTTTATGTATTAAAAAAAAGGACTAGACTGAGCCAAATGTAAACCAGTCACTATTTGTTAGTTATTTAAAAGAAAGACTATATTGCGCCAAATGCAAGCCGATCACTATTTTTATTGCGTCAAAATTTAATTTTACACGATCTGCAGACAATTCATGGAATGACTCTGCTTTTCATGAAATGAATAATACATTATTATTATATCACTATTAGAAAAAAATAAGAAAAGTATTAAAAGTGACATTTTTTTAAAGTGAGGAACTTCACGAACAAAATAAAATCAATTTTAATAATTAATAAGTTTTAACTACATTTAATGAATATAACAATGGGGGTTTCCATGATTTTCCGTAAATGGGTCATAAGAAACCTGACGAATAATCATTTAACATTATTTGACGGGTCTAACTCGCCTCATAACTGAGTTATAGGGTGTTTTGTCAATATTAAACACTTTAAATCTTCGTTTCTTCAGAACCACACTGTATCTTTATTACATATTTGGTACAGGTGCATAGCTTTAAAAGCCTAATCATCTACTGTGAAAACGTAAGTTAAAATACGGGTCCGTGTTAAGGAAAATTTGTAAAATTTGATAATTCTCAAAATATATCATATTTTTACTTTCCCGGACCCATCGAAGGGAAAGTAAGGTGAACGAGCAAAAAAAAAAATTTGAGATATCGATGGAAATATCCATTTTGAGATCCCCCAAGAAGATTGAGACCATTTCCAGCGTATGGACTGTCTGTGTGTCTGTGTGTAATCTTCCACGATAACTGCCGAACCGTTTGACCAATCAAGATGAAATTTGGTATGGAGGGTCGGTGTGTGCCTAGAATGCGACCATTAGTTTTTGGTTTAAATTGGTACAGTGGAGGGTCCTCAAGACCGACATTGGTTAAATATACATGTAACAATTTTTTGCTTTATTTAAATTTTAAGGACAAACAATACATTTTAGTGCAAAATGTTGTAGTACAAAGTTTTAGAACATAAAATTACCTACAATTTTTGTCTTAAGCCTTTTCCAAAATTTCCAATAGTTGCGCCACTAGAGGGCGCGTAAAAATGTGCATGTATGTTTTCTATAGTTTTTCTTGATTTTGAGGACCAACAATACATTTTAGTGCAAAATGTTGTAGTACAAAGTTTTAGAGAATAAAATTCTCTATAACTTTTGTTTTAAACTTTTTCCAGAATTTCCAATAGTTTCGCCACTAGAGGGCGCGTAAAAATGTGCATGTAAGTTTTCTCTAGTTTTTCTTGATTTTGAGGACAAACAATATACTTTAGTGCAAAATTTTGTAGTACAAAGTTTTAGAGCATAAAATTCTCTATAACTTTTGTCTCAAACTTTTTCTAAAATCTCCAATAGTTTCGCCACTACAGGGCGCGTAAAAATGTGCATGTAGGTTTTCTCTAGTTTTTCTTGATTTTGAGGACAAACAATGTACTTCAGTGCAAAATTTTGTAGTACAAAGTTTTAGAGCATATAACTTTTGTCTCAAACTTTTTTTAAAATCTTTTGAGGACAAATAATGTATTTAGTGCAAATTTTTTTTGTGCAAAGTTGTAAAGCATCAAATTTTCTTTAACTTATATGTTTAACTTTTATCGAATTCCTCATAGTTTCGCCTCTAGATGGCGAGAAAAATACACATTTAAAATTCCCTACAACTATTGTATGAAAATTTTTCCCGAATTCCCAATAGTTTTCACACATGATTTTAGGAGATCCTAATTGTAGCAGTATGATATATAACGTGCGCATGCGCAGTTTATGTCATTACCAACATTGAAATATTAATTCACCATCAGCTCGCTATTTTTAATGTGTTCCATAAATCAATGTAATGATTAGTATTTTGTAATTAAAATAATAATAATAAATAACATATTCTCTACGGTCGAGCCGGGAAAGTCCTGGGACCCAATTCTTGAAATCGTAGGAATTAATTCTCCAGAGAATTGATTCCCCAAAAAAAATTCTCTTGAGAATCGCCAGTCCTATTCTTGAATAAGTCTGAACTGAAATTCTAGTGAATTAAAAAAAGTGACGTATGTCTTTACTAAATCCAAGTATTTCATGAACTCAACCAATCAAATACTCAGAACTATTAGTTCTGTGCTCAAATATTATTTTAATACGTTCGCAGAAATGAATATCAGTTGCCATTGATACCATATGTTTGACATTTTACATTTTTGAGGAAACAAATTGAAACAATTTACATAGTTATTATCCTATTATTGTGCATTATCGTTTATTATTGACTATGGGTTATTTGTTATTTGTTCATTTTTTATTTGCGATGGCCAAACGAAATTTCGTGAGTGAAGCGCAAAAAAAATCCTTGTAGAATTCTTAGAAAATGATAAGGAACTTCTTGGATGAAAGAATTCTCTTCCTTATAATATATTTTATAATTTTACTTGTTGAAATTATACTTATTATACTTGTTACTAGCTTACTTGTGGCTAGCTATTGTGGCTAGCCAAAAACCTTTTAATAAAAATTAAGATAGCGAAAAAATAAAGAGTTGAAGTTTTGTTATATGTCGAGATGATAGATACGAAATTTTTATGTCGTTTTTTTATATTGTATTTTAAAAAGAAAAATATATGTATTCAAGCATTAATTAAATCTCAGAACCAAATAAAATTTGTGTTAATTAATAAACGACACAACGACGCAGACTAGGAACTAGGTCTTCCTACTCTTCGTTCACCTACTAAAACTTTTTCTCTTTTGGTTAATCTCCAACTCTGATTGTTGGTAGCAGAAAAAGCTCAATATATACTCCATTAGATCGTCAAAGGCTTGTTTGGATAGACGAAAATGCTGTCTAAACCACTTTCTAAATTATCTAAAACGATAGCTTGAAGTAAAAAATTATTCATTTTAACAATATTTATGGCGGTAACAACAAAAAAACAATAATGTTCAATTTCAATTCCCACAAAATACGTCAAATACGTACAATTCACACTCTAATTTCTTAAATTCTCATGAGAATTTGAAGTTTCTCCAGACAATGACATTAGGAATTAATTCTCATAATTTTTGGAGAATTTTTTCCTACGAAATATTTCAAGAATAGACATATTACAAAATCTAGAGAAAATGACGTAAATTTCTCACGAGAATCGATTCCTACGATTTCAAGAATTGGGTCCCTGGGGTGACACAGCCGATTTTTTTAAAAGTACGGAAAAAGTTAAGTTACATTGAAATATTTTTATAGATGCACATTTCATAAAATTCATTAAATGCTTTGTCATTCTGCTGAGCCATAACATTAGAACCACTCTGTAGATTTTCTTACATATTTGTATTGCTTTAAAAGCACAATCGGCCTATGTAAGAGCTTAAGCTACATTCCAGGTCTGTCTTCAGAAAAAATTGTATAATTTTATAAATCGCAAAACAACACCTTGTATACATATCAGAATTTTAAAAATTGGACCGAATATTCTTTGATAAAATGGAAAAACTGAGTAACACTGGAATATTGTTATAAATGCCCATTTCGTTCTACTATTAAAATTTTTAATTTATCTAATTTTTTCCGGAAAATTCCCAATACTTACAAAACTCATTAAATTATCAAGTAGGCTTAGGCTAAGATGACAATTGTGATAGTTCGTTTGATTAAATATTTTATAACAGCATAATTTATGCAGTTGTAAGTTTATTACATTTCAAATTATTATTAATTATAAAGAATAATTATGCCACATCATGGCCTATAATTTATATCACGAATATAGTAATATGTATCCATTCCAAAGGAAAGATTTATGATTTAATAAGTTATAACTATATAAAATAATGATGTAATAAAATAAAATAAAATAATATAAAATAAAATAATGATTAATAGAAATTTCCAAAATATCCTCAAAATTTACAAAGCATTATTTTAGTAAGTTTAAAAAAAGGAAAAGAAAAATAGTCTCTATAAAAAACTGGTCAAATTGGTAGCCAGGTGTGATTTAGAATATCTTTCCACTTTTTATATACCAATTAACATCAACAATTTTTTTTTAAATATCAAATTTTTTTAACAATTATATTATAATTATAAATTATTTCCCGATTTTTTTTTTAAATAAAGGTACTTTCCACTTGTCTCAAAATCAAAATTTTGAAAGTTCCTCGTATATTACGTGTGTATTAATGTATTTTGTTGGTTCATGTTTGGTTTTAGGGGATGCACAAACTTTTAGCAAGAATAATTTTTTGTCGAAAAACCCTTAATAAATGAGTTTCCCACATGGTGCGTACTTTGGGGATGACACTGTATTTTGTATTATAGGCCTGATGATGGCCATTGAATGGTCGAAACATGTAGCCCCTCATTTGTTAACATTCTTCAATTATAATTATTGTGGTATGACTCAGAGTTTGTTATTATTCATTAAATTATTTAAATCTAACATCTAACATATTTTTATTTATTCAATAATCAACTTGTAAGACATGTTAGCAACTTAATGTTTATACGTAAGGGCGACAAGTTTGGGAATCACCTGCATATAAATACACACAAGCAGGCCTTCTGGCCCTTTATTTATGATATATGAATATCGTGAGTAATTCATAAATAGGGCCTTATATTTTGTTCTGCCCCGGGGCCTTTTGAGTCCAAGACTCGGCTCTGATAAATATATAATATTTTTTCTATGTAAGTATATGTTGTTTTTAGAAAATTTCTTTTGTTAACAGTTTGTTTTCTTTTAAAATAATATTCTTTAAAAAGTTATTGAAAATGCTAAATTTTATTGCAACACTATTAATTCACTAAAAATTGCAATGAAATTAGTAATTAATCGAACTCTCAAAAACCTAAGGCCCGATGGACCATTTATTAAGATTTTGGCCAACGATAAAAAAGTAATGCAATCTGATGTTATTGCTCTTTCTTTTGTTCTGTGTTCGTCGATTTGCTATGTTAATCCTCTTGTTTCGTGGCCCATTATCATGGAATATCTCTTAATGCCACTCTTAACCTAGGCATTTAAAATCGTTCTCGCTTCCTACTTTATTACTTGAAAAGTTTTATAAATTAACAGATCACAAGTTAGGTTTAAAAAAAAATAGAAAGATTAGCGCCAAACCCAAGACTCTTGGGAGTAATAATGAAATACAGAATACAGGGTAAAGCAGCAAGACTTTTCCAACCTCGGCCTTATGATTAAAGATAATCAAAATAAAGAGGGGGCAATCCCACCCAACTTTCCAAGCAAGTAAAGAAGTTGTTGAATACACTTTTTTTCTAATTTTAAACGCTGTGAGTTTGTCACAAGGACACGAAATTTTGCACTTTATGAGGTATATAACTATTAAAAAATGATCAAAAAGATCGTTTTTTGAGGTAAGTTTTTTTTAATTATTTATTTTTTTTTATTTTTTAGTGAATCTGACTGGGTGTTTACTATTGTTAATCGTATATATTGTAATGAAATATCTTATAGTATAGTATAGTATAAAATTAATTTGTTTTAATATATTAGTAAGTAGGGATTGGTGTTGAATAAAAAGGATGTGAATAGCATTTGGAAGTAAAATTAACAGTGTTCCTTGTTTGTAACATAAAACAAAAGAAAAATGTGAATTAAAAAAAAATTTTTAGTAAATGATAAAAATATAAAACTAATTTTGATAATATGAATAGGGTTTATATTAAGCCATTTGAAGTATGAAATTCATTGTGATAGGTTGGATGACATTTCTTATAATGTGAAATGATTTGTCATTGGGTTTTTTTCAGTCAAAATTATTTAAAATTTAAAAAAAACTCGTCAAGTTTCCACCAAGGTTTTCAAAATTTTTTAAATTTTAAAAAATATAGAATATTTCAAAAAATGTCGAAAATTTCAAGATTCAAAAAAAAAATCCAATTTTTAAAAATTTTAAGTTGCAAACCTCCAAATATTATAAGATTTTCAAAAATATTGAAAATTCCAAAAAAAATGTCGAAAATTTCAAATTTAAGTTTCAAAATAAATATTGGAAATTTAAAAAAAATTTAGCTATAAATAGTCAGTCGATATTTTCAAAAATTCGTCATACATTTTTAAGATTTTCAAAAATATAGAAAATTTAAAAAAAATGTCGAGAATTTCGAAGTTTCAAAAGAAAACTTGAAAAATACCACAAAAAATCGAAAATTTTAGCCAAAAATTTCAAAAAAATCTCAAAACATGGAAAATTTCAAGATAATATCGAAAATTATTAGAAAAATTGATTTAATCTTCTAAACAAAAATGCGATTATTTCATGAACCATAAAAGATATCTGAAATCTGTTCTCAAATATCGATTTCAGCGTTAAATTTCACGTCGGAATGCTATTTTTGAAACAGGTAGTATCACTTTCGGTTCTGGTTTTTAAAACCATGAGCAGTTTTGAAATCTGAAGTCATAAAAATCTGAAAATCTATTTGGGAGCTATTCAAGGTATGCTGAGTTTATTACCGTTGAACGTTTGACTCTATCTCTTTTCGTTTTTGAGTTATAAAAACGGACAGACGGACAGACAGAGTCATATTATAAGACTTCTCCTTTTTGGAAGTCTAAAATTAGTAGGTAAAACTATCAATTTTTTACACCTCGATTAGTGAAACTAGTATGCATTTGCGGGACTAAAGTGCCACTTTTACTCACTTGGGACTAAAATGTTTTAATCCCAATGGACTAAAATTTTTTAGTCCCGCAAATAAAAAACAATTCTAACTAGCCACCTTGTTTATTCCAATTTAATTCAACTTAAAAGAAGAAGAAGAAGAAGAAGGAGTATAATAGGATACTTATTTGCAACTTTTATTGATTTCATTTGCTGTGCTATTTTTTTTTAATAACTTCAGTATTTTTATTCATTCTCAATATTTACTTCAAAATACATATTTGTGCGAGGGCGCTTGAATCAGTGATAAAGATGCTTCAAAATTCAGCTTACAGAGGTGCGGCAAAAATCGGCGTAATTTGGAATGGATCTTAACAATTTTTTTACCGGCTTTTTTGAATATTTTAAATACCATACGAAAAAACCGAATATTTTTAGTTGCTATAATACCCGAGATCTAGTCCAAAAAGAACAATTCTGTTTTTTCTACGCAGAAAAAATGGAACTAAAGGGTAGGATTACTTAACATTATCCGGAAAATCCTAAAAAAAAACAATTTTTACATCCAATTTATTAGTATACAAGCACATTTTCCTTAGGTAATTCTCTAACCGGCAACCAATTTTTTGTTGATCATTAGAAAAAATGGTCACTTATAAACAATAACCCTTTTAAACAAGTTGTATTTTTTAAATCATTATTGTTGTATCTTAAATGTTTTCATATGAGAAGGACGCTAACGTAGTCAAGGTAAATTTATTTTCAGTCATATGTTGTCCCCTTAACATGCTAAATGTGATTTTTGATTGTGAGTTGTTTAATACATCCCTCGCGTACAATGAAATGCCGCATCAGAACCGATGTTACGACATGAAAATGTTTAGTTCTGATTCATTTCGACGATAAAGAGGGGTAGAATTTTGCTACCACTAATCAATGTGTGGCTGGGGAAAATTACGCACAGTTAAATAATGCATAATTGGATAAGGACTTTTGTGTGAAATGTAGTCGTGGTCGATTTAGATAAATTATATTATACTGGATGTCATAAAAGTATTTATACAAATATTGTAAGAAGTGTTTCCTTTTGGAGCGGCCATATAACTGTTTAATTAAGAAATGAAAATGAAATAAAACTATAAAAAATATAATACAAATAAAAAATATGCTTTTGTATTGGCGTACTGAAATCAATGAGAAAACTTTATACTTTAGAAAAAATTTAAAACTACCTTTCATAGAGAAAAAAGAAAAATAGTATTTATTTCTTTCAAGTGCAATGACGACCAATCGATACATTTTAGATTTTTTTAAATTATAATGCTCTACAAGAAAACTGTAAAATATATGAAAACGTGCCCAAATAGAATGAGATAAAGTGTTATTATTATAAAAATGAATATAAGTAAAAAATATTTTTTAAAAACAAGTTTTTATTTGTTTGTTCATTTAAAGAATTGAAAAGTAAAACATAAGTTCATTATCATAATTTAATATGTGTTTACATAACTAGCAGTTTTCAAACAAAAGCTTGTTGTGTTTTTTTAGTGTAAAATACAACACGCCTTATTTAAAAACAACACTGCTAGTTATGTATACATATTAAATTATCTTGTTACAATAAACTAATTTTTTACTTGTTAGTTCTTTAACTGAACAAACAATAAAAGCATGTTTTTAAAAAACATTGTTTTACTTCTATTTATTTTTTACTTCTTAGTATTGTGTTATGCAAAAAAATGTCACTACAATATAGCATTATCATCTGAGATACATATGCATGTAAAAACTTCGAAAAAGCTAAAAGATTTTGTCGGTATTTAATAACTGAAAAACACGAAAACAAAAAAAGTCGAAATTCAAGAAAGAAGTGAACATTCAAGATGGGAAGAACAAAAACAAAATAGAGAAATTAGAAATATATTCAGATAATAAGAAAAAGTACAAAATGAAAAATTTTCAATACTACAAGAAGAGGAAAGAAAAACTAGAGAAGAAATAAAAGAAGAAGTAGAAAAGGTAAAAGTAGGAATACAAGATACTACAGAAAGAATGGGAATTTTAGAAAATAAATGAATGAATAATATCATAGAGATGGATGGTATAATAGAGAATAATATCAAAGAATCAAAAGAAAATATAATAGAAAAACAAGGTAAAATAGAACAAAATATAGAAGCAAAAATTGAAAAAGAAATAAGAAACACAAGAAACACAAAAATAATGGGAAATTTATAAATAATCTGAAAAGTAAGAGAAATGAAACAATAAATAAATTGTAACAAAAGTAAAACGAAGGATACAAAAATTAATGAAAAGAAATAAAAAAGAAATTCAGAATATATATACAAGACATAAGATAAACTTTAAAGATAGAAGAGAAACAAATTATTAGAGGAATATTTCATATTGACATTTAATTCATAATATCAAATCTCAATATTTTAATGAGTTGAAGTTAATTTAGTTTGTATTATAAAAGAGAAAATTATAAAATAAGTGCTTTAACCATACTCTTGCTAAAGTTCTAAATCAATTTACAAAAAAAAAAATATGGGTTGGTACAGTAGGTATACCTGCTGATAACTTGCCTACCACTTTCAGAGCCGTAGGTAGGTCTATACCCAATGATCAATATATTATTTTTTATCACCAGATTGAGACCATTGATTGACATTTTAATATTGTTATTTATAAATTATTATTATTCTTTCATTTCTATAGTTTTTGTAAATAGAAGTATCTGATCTGTAACGAAGTTACTTAATTACCGATATTCTTTTCATTATATTTATTTAATATTTGATTCCGTAAATAATAATTCCGTCTTCGTATGTTAATTATTAAAATTATTTTTTTTATTAAAATATATTATATCGCATCTGAAAACGGATTGTAAATAGAGAATTAAAATACACCTCAAAAATCATTAACTATAAATATCGCGACCTTTTTTTGATAGTCAAACGCGATGAGTTGTATACAAGTAAAAATCCGCACCGAAAGATGCCGATAGTCCCATACATTGTTAGCACACGTAACGGACACTATGGCTCCTATCACATTATACGATTTGGCTCGTCCGATTAAAAATCGTACGTTAAAATATGGAATCGTACGTTTATTTATCGTCCGTCTGTCTAGAGTAGTACACATAACTAAATGAGAGCTTTCACATTATACGTTTTTTAGTCGTCCGGTAGCTACTTTGGAATGTGCATAAATATAGTACCTCTTATCGATTTGTTTTATTGCTTTTTGATATTTTTGGTTTATTATTCATTAAATCGAAGAAATTGACGTTGAAGTTTTAATTTCGCTTATTGAAGCCAATCTGTATTGTGGGACAAAACTTTAGATATTTACAAAGACCGAAGTTTATTTGGCACTGAAATCAAATTTTGACGAGATTAGTGATACAGAGAAAAATGCATATGGAAAGTATTTATTAATAAATTAATATTTAAACAAGAAAAATCGTATAATGTGAAACCACAATGCACACGATATAAAATCGTACGGTTTTAAATCGGACGAGCCAAATCGTATAATGTGAAAGGAGCACGAGACGGACGATAAATAAACGTACGATTCCAGTGGCACTTGACGGCTGTCAACACGATTAAAAATCGTGCCGGGTTGAAATCGTGTAATGTGAATGGAGCCATGCTCTTCTTCAGTCGACTGAAAATATTTTAACGTACGATTTTTAATCGGACGAGCCAAATCGTATAATGTTAAATCGTGTAATTTGAATGGGGCCATGCTCTTCTTCAGTCGACTGAAAATATTTTAACGTACGATTTTTAATCGGACGAGCCAAATCGTATAATGTGAAAGGAGCGTATCGTATGCACTGATCAGATAGATTTTCTTTTCTCACCGAATTATTGCTAGTATTAAGCAAAAAGAGAATTATTCTTACTTTCTGACTTTTGATTTTATTTCATTAATTGTTTGTGAGTTTTGACAGGTAAAACCCGTCCTTTATACCGCTAGCGCTATGTCGATTCCATAACGACACCTGGAGTATTAAATATTCACTGGCGCTGCCAGGAATAAGTGACCTTCACACTATAAACGGAAGATGGCGCTCAAGGCAACTGGTTACCTGGACTAAAGCGCCAAAAGACCGCGTGACGATGCAAAGAGCGTGTACTAATAATGTAGATTTGTTTTTGTTTGATATTGTAAACGCAAATTAAATCAAAAAGTTTAATTACAGAGTTTTAAACAGAGTAAATATAGTACTTCGTGGTATTTTATTTGTTAAAAAATAATAATTAAATCTTTATAAACGATGGTTATTTATTCAAATTATATCCTACAAATGGAATTATGAAAATGGTGTAAAATTATTTTTGCAAAAAAAACATTAAATATTGAGTGAATTTATAGAAATTTAGATTGTGTTTAGATACTCCGGAAAAGTTACATTTTTTGACGTTATTATAAATTTTAAATTCGCCAACCTATACGGAAACGCAAATAAATGTCAAGCGATGCAGCAAGCGATTCAAAAGATGTTCGTATCTTTTGTCCTATTATAATACATTATACGTATCCTTTTCAACATGAAGATACTCCTCAAGCAACCTTCTTACGTCGTTGAATTTGATATTATTCAATATACACACTATGTAACTTATTGAGGAAAATTCAAATTTATGAACAAAAATTGTTTATGTGGAGAACTAGTCGTATTAAATTTTATTTGGAATCATCTTTTATATAATTTTCTTAACTTTTCTCATAGTTCTTTTATCCGAAGAATAATTGATTAAACAATTACTTTACTAGGAGTGTTCGGAAAGTTAAGTGGGATTCATTCATTTTTTTATAGATAACAAGTGCGATTTTAAGCAATAAAAATTTGTTTTAAGACACGATTTTTTTCTTAAAAATCATTATTTTTTTTATATTTTTCTTTTTATATTCTATTTTTTCTATTATTTTCTATTTTTTCCCTCATTTTCCCGAATATTTCACTTTTTCCCTATTTTTTCCTCTTTATTCTATTTTTTACCGTTTTTTCCTGTGTTTTATATTTTTCCCCAATTTTCCGATTTTTTCCTATATTTACCTTTTTCCCGTTTTCCTTATTTTTTCCCAATATTTCCTGTTTTTCTCTTCTCTTTTTTCCTATTTTTCCCTATTCTTAAATTTTGTCCCTTTTTTCTATTTTCTCCTCTTTTCTACTTATATGAAAATCGCCCAATGCGTCTAGAGAAGATTTCACTTCCAAATTAAAATTATAGTAAAGAAAAGTAAAAACTTGTTTCTAAAAAAAATTAAAAAAAGTTTACAGGGTTAAGCATCTTTTTCCAATTTTCGATATCTGCAATAGATATCAAGATATCCGCAAAAACCAACCCCTCTTTTTTTATTAAATTGTTCATAACTTTTAAACTATTTGTTTGTGAGACATGGGACAAAGCGTAAATCATATCTACATGAAATTACCCATCCGATGACACATTGCTCATTTTACATCCCGAACCGGACAAAATGGCACTTGTTGACTAGAATATGTGTGTATAAAACAAAAAGGAAAATGTCCAATTCGAAAATTTACAATTACCAATATTTTATGTTAATATTTTTTAATTTAAAATCACATTTTTTATTAAACTATAAATTTTTCTTTCTAATTTATTATTATCAGAATAAACAAAAAAAAATGTTCACGGCAAATTGGGTTATTACAAAAGAAATTTTAGTAAACATATATGCAATATTTTATATAAATATTATGGTTTTTAGATTTTTGAAAATATTTTTTTTTGCTAACGTTTATTCTTTTTTCGATGGTTATATAAAAACAACCTTTTGTTGCATTGAAAAATATGAATTCTAATCCCTTCCATATAGCATAATAAATAATCTACTCTTGAGCTAACCATCTTTACTATGAGTATTCACGAATATTAAACATGCGAGTTCGGCCCTGACCACTTGCAAACACAGACACCTTGACCTTACCTCGTCTCTTACACCTTTGTGTCTGTGAAACTAGCTTGTTTACGGATAGCTATACCCTTAAATTGTTTTTTTTCTGGTACTCAGATTTGTCTACTGAATACGCGTATGGCCTAACTATCTACAAACCTTATTATATTACAGCTTTGTTCCAATAGAAAATTACAGTACCAATAAAATAATTTCAGAATAAATCACTTGACAAATCTCGAATTACTTAGTAGAAATACGATTATTTCCGACTAAATTCTGATTTATGTTAAAACAAGTTTTAATATGTAGGAATTTAAAATTTAATAAACGTGCTGACCTACCTTTGGCCTTTGACTACAGTAAATTACGTTTTTCTTTAGGATGCCCAATTCAGTTTACTAATTATATTGCAAAAGTCTACAAATTGTTCAACACATTCACAAATTGTCTCTAATTTGTTAAAATGAACATGTTTACAAACATATCCAACCGCGTTACCGTTTCGAGTGTCTGTCTTTTAAAATAACTACAACGGTATTAGGATAATACGTAAAATATTAAAAAAACACGTACACACAAATTAAATTAGGATTCTTACTATTAGCGCGAAGCGTATCTCTGACCAACTCAATACGTTTGTCTCAAGACAGGAATGCATTTAGCTGCTAATCGAACTATTTTTATTTCCCGAATTTAACAAAGTTGTATACAAGAAAAGTATTGCAATCATGATGAACCGATCTTGTACAGGTTTTGGTGTTAATCGGATAACCGGAAGTGACAGTTGCTATAAGTGATGACGTCATTACTAAACAAGATGGCAATAAACTACATATATTTTGTAGACATTGAGTATAATTTCGCATAATTAAAATTTTATAAACATTTGCCATCGTTGCCAGATTAATCAAAAATTTGATTAATTTATATTTTTTAAAGTGCCAAAAGTATGAATTGTTATGAAAAATTTCAGAATATAAAGGACATAGAACATAAAATTTTCTTCACATTTTGTCGTTTCTGTTTTTTCGAATTCCGCATAGTTTCGCTGCTGGAGAGCGTGAAAGAAATATATGTAGAATTTTGCGCCTTTTTTTAGATTTTAAGCCAGAACTATGGATTTTTATGAAAAATTAGAGGAAATCAAAATTGTAGAACTTAAAATTTCCTACAAATTTTGTCTGTATTTATTTTTCGAATTCCGCATAGTTTCGCCTCTAGTTTTTATTTTAATTTTTAAATATCATTAAATTTATAATAAATAATTTTATAATTGTGATTTTTTTCAAACTTGTATTTCAAAAAATTGACTCAATTTTTTTTTTTAAATTTCATTATGATTTTAAACTAAATTGAATAACTTTTAAAATGGGATTAGCACAATTCGAAAGATAACCTAAAACTCTAAATTTACAGTATATTTGAGTTCCTTCAAATATTATAACAAAGATTTTTTTTTAATTTTTTGTAATTTTGTTTTACCGAAAATTATAAAACAAATGAAAAAAGTAAATAGACTATCCGAAAGGGATGAAATAGTACTATATATGTGAATTATTTCATAATTTTAAAATAATATTTGTAGAAGTTATAGCCAAAAATGTAAAAAGTTAAAAATTATTAGGTGGATGAATTTTTGACAAAAAATTTGACATTTTTTATTTTTGAAACTAACTTTATTAATACATTATGATGCAGAAAAATTAAAAACTTCTAATTTATTAAATATTGACATTACAATTATGAAAAAATACCTAAAATATGTAATAAAAGATTTTATAATTGTTGATTTTTCTCAAAATTTTATTCCAAAAATTGTGCAATTTGTAAAAAAAGTGTCCAAAAAAATTTGAAATTTATTACAATTTTAAACTGAATTGAATAACTTTTAAAATATTAAGGATATTAAAAAGACATATGTACCATTTAAAAAGAGAATAGAAGACTATAAATGTAAGATGTATTTTAGTTTATTCGAATTTGGAATTGTAATTTTTATCGCCAAAATAAAGAAATTTTTTGTAATTTCGTTTTATCGAAAATTATAAAACAAATAAAAAAAGCAAATAGACTATCCGAAAGGGGTCAAAAACTACTATATGTGTGAATTATTTCATAATTTTAAAACAATATTTGTAGAAGTTATAGCCAAAAATGTAAAAAGTTAAAAACAATTCAAATTTGACAAATAATTTGATTTTTTCACATTTTTCTAAATTGCCAAAATTATGAATTTTTATAAAAAATTACAGGATATAAAGTTGTAGAAAATAAAATATCATTTTAAAAAAGAAATAATACGCTGTATTAAAAAAGTTCTTTTATTAGAAGAATTACTTTACTATGAGTATTCGGAAAGTTGGGTGGGACTACCCCCTCTTAATTTAATTTACAATTACATTTTTATTAACCTATAAATATTTCTCTCTAATTTGTTATTATCAGAATACACGGTAAATTGGGTTATTACAACTGATTTTTTTAATACCTAGTGAACGTATATGTAATATTTTATAAAAAAATTCATCAAAGATTATGGTTTTTACACTTTTGAAAACAAAATTATTTTTTTGCTGACATTAATTCTTTTTTCGATAGTTATATAAAAACAACCTTTTGCTGCATTAAATAATATGAATTCCAAACCTACCCTTAAGCTAACCATTCTTACTAGGCGGTTAAGTATTCACGAATATTAAAAATGCGAGTTCGGCCCCGACCACTTGAAAATACATCGATTCATCAGATACCTCTAACCTACCTCGTGTCTCTGAACGCGGATAGAGCCTTAACAGTTCGGTCTATTGGGAAAGTGCGTTCGGTTTATGGGGATTTGGTCTGTTGGGAGAGAGTCTGTCTAATGATTTTCGGTCTACTGGTTGTCAGCCCTGATGTACTTTTATGTATTTAATAAATGGGTAACTGAAGGTTATGTATTTGTTTGGCTGAAACTCTTGTAAAACCCAAATATTTGACTAATATTTGTATTTACCTTGGTCAATCCTTAAATAATGGCATACTTTATAAGTAAATAATCACGAAATTGTAAATTTTTGTTTAGGAATAAATATTCCTCAAACATCGGAACTTTTATTTGCATTCATTTTGTTTATAGATTTTGTTTAACCATCCTCTGCCGTTACGCCATAATCAGTGACGTATTCTGCTGTTTTACGTTTGTCATATATTATTTGAATCTTATTTTACACTTAACCTCAAAATTGAAATATAACTAATGAGATATGTTAAGGATTGTTTTCAATGACGTATGTTAAGGTGTGTTTGTATAAATAAATTGGTTATGCCAAAAATTGTATTTTGCTTTATGAGTTGCGTATTAATGGCGAATTATATAATATATATTAAAAATGTATTATACGATTATATTTTTGGGGTGAACCCAAACGTTGTAGACTGCACTTAATGGTAAAAGCGGAATTCCAGCATCTCTTTCTCTTGAAAAGTAATTAAGTAACATAAATATTAAACATTGCTCTTTCTCATTATACCTGGAAGACATTTTGACAATGAAAAATTAATTGCCAAAAGTAATAAATACCATTTACTTACATCGACATTAGTTAAGAAATACGTTAATGACGTCATAATTCCGTCTCATCCATTTCATGGTTGAGAGATCAAGTTGGACAATGTATGATGGTTAAACAAACTCTATCAAAGTTTAATCAAAACCAGAGTCCTAACTTCCTTAAAAGATTATCACAGCTATTTGGAAAAAATGGTCAAAGGTAGGTAGGTTCAATGTGAGTGGAGCGTTTTCTCGCCCCTCCACTGCGGCCAGCAGATCGGTCAAAGGTAGTAAGAATAAATTTATTGTTCAATATTAATAAAGAAATGAGGATATTTTAATAAAATTTAATAACCAGTGATCTGTGGGATGCAGTATTTTCTATTTAAAATAATTTTTTTTTTATAAATTTAATGAGTGTAGATAAAATTTTAAGTACTGTTTTATTTATTTAAAAATTCATTTTTCTTAAGTACGAGAGCATATTTGTTGAATAGTCAACACTACGAGTGTTTCTTTTATGAGGAAAGGGCGTTTCATTAAAGATTATGTTTAAAGCCTGTACCTGTGTTAAGACAAACCATTCCCGTTTTAATCAACTTTTGATGTTGAGACTATCCACTTAGTTGAGAGTTCAACCATTATACGTGTGTATGAGCATTCATGCACACCGGCACTCCAAGATAACACCTGTTTTATTCTAGGCAGCATCTTTCCTTACATAGGCGCACGGAGGAGAGAAAAAAGAGACTAATACCGCTTAAATTGAAAATTTTGTTAAAATAATTCACGTAAGAAATTTCTTTGATTCAAAATTTATGTTATTGTTACTGCTATGTATCTTATAGACACTTATTTTGTAGGACAAAAATCGTATTCGGAACACAAGTTACTATGATTCCTGAATTCCTGACAAGCAATTATTACCGTCATTCAACAATTTAATAAGGAAAACACCATTGTAATTTGTTTACGTTTTCAGGTCTTTATAGCAACAATATATTGTAAAATATATATAGGAGAAGTGACGTTTGTCAAAAATTATTTACTGAACTCTTTCTATGTTTAATTTGCTGATATGACAATTATAATAGAAAGATAAAAATAAATAATAATAATATAAAAATACAAACTAAAGCTCTAGTAAAACATTTTTGCATTACATAAACATGTCTGCATGTATTATTAAACTTAATATTCAGCCCAATTTATTTATATATTCTACAACTTCCAGAGCTACACCGTTTTTAGAATAATTACACTTTACTGAGGTTGTCTTACAATAAATATAAATTGCTTTGCATTTAGAGACATTAAAATATTCGCTTCACACCCATATACTCTCACTTCGGGATCTATACAAAATTAACCTGTTTATTTTGTCTCACTTCGGGACCTCCCATATATTGCACAATTCCAATGAACTTATACATAGGCACAATTGACTTTTTTGAAGCGATAATAGAAGTACGAAATTGATTTGTTTTAAATTCTATCTCTACCGGATAAATATTTAAATGACAATTAGGTTTTATTAAAACTCAAGTCCCTTAATTAATTAACAAAATTTTATATTTTTGTCAAGTTACAAAGATAAGAAAGACCCCTATCCGTTTAGTAAATCTTCAAATACTTTGAATACTTATTTCTTAACTAGTTAAAGCTTTATTTGTGTAAATTTAAAATAATTAGTGATTAGTGATAGTTAATATTGTGGTATCCAAAGTTATATATATTATATTTTACGACCGTCTTTTCATTTTAAATTTTATCTCAGTGATCAACTTGTAAAGTAAAGTACAATTCTTTGGATGATAAATTTTTAATTTGTTGTAAATTGACAGGCAAAGCAAGATTAAATACCAGTCCTGAGAATTTTTTTTTTCAAGGAAAATGGTGAACAATACTTCATTCCAAAAAAAATGCCGCGAAGAAACAATACAATGACTAATAATATACATCATTTTATATTTTACTTATTTTCTAAAAGATTTACCTTCATACATTTACCTTAAATTATTAATAAAATTGTTCTCAACTTATAAATGGCGCGCCAATGAATTCTACCCTTCGTGCCGCACCAACTTTGCAGCCCTAATATCATTAATATTCGCAATATTTACTTTCACCAGATTTTAATATTTTGGCCTGGTAATCTAGTAAACATCAACAAATTACATTACAGTATAAAATATATTTAGGATAGGATGGTCTACATACTTCCTTCCGCAGATAAGATAGCTCGATCTAGAATTCCAAAGCTAATAGGGCAATTTTAGCTTTTGTAAAATTAATTTTGTATATAAAGGGGATTTATTATTTCCTATATATTTAATTAGCCCTACATATCCATTATAAAGTGTTTAAATAATGTAGAGCTTACTGAAAACATTTTTCCTTTATGTTGTAATATTTAAAATGTTACTAAAAAGTAGAGGTATCGTAGGAAAATAGTTACGTGCAAACTGTATTCTGTTTACAAGAACTTTTCTATAAGTCTAGGTGAATAGCAAATAAAAGAATAAATTCATCACCAGTGATGAGGATTTGTGAAGATTTTCCCATTTTTGAGTATTTTTGCATATCATTGTGTCATTATTGGGAAATATTTCTTTAGGTAATTCGTGAGAATTTTCAATAATCTTAAATCTGAGAAGGTTAGTGGTAGTAGTTAATAATAGAAAGAAAAAAATTATAAGTTTAGCTGTTATGCCGATCGCTTTCAGAATAACAACGAAAAAAGTGGGTTAGTGTTTAGTTCAATACTCACTAGTAATGGGAGGCCCACCTGTACTGAGGCTAGAGGCCTATTGTGCCTCGCCAGTTTTCATATCAGAGCAGTACTCTTGACAAAGTCCAGAATAGTTCTGATGTTAGCTTTCGCTATCACTTCGGGTTCAGGATACTGTACCCCAAAGTACCATTTCCTTTCCCTGTTCAGGACCCGGCATAATATATGAAGTTAAGATGTCTTGTGAGCCCGCAGTGTCCTGTCAGTACACCTAGTGCAGTTTTAAGCTCCCGTCTATTTAGGCATAACAGCATATTGTCTCTGTTCTTGGGTGGACCTTCTATAAGTGCTTTGGACTGTCTTAGTCCCGGAAGTTCTATCCAGTATTCCATGTGTTTGTTACTTAATTGTTTCTCCAGAATATCCTTTACATGTTAGTAGGAAATACCACATGTGGGTTGCGGTCCAATTAAAGGTTTTTCGGCTTCTTTACTTCCTTCTATGCCCTCATCCCCAGACACCCATTCAAGAGTTATCTTGTTATGTTCTGTAAGGGTATTTAGGTTTTTATGACAGTCTAATACTAGTTTGCTTTAAGGGATGCTTGGCTATCTGTGAGTATACGGATTCTCTTATTTCTAAGATCCTCGAACAACATCACATTTATACAAGCATTTATCGCTGTCATTTCCGCTTGAAAGACCGTTGCCGTAGATCCCAGGTTTAGAATGCAAGTTCTCCCTGAATTCATTTGATAGAATCCAGCACCTGTGCTGTCTTCTGTTGTGGAACCATCAGTAAAACAGACTCTTTCTGTCCCTCTCAGGAAGCCACAGCAACACGTCCATAGCCGAAGTTGGCGTTGTTTTAAACGCTCCTGTAATCAGAAGATATGCTACTCTCTGTAGCTTGCCCAGCTACCTAGCTGCGTTCGCGCTGTTCGCTTTATGCCACCATATTACGGAGGCGTAAGTCACGGCAGGTCTCTCAACCCTGGTAGAGCCAGTGCCCCATTGCCGGGTTGAGTCCCCATTTAAACCCCACCATCCTTCTTGCAGATCCAAAGGTCTATTAGAGCTTTTTCCGTTGCCCTTCCTATATGACTCGATTACGTTAATTTCTTATCTAGGATAACTTCCAAATATTTAACCTCTGTTGTCAATTTTAGTTGTTTTCCCCACATGGATAGTCTCTTTATGTTTACGTTTCTTCTCCTTGTGAAGGCAACAACTGATGTTTTCGCTGGGTTCGTGGATAATCCCTCTTCCCGGCACCATCTTTCTACAATGTTGAGTGCCCGTTGCATCCTATAAGATACAACTACATCAAATTTTCCATTTATAATGATACCTACGTCGCCAGAAAATACTTTTGCGCAGATATTTTCTCTCTCTAGCTCGCTAAGAAGGTCATCAACCACCAGGCTCCACATCAGTGGGGAGAGTACTTCCCCTTGAGGGCACCTGGTGGCAACGACTTTCCTTCTTATGTTGTAAAAGGTGCGGTAAACATAAGGTCTACATCGCGTAATCTTCTGAGCGGCTCCTCGCCTCCGCATAACTCCCACTATGGATTTGTATGAAGCCGAATCGAAGGCTCCTTCTATGTCTAGAAATGGCGCTATGGCGATTTATTGACAGTCCAATGCATGTTTCGCCTTGAGCGCCAGCGTGTGAATCGCAGCGCCACACTTAACAGAATGGTATCCGAATTGGTTTCAGTGTATCGGATTGTCTACCAATACCTCATCCCTTATATATTTGTCAATCATCATTTCTAAAGTTTTTAGAAAGAATGATGTCAGACTGATAGGTATATAAGATTTGACTTCTGCGTAACAAGCTTTACCCGTTTTGGGTATGAAGACCTCCATTTTACTCTTAAAAAACTAAATTAACTTCATTGGCTCAAAAATGTAAGTGTGAAATTTTCAATTCAATATTTTAAAAAATCGCGTTGGGATGTTTTAGAGCGTCAAAAAGTATATTTGTACCAAATTTGATAGCTGCGTTTTGGTTCGGCTACGCGCAATCTGACCGACACACACATACTCTTTTTTTATTAAGGTACTGCCGTCGCAATTCTGAAATGAAACGTGGTTCTTTATTTTAAAAAAATATCTTAAATACCAATTTTCAATTCTGTAACATGTTCGGTGTATGAGATATAAGTAGCCTCATAAAAAAGCCCCCTTTCCTGTGTTTTCGTCCCACCTAGCTGGATTCTCGGAAAATGGTAAGACACGTGTTTCTTTATTTTTAAAGAATAGCTTAAATAGCAATTTTTAAGGATGTAACATTTTTGCTGTGTGAAATATAGGTCTCCCTATAAAAAAGGCGACCTCTCCCTCCATTAACTGAATTTTTGAGCAGCATTTGCATATATCCTTACTTTAATAGTTCATAATTTAACGTTTAGAGGTAAATAATTGAGTAAACTTGTTAACAATTTATTGTTAGGTTAGGTAAAATTTATTTATAAAATAAATTGGAGTTTTATGTATAATTTTCAACTTTTAATGTAAGATATGTTTTCTATTAATTTTACATCTTTCACCTTGGACATATTTTTTAAATTAATTTCTGTATTATTTGGTCAGAAAAAATAAATGCAATGACTAATACCAAAGGCAATTGGTAAGTCAGGTTTTTCTCAATTTCCTTTAATTTGTTCCGATTTATATGAATCGATGAATACTGCAGGGCCAAGAATAATTAATCTGGAACAACCACTACTATTTTCACACAATTTTTTGATATCTAATAATGCATAATTGAACGATGGTTTATTTTCTTCAGCATTGTTCTTTTTTCTCTCACGCCTACAATTTTGTTTTAAATATTCTTTAAACATTCACACTTGTATAGTTTCTTGCTCTCTTTCGAATGACTTTTTATAATTTTTAACTTGTGTATATTGAATTACTTTCAATTGTAGGTTTTGGCGGACTACTTGAAATTTTATTTTTTAAATTTAGTTTAAGTAAGGTGGAAAAATGTGTTATAAAAAATATAAGCAAAATGTCAGAAATAAAGTTTTCGTTTATGCTAAGAGAACGCGGCCAAAAACTGCTTCAAATTCAGAAAAATAGGTTTGGTAAAATCTATAGAAGAAACGAGATGGAGATCTAACAAACAATGTGCTACAACTATATACACAATCAATGGAGTATATTGGCAAATGAATAATGAACATAATCATATGGTTAAAATGGATGTATTAAATGGTCAAGAAAATAATAATTCTGTTAAAAGTAGTCTTAGAATTTTGCAAAATATAACTGTACCGGGCACTGCGTAATTCCTTCTTTTGAAACTTCCTTCTTGAGCTGGATTTTTTTAGATCATCCCTCGTTTATCTGTGGTACCTATTTGTCGCTGGGACCTGAGGTTTTACCCTTACATTACTTTAATGTCTTACCAATTTCTAAATTCTCTTAATAATTTTTCCACAAACAATCCAAGTACCACATATGCTCCCTTTACTTAGTTCTTTAAGTTAACAATTTTTACCTTCTAGTACCAACCATTATTAAGGACTTACTCTTGAATTTAATAATTTTGGTAAGTTTTAAACCTATGTTTTATAATTATCTCCACTGTGTATTATAGGCCTGATGATGGCAGTTATGCCGAAACTATATAGTTGCCGTTCCTCCTTTTCTACTTAACTATACAATTTTAAATATAATTTGTGTGGTACTTGATTTTGAATTTTATTACCTCATGGTTAAATAAGTTTGTATTATCTGATATATAGTGCCAACATTATCCCCCTCCCCTAATACCTTCTGTGCGGTAAAATATTCGAGAAAATACTCGGGGAGGTCGATTTTTATTTCTGATGAAGCACATTTATGCAATAAAAAATTTACCCTAAGTTAAACTCGTTGCACAGGGTAGCCACCCCCTTGAAAATTGTAAATGGCAACAGGGGTTGTCTGATGGCGCATTAAAATGGGTTTTTAACTATATATTCAACTGTTTAAATAATTTGAAATTAAAAAACTTAAATCTCAGTTTAAAATCATCTAATCCAATTAATAACCCACTGTCGTATTGTTTTGTCTCTTTAGTTTTTTTCACATGTTAAATATTATCCAAATTTTAATTCAAAGACTAATGAAGCAAATTTAAAATTAGTTAATAATATTAAGATATAATTAAAAATGCTTTCAAATGGACCAGTCGACCCCTGTTGTTATTTAAAATTTTCAAAGGGGTACCTACCCTGCAAAAGGTGTTAAAATTATGATAAATTTTGTATTGTCGAAATGTATTTCATCTCAAATGAAAATCGATTTGTCCAAGTATTCTATCGAATATTTTACCATAAGTTAGCGGGTGGTAACAGTTTACGTTCGCACTGTATAAGTGCAATCTTATGACAACCTTAAATTTTTAAATAAATCTTATTTTTAGCAAAGCCGCTTATTAACTCTTGGAGTGGTAATATATTAGTTAAGTTAATAGTTTAAGATAATATAAGAAACTCAAGTATTATTGTTTTTGGGGTTACTTGCTCTAATGGCAATTCTTTAAAAACTGTTTCATTCTAAAATCCTGGAGCTGTACCCAAACTTAAAATTTGTGCGATCGTCGAGCAGTAAAAAAATGTAATAGTTCTGGTATAGAATCCGTAAGTGTATCAATGTTTTGGGTTTGGATGTATTCTCAACCACAATAAGTCTCGAATTGAACTGTTGAGCTTGTCACAGATAACAAATGTCGAAAGCAGATTCTGAAGTTTATCCTAATCGAAGGGCCAACCGAACGATAATGGGTATGGCATAGATCTGTCAACGGATAGCAATTATTGTTTATGTGGTTCTGAAATAATGGGTTTTTAACTAATAATAAATAAAAAATAATTGGTGACCTCATTATGCATTATTTTTTTCAAATTGTTAAATATTACCATAAAAGGAGGAAAGCCTGAAAGATTAAATTATTTCAATTTAGTGTAACTGCGTCAACAAATATAGAGATCTCAAATCAATATGCCAGGAAATAAATTAATTTCATTTGCGATTAACTGTGATGACGACTTTGTCAATTTTGCGCTTATAAAAAACAATTGTATAACAATTGTATAAAGCTACCTTTCTGTTTAAACATTTTTGAAATAGGCTTTTTTGTTCTCAAATTATTTAATGTATGAAGCTAAAATACATAAATTCCTGTCCTCATACCACCAACAAATCTCATAGTCAATTTTTAAAACATATATCTCAATTTTCTAAAAAAATATTAGTGCTTTAAAGATTACTGGCACAACGTTCGATTTGGATTTAGCTTTCAACTTTTATTTCACCTGTAATCTTTAATGCATTAACAGCTAGTGGAATTATAACTAGAAGATTATTTGGAATTTCGGTAGCTTTGTTATAATATTTGTTGATTTTTTTTAAAAGCTAAAGTTTTTTCTCTTTCGTAAACTTTTATATACAGGGTGGTTCTTTTAGAGTGCTAATTAGAGGTTTCTGGAGAAGTAAGCGGAATTAAAATCTAAAAATTTGGAATATGAGGTTTTCAGGGATGCCCAATCGATCTAAAATATTTAGAGCAACCAGCTACTTCCGGTTTTACAGGAAGTGAACATCAACTTTGTTATTTTAAATAGAACAACATATATTTTCTTACATTTTTCGATTTGTCCTGAGAAGCTGATTTCAAAAACCTATTACACTTACAATGTAAACTTATTAGTTTTGAAGTTATAGACAATTGAAAATCGCATTTTTTCAAACTTAAATGATTGCTACAGCCAAACGACATAAAATTGGATAAAACTTTTTGACTTCTACTATGTGTCATAAGAAGAAAGTGTATACAGGGTGATCAAAAGCTGTTCGAGACCTGTTCGAGAGCTGTTCGAGAGGTGTTTAAAGCTGTTCGAGATCTGTTCAAGAGCTTTTAAACAGGTCTCGAACAGCTTTAAATAGCTCTGGAACAGGTCTCGATCAGCTTTAAATAGCTCTCGAACAGCTCTCGTCTGATGACGTCACGAGTGACCTTGAATGAGCAAAAAAATTACCTGAATGGACCTTAGCGATTTCCCATGTTAATTTTCATAAGGAGTACGCCAGAACTGTCATAGCTTATCTACTGTAAAACTTTTCATTGAGTTACTGCAACTGGTATTTGGATTTAAGGTTGCTAAAAAATTATGTTGAAGGACGCGTCACTAATTTTTAGTCTTCTTACTTGTTGTTGTTGTTATGGGGGTAATTACATCGCGACCTATAAGATCTATTGTGCCCCCTTCTACTGCTTAGTCGTTGAGGATGTCTCAGTAATTTGAGCACCCTGGCCAGACCTATTCTCCTCCGGAGATTTAGGATGTTTAACGGTTTCAGATTTGATAGATCTCTCTCTGTAGGCTCCTAGGTATTGTGCAAAAGGTCAATAGCATATTGTCCTTCTTAGACCACTTTGGTTCTTTTGGAACGGACTTTTGAATTGGTGCATATGTAAATACTTTTATATATGTACTTTAAATCAATGTTTTTGTTAATGGCGTCTCACTCTGGGATTTGTGCTTTGGTGCCTATTCATCTGAGCTCTGATAGTAGATAATACCTTTGGGTTAACTGTGGGGGTGCTTAACAAAGAAAAATTTGCGAGTAGTCTATATTTGTTACTAGATAATCGGTAACATCAATTAACCCATCCAACTCAAGGCCACTTAAAATTATATCCTTATATAGATAAAGCAAGAAGATGCTTGAGCGATGACTGAATGATTTTTCTTCGTAGCAGAGAGTAAAATAAATCTAATAATAATATACTGTTAGAATGGTAAACTGTTTCTCAAACAGTTGATAGAAATAATAATTAGGAATAATCTGTTATTGTGAAGAATATTGTCACCAATAACCAAAACTAAACTAAAGTACACTTTTTTAAATACTACTACGAAACGTACGTAGATTTTTTAAAAAGTGTAGTTTTCGTTAGTGGTGTCGATATTCTTTAATATTGTTGAAAATCAAAGGTTCCAAATTCCCACTTCAAATCTATTATGTACATACAAAGTTGATAAATCTGTCCGTTCTCCAAACGGGTGGTGGCGTTCAGTTATCAAAACAGAAAATTAATTCAGAATAATTGCGATATATAGATAACTAATACCAACTATACGATAATTATGAAACCACGGTATCATTTACTCTGGGACACTCCAGTAATGAAGTAAGACACCAGTACAACTGAACACCACAAGATGGCACAATAACAAAGGTTTATTAAACCTTTAAAAGAAGAATAGACGATAACAATTTTTAGCTGAAACTTGTGGTATGGAGAATAATGATATATTTAGAAATTTAAATAATATCGATTGAATAAATGGAACAGATAATAGCAAGAATTTAGAACATTATTATATTATATGTAAAAATTTATTTAAGTAATAGATGGATAATGTACATTTAATAAATGATATATGTTATAAAACCAGATAATAGTTAAAATTCACAATATCTTGTTTGTTTACCTTCCGATCCCATTGAAAAGGGAACAGCTGTGGAATCGCCATCAAAACAATATCCAATTTCACTTTTATGGTTATATCCAGTGACTTTTTTCAGACGTTTCTGTATGAGTTTTAATTTTCCTTCAAGCTAAATTCATCGTCCGATTAAGTTACTTTCCTTTCATCTTTTTTTGTGTGTATTTATTTATTACGATCTCAAATCGTAAAAATCAAAATCACTGATAAAAAAATACATACAAATCCCGACCCTTAAAACAACTTAAATATTATGTGCGTTTTATGAAAAGCGGTTAAAACGATTCCTAGAGCATGGGAGATGTATGCTTTAACATTTGTGGAAGTTAAAAAAAGAAAGAGATAGTGAGAAACAAATATAATTAGCTGGATTCCACTTCAAATTGTGCAAACAATATACAGGATACCATGCTCAAAATATTTTTGAAATTATATAAACTACCCTTTTTTTAATTATAAATGTAAATTTTACATCACTAAATTTACTTGGTGTCAATTTGGAGGGAAAACTTGGAACAGCTTTTATTACTTTACAAGATTCAAATTCGACTATCACTGGTATACTGCTCCAACATCTGGAGATCAGCTCCTAATTATCTTGCAGTTGTTCGATTCTATAAGAGCAGTTCACCTTATTGGAGACGCAAACTTTACTAGGAATATTGAAAGTTTAGATCATCAAAAAACGGTGGCCGATCTGATTCTTTTTTACAGATACTGAAAGTGCTCGGACGACATTGCTACTGGATTCCTATATGTGCAAGGAACACCCCCCGTAACAGCCTATTTAAGACTCCTTTATCTGGAGAAAAGAATCACTCTGGAATGACCTTACTGAAACAATGTTTTCCAGGGAGTACAACGTTCAGATGTTCAAATCCAACGTGAATCGCCATTTCCATGCACGCGCCGTTCTTGAAGCGGCTTAAATAATTGCCTATTGTGCGTGTGCTCTATCCATAAAACAATTAAAATGACAGGTTAGTGTTCCTTTTTTTAATTTTTATTTCTCTATTAGAATAATTTTATATATTTTTCTTTCTAATTTTTTTTGCTTATCTTCAAATCAAAAATTGAATTCCTTTCCTGTTTCTCATTTCAACAATAGTTTTTTTTTAGATATTAGATTGAATATATCTGTCATGCACTAATATTAGTAACAATTTTAGGGGGTTTAAACATTTTCTATTGAGATGAACAAATAAAATTTTGTTTTTTAGATAATCATATTTTAACTAAACATTTGGTATCGTTATAGTAGGTGTGTTCTATATGTCCACTAAATTAAATAATTAATTTTTCTTTTAAACAATATTTTTTTATGTGAATTTTTTGTATTAATTTTATTCGACTCTGCTAAAGTGTCAGAAGTTCTAATTCTATATAAATCACATGTCGGTTAAAATTATTCAGTGTCGTATAGGCATAACTAAAATATTTGCTGTACAAAAAATCTCAGGTACACGATATAGCATACATTATAAAAATCATCATTTGCGGTAAAATATTATTATCAAAATATTTTCCTTCACATAACAACTATCTCTTCAATTTTTGTGTTAGTGTAATACCTTCTTTGAAAGAATTTTATCTTATATATTTTATATACAGTGTAAACACATCAATTTTTTTTTGTTTTTAAAAATATAGAAAGAAACTTTTGCATTAAATGATATTTTGTTTAATGTAATATATGTTTGGAATACTAGATATATATTAACTTTTCTAACTTTGTGTAGACTATCTTTATCATTTTTGGTACAAGCATGGTTTGACTAAATCAAAAATTCATTTCATATTAATTAAATTTCATTAATTTAGTTAAATACAGAAGGAGTTGAATCATAGCTAAGATTTAACAGAATTAGCCTAACTATTTGATATGGCTTGAATCAACAAACAAAATGACACATCTCACATTATTATTTTTAACGGCAAAAACATACAAAGCAAATTTTCTAATTATTGCGGTCATCTACTCCAAGAAGCAGTATGTAGTGTACCAACAAATTAAAAAAACAAACTCACCGTTTGACGAAGCACCAGTTGAAGTGGAAGCTGCAGTTACATAACACAGTGTTAAACATGTAAGAACAACCATAAACCGGCTCATTCCGAAATTGCAATTTCTCGTTTAGCGAAAGTTCGAATAGCCGCGCCAAAATCGAAATATGTCAAGTCCTCGTGGCTACGTAAACCAAGACCCGACTAACGCTAACTGTGCTTTCAATCGTGTCCCGGTAAACACTGACAGTTGATTCCAGAAACACAGACAATCTGCACCTTCACCCATGCGCTCTGTTTGATCCTGAATTGCCGCTATAGCCAATGGAAAACCGCAATGAAATGGCATAAACCAATAGGAAAATCAAAAGACAGCACATGGGAGGGACTCGAACATGTAAGATGTGTAATTAGAATTGTAAAATACAGGTAAGAAGTAAAGGGAATGTAAATTGATCAAATTGTATGGTTAAAGACGTTATTATCATTTTTAAGTTTTTTTTTCTTCAATTTTAAAAAATAGAAACTTTGCTAAAAATCTCGTAAATACTACCTACCTATATTATTAATAAGTTATAACAATGTTACTATTTTTTCCATTTTCCTATTAATCTAATATTCATCAGCTTATTGCGTACAAAACGTATTTATTTATTTTTATTAAATAAACGATATGGTAGGTATAAGTAAAATAAAAGTCAAAGAAGCGCCATCAATTAGACACCACGGGCAGTGCACTTCAGCGCTGGCCAAATGTAGGGGCGCCCCGATTCCCCAACATTTAAACTTCTAATATGTAGGATTTAGAATTTTATTATGAATTGTACTTAATAAACAATTTAAATATGTATTATAAATTATTATTATTCTTGTTTAATTTAATCCTAAGATTATTAAGAGTACCGCAAAGTGCAAGTCAAAACATTTTAATACTACTTGTTTTCTTTGGTGTAACACTAATACAACCCATTTTCAATAATCTTTGGAACAGATTGACGAAACTGTCGCCCTTCTGGATATTGTTCGCCATAAAATCTTACAGCCGCTTTACAATTACCACATGTTTCACCCTGAACCATCAATATATTATGGTACTAGCTGAATACCCGTGCTTCTCTACGTAGCCTTTTAAGATTATATATAAGAGTAAATTGCTTATTTGCACTTTAAAAAAATCAGGTTATTTACGTTGTCTATTGACGTGACTAAAAAGTAATTTCTGGATATTTCCCATAGTTGCTTCAGATTGATATGGATGGGCACTTAATAAAATAAAGAAAGAAAAATGAAAAACCGTTTGGCTGTTATAGTGAAGACTTGGCAGCGGAGCAAGTGTGCAAGGCATTTTACCAAAGGGCGCCAGAGAGAACTATATAGTGGTAGGTTTACATTTATCATCATAAAAGAAAACAAAAAAATTAGGAATATTGGAAAAAGCATAAAAAATTGAATAGGAAGGAAAAATAATAATACTCTTTCTTTTATTAAGCACCCTCTAAGCCCAAATTTTAAATTGAAAAACGTGTTTCTTTATTTTTAAAGAATTGCTTAAATACCAATACATTTTAGTTGTATATATGAGATTAAATAGCCTCATAAAAAAAGCTCCCCGCCCTCCACCCATAACTCAATTTTCGGAAGTGGTAAAAAACCATGTCTTATTTTTTTTTTAAGAATAGCTTGAATACTAAGTTTCAAATTTTTAACATGTCCGTATTTAGTGTGTGAGATACAAGCAGCATCATAACAAAACCCCTTCCCCCCGTTTTCGATACACCTAATTGGATTTTGATAAAATTTCGAAGTGCATGTTTCTTTATTTCTATAGAATATCTTTATGGTTTATGAATTATAAGCACCTTCATAAAAAACCCTTCCCCGTTTTTGCCCCACTAACTGGATTTTCGGAAAATGGTGAAGCAAATATTTCTATTTTTTTTTTAAGAATAGCTCAACTCTTAATTTTCAAGTATTTAACATGTTGGCTGTATGAGATAAGTATAGCTCTCTTTATTAAAAAGCCCCCGACCACTCAAAACTCAATTTGCAAAGGTCAAGATATTAGATCAATATATTATATCAAAGTTAATCTAAAATTTATTTGTTTGTTTTTTACTTCACATTGCTATAAAGTCTTTTTATCTCTCTATCTTCAGAGAAGAGAGGTATAGTAATCATGCTAAAAATTGGGTACTGAATTTTCAATAAACACGTTTTAAGGTCCCTAGAATACAATTTTGATATTTTCGCGATGATGTCTGTGTGTGTGTGTGTTAGTGTGTGTGTATTAGGATGGATGTTGTAGTAACTATAACTTAAAAACTGTTGAATTAAAAAATTTAAAATTTTTCATATCAGATTCTGATAGATAGATTAGATCTGATTAGATTTTGGTGTCAATCGGACAACCGGCAGTGGCAGTTGCTAAGAGTGATGATGATTTTATTACACAAAATGGCAATAAAGTTTTACACATATATTTTGTATACACTATGGTTTATTTTTGTATCATTAAAATTTTCAAAAATTTTGCCATTGTTTTAAATTTACTAAATAGTCAATTTTTTTCATACCTTTCTTGTGTAAATTTTTGATTCAAAAATGGCGAGAGGTCATGTGCTGGTCAAATTTTAGTTTATTAAACTATTTTTTTTTTTATTTCTTAGGCCCAAAAAAACTCAAAAGTAAAATAATGAGGAGACTCAAGCATATCAGTTTTTATTTAATTTCACTAAAATTATTTTATTCATGTTTTGTAATTTTTTTTTATTGTTAATTTTTTTATCGAAATTTTATCGAAAAGTAAACAAAATAATGATTTTACGAAAAATCATCATTTCCGACACTGAAAACCCCACATACCAATTTTAAATCGAATCTAACCATAATCACAATTCACCGCATCTTGGAGCCGTCATCTTTAATTTATGAATTTTAACAAAAAATTCATCATTTCCGACCCCAAAAACCTTCACATACTAATTTTGAATAGAATCGGTCCATAATCACAAATCTCGTCCGCCATCTTGAGTTGGTGAAAATAACTCAATTTTCGGAAAATGTTAAAAAAATATTTCTGCATTTAATTTCCCGACCCACCTCCGAGAAGGGAAAGTACTGTGAACGAACTAAAAAAATTTTCGAGATAAAGATGGAAGTATCTATTTTGAGGTCCCCTGAGATGATTAACACTATTTCCAGTCCGTCTGTCTGTTTGTCTGTGTGCCTGTCCGCCTCTGTCTGTCTGAATTCTTCCACGATAGAGGCTACACGTTTAATCAGATTGAGCTGAAATTTGGTATATGGGTTTGGATTATCCGACTAAAGAACCCATTAGTTTTTGTACGATATCTGTTAAACGGAAATGTGACTGTCAAAAAATGACAGAAGCAACAAGTCACGGAATTTAACTTGTAATATGTCATTTGAAAGCCCTTGAAAAACTCCATTCAGAACAGTCAAAATTATTTCTCCAACTGTCACCTGTCAAAAATAAAAAAATGGGAAAAAAGGAAAAAAATGGGGGAAGAATTAAGGCAAAAAACACAAGTGGGAAAAAATACAGGAAAATAGAGACAAAAAACAAGAGTGGGGAAAATGGGACAAAAAACTTAAGTGAGAAAAAAGGGGGCAAAATAAATAATCACTATCAGACAAACTAAGACAAACAAAGAGAAACTTCATGAAACTTATAAAGCAGTTCTCGTACTCCACTTATAGTTCCCAAAAAACTTTGATAAAGAACCTCGCTTCGTTTGGAAAAAGAAACTAATAAAATGCATGAAACTAATAAAAGTACCAAAAAAAAATTAGGTTAGATTTGTTTTTCTCTGTTCGGTGGTCGGAGCCTCTCTTCACCACCTCAAATAAAAATTAATTTTTTAGGAAATTTTGGATTTTTCTGTCAATTAATTTAAACTTTTACATAAGCTTTGTAAACTTAAAAAAAATCGTAAATTACATGTGAAAGACTAATATTCAGTGCTTTGTTTTAAACTATACAGGGTGTTAACTTTCTGTAGTTTTTTAAACAAACGTGAGGACATCTGTGAAAATCCAAGTATATATAAAATAATAAGCGGAATTCTCATTTAAAATAATACGTAGGATATTTACAAAAAATACCTTTCTATCAAACATCTATGCATATTTGTAAATAATATTGAATTTCTCCAGAATTTTAATCTAATTTTTTTACCATCTTTAAAAACAACGAAGATATCGAAGAATATACAATGATCACACTGTTTATTCATATATGTAAATATTTCTGTAGGTTTTCAAAAAAACCTAAAAATTTTCTATGAAGAAACATTTCTTTACATATTTGTTATTAACTTATTAAATTTAAACTTACTCATCATTTCCTCAGTTCCTAATTTAGTAGTAGAATTCGTCAACTTACCTGAAAATAAGGAAAAAATGTTAATAATCATTTAAGGCCCTTTTTCGAAAGCATATATTTAATTTTTTAAATTTTGATTAAAGGTTTTAAAAAATTTTGATCAAAAAATTCAATTAAAAATTTTAAAAATTCAATCAAAAATTACAAAACTTTGATTAAACCTCAAAAATTTCAAGAATTCTATCAAAAATTTTCAAATTCAATCAAAAAATTCAGGACATTTTAAGAATCATTGATAAAAAATTTCAAGAATTTTAAAAATTTCTATCAAAAATTAAAAAAAATTTTGTTAAAAAATCGTAGTTGAAAAATGTTTAAGTTTTAACATTGTTTTTATGAATACAATATGGAGTAGCTGATGGTAAAAGTATTTATCAAAGTGTACAACAGTCATGAAATATAAAATAATCAATAATTATGAAATTAAAAATATATATGAAAATATTTTTTTTATTCAGATTGAGAGAAAAATTTATTAAACACTTAACAATAAATATTTATTTTTCTAGTTGCCAAAATAAAGTTTAGGTATTTAGAAAAATCTAACTGGAATTTTTGTGTATCTAGTAATATATTTAAAAATCAAGTAAAAATATAAAGTTCCTATAAATCAAATGACTGACCTTTTAGAGTTTGTAGAATTGTATTAACCATAGCAAACCACAGAACTTGACCAAAGTACGGTCATTTTTATGACAACCGCACACTAGTATATAAATGACCACAGCATACCCGCATATATATTAGACTGTTTTTAAAATATTTGGACTCTTAGGACCATGTAAAATCACTTTCACATTTTATTACAATTTGTGTTTTGAAACCTTAGAACGGTTAATTCACTTTTTTAAATAGTTGAAAAATACTGGTAACGAAAAAACCCGGAGAAATTCTTTACTCGCGAAACGTGTCTATACTTCAATTCAGGTCATCTCAGCGATATGGAATGCTAGTTTTGTATTCGGGAGAGAGGTGAGTGATGCCTAATGTTGATTGGCTAAAATAGGTTCTGTGATTTGGGGAACCGAGAAGTGGTGTTAGTAAATTATTAAAATAAGATTATTATTTATGTCGCTGTACGGGAGCGACAAAGAGGAAGTTAGTCTTGGAAAGAGATAATGCTTGTTTTGATTTGTACAGTCTAGGATTAAAACTTTTTTCTTGACTTTTATAACACAATTAAATATTAAATTAGTAAACATGTTATTTGATTGAATTATTTCTGATAATTTCGAGCTTGAGCATTTATTATTGCATTTTAATGTGAACTTTAATATAATCCAACCAATATTTCTTTTAACTTTTTGACAATACCCAACTGAGTTGAGCGAAAAAAATGTTTGCCGCTTGCGCTGCCATATTGCAAAAATTACGCCTAAAACCAGCTTTTTGAAAATATCTCCTTTCCGACTCTTTTTACGATAAAAACGCGTTATATAATAAATTAGACTATAGATAAAATTTTCCTATATTTTATGTACTAAACTTTTTTCTGTAAAATCAATGGTATCAACTACTCAAAAGCAACACAACAAATGTCCAAAAAACAATTTCAGTAAACATCGCCAAAAGAACGTGAAAATTTATAGCGAAACTTGTATCTTTATTGCAAAAATAGTAAAATTAGCAAAGATTTCGAGCAATTAGAGAAAACAAAGATAGATTAAAATTTTATAATTTTTACATAAATCAGAAACTTATATGATAGGAACCATGGATCCTTCAAATTTTGAATCACTCAGTACAGTTCGTGGTTGCGTAGAAAAAGTTTGAGTATAACGTTTTCCTTGAAATTAACTACGTTGGATGAAACTGCTAAACGAGCTATTTAAAAACGGTTGCCTTCCTGAAACACTCGATGATGAAAACTTAAAAGAACCTGAAATTTCCTTTAGGCGATTTATAAACTTTTCACTAATCTTCCAGTGAATCTGGACTTTCTCGATAATAAAATCATCTTTTAAACATTTTACGCCCACGTCTTCCAAATAAAATATTTTAATGATCTCTACTTTATAATTACCCACAGATAAGGTAGTAATAAATGGCTTGTTAAGTTAAATCGTAAAATTTTTCCTTTTTAGTCCTATCGATATACACTAGAATGCGTTAGTAATTTTATCCCTTATTTATTAATACACATATTTTAAATAATCCCATGTTACGTTATTTTAATTTGACAGCATGGTACTTGTCGCAGAGAAAATAAATAGGTTGTAGATCATCTTTTTAACATTTATAAATATTGGAGATAATAAAACAATATATTCATGTATAAAATATCTTAAAAAAATTAAAATATAATAAATCAAAAATATATACATCCGCATAGCAAACGAAAGGCGTATATAGCTGGGCGAATCAATAGTAACAGCTGAAATAAACTGGGTACGTTTAGGTTAATTCGGTTAATTAAATATTGCTGTAAATGTTTTTGAAAACTATTTAGTTCTTGAAAAAAAAAACGAAAGTCCAAAAAATGGCAATTTTTGTACCAGATTCTTGCTAGTTTCAAAAAAAAGAAACCACCACGTGAAGGTGGTTAAAAGACGGATTTCACCCCCTTCACAAATAGCGTAAAAATTGTATTGGCTTCATCACTAAATTTGCTTGGTGTCAATATTGAGGGAAATATGTCATGGCATCATCGTGTTACAAGCATGGCGAAAAAGCTTCCCAAAAACTTGGAGCACTGTTTCGTACCAAAAATCTTTACTCACTGCAACAGCTTTTATTACTTTACAAAAGCTCAAATTCGACTACCACTGGAATATTGATACATCCTACATCTGGTACCCTGTGTTCTTGCGGTTGCTCCATTCTATTCAGAAGAGAACAATTCGCCTTATTGGAGACTTAGAACTGACTGAAGTTGTTCGGACGACATTGGTCTCTTCATTCCTCCTCGAGTCGTACGTGCAATAATTATTACTAAATTGCATTGAGCCATGAGTAAAGAGTGGTGAACTGTCAACTTGGCATGGCTATAATGATTATTGTCTGAAGGAACTAGCCATTTATTTACATAACTTGATTTATTTTCAGAATATAATCTAGATAGCCATGCCAAGTTGACAGTTCAATAATCTTTACTTACTATTTGTCTTAATTTAATTTGGTTTTATTAAACCCAAGTCATAAATTGTAATACGGTGCGAAAATTAAGTGAAAAACAAAAAAATTGAAATATTAAATTTAATAGGCTGTGTTGGCATGATTAGACCATTTTCCGAAATATCCAATAACAGATAGAGCCACTTACGAAATCAGGAATTTCCAAGACTTTACGAAAATTTGAGCAATTTAGAAACGTTTTTTTAGTCCAAGAAAAGTATCAGAAGATGTACAATTAAATATAATACATGTGCTTGAAAATGAACATGCAAATTCCAGACAATCATAACATTAGTCAAAAGTCAGTAGTAAATTACATGAAGAAACACATATAGTACCCTATAAAATACAACTAGTTCAAGAAATAAATGAGGATGACTAGGGCTTCACACGAGATGAGATAAGGCGAGAATTTCAATAATCTCGTCTCGGTCGTTGAGAAAAAAATAAGTCGCGTTTCAGTCTCGTTCTCGTCTCGTAACCGATTGTCTCGTCTTGTCTCGCCAAATCCCGTTATTGCTAGAACTTATTTCTAAGATAGTACAAGACGAGCTGAATAAATGTTTTTTCATTCCAGTCGAATTATTGTCTTTTCTGCTAATTATTCTTCTTATTCTTATTCTAGATTTTTCACACACTCATATTTAATTATATCAAATTTAAATTTTTTTTCAAATTTTTTATCAAACACAGTTTATTAACTGCTTCAATTTCACTTAACATCACTTTCAACTAATCTCGGCCTTTTATTAGGATTAACATTACTAGCACTTGAAGTCCAAAATTATAAAATAAAATATTTCACAGATGTTTATACCAGATTTTAGATTTCATAAATGTATCGTAACCTATACAGACTTTTTATTATAAAAAAGTTAAATGTTTATACTGCCTGCTAGTTTATTTTTCTCGAAAATTCTGAAAAAAAAATCTGAAGAAATATGAACGAAACCAGAAACGAGACTCTCTGGTCTCGCCGTATGTGATTTTGCGAGACGAGACGAGACGAGAAAAGTATCGTTATCGTGTGAAGCCCTAAGGATGACACGAACCTTGGGTTGAAATTTTGTGAACAGATTTTGTTAGAAATATAGTTTTTAAAGCACCGCTCATGTACAAAATTTTCGATAGTGGTCACTTACAAAATTATCATTAAATGATGGAAGCTTATACTCATTAACAACAAAAGGTTAACGTATCGGCGGGAATCATCGGTAACAGAATCATCGGTCCGTTTTTCATAGATAGAAATCTTACTGGTGCAAAATATTTAGATTTGTTAAATCAGCAAATAGTTACAGAGCTAATCGATCTATTCTTAAATGTGAATAACCCGAATTCCACCAAATAAAAATTTATGATACCAGCATAATACATTATGATACGAACTTTCGTCAATATTAAAATGGAATATTTCCGAATCATTGGATTGAAAGAAGGTTTATCGAATGGCCAGCTAGGTCGCCAGACCTTACTCCGCTGGATGTCTTTTTATGGGGTTATTAAAATCAAAAGTATATGTCTATCGACCTCATGATATTGATGAATAAAAGAAGAATTCGTGAACAAATTAGAGCCTGATACACTTGAAAAAGAAGTCTGGCAAAGGTTAGCTTACTGTCAGGAAGTGGGAGGATTTCAATTTGAGCACCTAATTTATACATTTTTTTCTTTAAAATAATAAATACTTTTGTATCTGTCTTTAAAAATTAAATGCAGTTTTCTAAAATTGTTTAACTCGTTTTTGAAACTATAGGGAACTCCATCTCAAAAAGTGTTAACTTTAGGATAATAGTACATATTCATTCCTAGAATCTAACTATTAAAATACCAATGGTTATCCAAACTAAAAACAAAACTCAATTTACGATTTAACGTGTCTCGGCGTTTTTTGCCTAAACATTGCATAACACTATATTTTTTAGGTTTCCAACACAAATACTCCATCCATCAATCTCTTTCAATTTTGGAGCACCATTATAAAATAAAAAACCTATATAAAAAACTTATTGTTGACTGTTTAAAGAAATCGATTTTTAACTACCAATTTTATAATAACTTTTTTAAATGTTTTATATTGTGACCGTGTTTTTAAACCGTATTTTATTATTTTTTAATTTATGAACACTTTAACAATACTCTCACTAAGGGTATGTTTGTCGTTTTTCATTTACTGTAACCTTTTGTCATTTATCACTTTGCGGCTTCCCTGAAGATGAGCATGATCATGCTCGAAAGTTCGGAATTTAATCCTGAAAAGAGTACACTTATTTCTATTACATTGCTGCTTCCCAATATATTCTACCCTACATTCTAAATAGTCTGCAAATCCATATATTGATACATAATACCCTGTTGACTAGATGTCTTATCTAATATTCTCACTCAATAAAAAAAATAAAGAAAAATATAAAAAAATTCAATTGATTTATTTTTCAATGTTTCCTCTGATTCCTCTTGTTTATGTTTCTACTATTTTCAAATCTGCCCTACCTATAACTTTCCTGGTTTAAACTTTTTAATTAGATCTTCTGTTATTGAACTTGCTCCTGTTCCCTTTCTTGCTTTCTCTACCTGCTGTCTCAACTCATATGTATATGTGTTTCCCAATTTTCCTTGGTCTGAGTCTCTCAATCTAGGTAATCTAAACCTGCCTCATCTTCCTATAGCTATTTATTCTTTTTTTCTTCTTCTGGTCTACCATTATATTATTTATATTTATATTATATTATATTTATACGATTTCGCCTGTTTTTATAAAATATGTTAATTCTTTCAATAAAAATCTCCCTTCAAAATTGAGAACATTTTTCATTCCCACATGATTAATTAATTTTCAAAATTTCCACACATTAATCCAGTCCGGAATGGTCATATCAAATAAAACAGCAGTCACTCTTAAATAAAATTTTCTTATCAAGATATCACACACTTCTCTGCCATTAGATGGCAGTCTACTAGTCTAGCTAAGGAAATCTGATTGATCATACGAAAAAATAAATAAAGAAATCATCGCTATTTATTGTATTGTACACCCTTACATTACTAATTTGAAAATAAAGGAAGAAGTGGCTTGTATCATAGATTTAATGATAACCCCTCGTACGTTGCATATACTTCTCTCCTCACACTTATGTGCCATTAGATGGCAGTGTATTATGTTTGAAGATCATTCTGATTCATGCTCGCGTCTGCGCAATAAGCGGAGAGCAAATCTTATATCTATCTACTTTACTGCTCTACCTAAGGAGATATTAATTGAAACAACTATCCTAGACCGTATAATAAATAAATAACAAAATTATATATTTTGTATATTGTACATACATAATTAAGATAGTGAAACTACTAATTAGTAAGATATCCCGTTAATTAAAGTTTAAGTTATTTCTGAATTAATAAAACATGAAACTCTTGATTATGGTAAGATTACTCTAATTTATATGATAACGATAACGAAAGCTGTTTACGAAATGTTTTGGCTAAACTATCGAGAACTAAAATATAACGTGAAATTTAGCAATCATCAATTACGTTGTCCTTTCTAAATGTGTATTTATTCTGGCGTACTCGAAATTTAATCCGTTCATTTAGGTAATTGATTGTTTGCAATTGTATTTTTATCCACACACTCTTGTTTGACAAATATCGCGGAGAGCTGTAAACAGGCATGCATTAATTTAATGAATTTCGTAAATTATATTGTTGTGAAGTGGAAACTCGCTGGAAGCTGCTATATCTCTAATCTGTAACAAATTTGTGTTATGTCCATTTAGCTATTTTTAGACAATTCTGTCACCATGAAATATTAGCTAGTAGATCTAATTATATTATGTTACTTTGGACAAAATGGAAAATACTTCATTGGCTAAGGACACGCTTCCAATTTAACATTTGGTAGTTGGCGAAGAGTTTGGAAAAATTAGCATTGAAAAAATAGCAGGATTTAATATTATGGTATTAAATCAATGTTCAAATTTCAAATAAAAATAAATTAATACCTAAAATATGAAGGTATCGGTTTAGTGTTCCAAATGTTTACCAATAGGCGGGTTGGTTTTTGAATAGCTGCAGACAAATTTTAGCTCTCTCAATTAAAGGTCCATCTATGCACGCCTTAGCTTTGCCATTAGATTGACTCTAGCTCTAGGATTGTTTTTTATTGGTTAGGCAAGTGCTTGTCAAATGTCAAAGCATGATTAGGTCCTGATCCTTGCTTGGTCAAATTATTTGAATGGTCATTACCCAAGTTTCCAGCTTGTCCTTTTATCAATGCAAGTTCCATGTTATCGTTAAATATCAACTATAGTATTTGGTAGCGCTTACAAACTTCCCTATGGAAGTAATCTAATGATTGTCTGGATAGTATGGCGCTGCTCTTCTATCGCTGAATATTATGATTGTTTTATTTTTGATATTATGTTTGAGATCTGACATTGCAGTGTGCGTAATCCTCGCTACCTCATCTTTAAGACTGTTCCTAATGGTACCTAGAAGAATCCATTTAAGGTTTTTGGAAAATATGCCCCTATTCTTTTATAGAAATCTGCGGTTGGATTTGTTGTTCAAATCTTAATCAAATCAACGTTTTAAATATCTTATTGTGAGCACCACCCTCTCTTTTGTATCCCAGAATCTTAATATTTATAGTCTGCACCCTCCTCCTTGAATATATCCAGAAGTGGCAAATATAAAATGGTTTCCAGCGCTGAGATAGGAGTTGATCTCATTATGACAATTATCCCAAAGCATCCAACCTGTTTCAACTGTTCCAGGCTGGTTTTGTTCGTTTGTAATGTGGTTCTACCAGATAACATGATCCTAATGACAGCAGTGTAGAGCCACATGTTTGACTTAGGAATCAAGTCCAAATTCTTTCGAATAGCTCTATGAAATTATTCCCTAATTGTGATGGTAATTTTAAATTATGGACTTGTCTTTGTTTGTGAATAATATTGTTTCGCAGAAAATTTCTGCCCACTACAACACTGCCTTACTATGTTTAGCTCAGAATTAAAGCACATCTTCATGTTTTGTACTTATGAGAAAGCTCCAGACATTCGTAAAACTATAACTGTGAAGATTCCACTGTTATGAAGTCGCCGAATAAGCTGTCAACTACCATGCTTCTATCACAATATTTAAAGCTCTTAGAATACACCAAGGTGTTCACATTTTACTCTCAAGTGCACTATCAATGTGTCTTGTTAAATCATGTAAGAACGTGCTGTGTATGCATGTTGATTTAGATATAACTGTACTGATTTTAACACATTGTCTTTCTGTTGCCATGTCTGGCAAGTATTTTAAGTAAAAACTATGCCATACTGATTCATTGAAAATTATCATTAGTTTCTATAATATTATTTCCAGAACCGATTGTAGTAGATCTAGATATACCGGGTGTCCTATTATATTTTCCGGTATTACAAGAGCTTCTAACTTTTAAACGAATAAAAACAGATACATGCGGTTTTCACTAAAATACTCACAATAATAGTTTTGTTTAGACTCATCAAAATTTTTTTCTTACTTCCGGTTAACCAAAAAACAAAATGGCGTTTTTTGAATTTTTTTTGTTTGATTTTTTTAAATGTAACACCCTGTATATTTTCTGATAACACGAAAGCCACTTCTTTCAGCCATCTGCCGGTATAAGATTTTTTTAAATCGATGCAGAATTAATGTTTAAGCATACGCCTGCGAAATTATCAGTCAACAACTAATTATCAAAGTGATTATTTTTTTTTAGTGATTATTTGTTAAAATGTTCAATTTCTTTATAAACTTAATCAAAGATATTGTGCATTGTGTTAAAATTTGTTTTTTGAATTAATTATGTAGTTTACGCGTAAAAGTATTCCAGGGCCTACTAAAAAATTATTGATAATGGACTCATCCAGTGATTTTTTTTTACATTTTTATTTTATAATTTTGGCCTACCATAACACATTTCACCGGGTCCAGTCCTTCTGAGACCGATCCTACGGCTGTAATTAATTCTTAAAATTTGAATATCGGGGTTATAGTGGCTTGTGACGTGGCCCAATTGAAACAGTTTATATTTGGCTATGTTTTCATATCGATAAAACTGGCAACTCTCGTTCTCATTTTATGGTTAAAAGAAGGAAAGAAGTATGTCAAATTTTTCTACAAACGAACAAAGCTAAAATATTGGCAATGCTGTAGAAAGTAAAACGTTAATTATTGGTCAAGAAGGAGCGCCACTTTCAAAATATAATAATTATTTTTTATTGATTTTTATTAATTAATGAATATTATAAGAACAATGAAAATCAACATAAGCAACTAAGTTCTTTAAGCTATTCATTCATTAATATAAAACCAATAAATTCATTCCTACTGGATAAGTCCATTGTTACATGCTTAAAAATTTATTGATCAGTTAATTCTGCATCGATTTAAAAAATCTTATATCGGCAGATAGCTGAAAGAAGTGGCTTTCGTCTTATCAGAAAATATACATGGTGTTACATTTAAAAAATCAAACAAAAAAAAATTTAAAAAACGCCATTTTGTTTTTTTCGTTAACTGGAAGTAAGAAAAAAACTTTGGTGAGTCTAAACAAAACTTGTATCCTTGTGAAGTATTTTAGTGAAAAACGAATGTATCTGTCTTTGTTCGTTTAAAAGTTATAAGCTCTTGAAATACCGGAAAATATAATGGGACACCCGGTATATTCATACCAAGCTAATTGTAAGAGAGTAACACTTTTCAGTCTTCTAAAAGAAATTCCTGAACACCACGATGTGGACAAGTAGAGTTGCCTGTTGAAGAATATCGTCACCACTGACCAAAACTGCACTTTTTTATCAATCCACGTACGTTTCGCTAACTATGCTAGCATCATCAGGAATTGATGATAAACTAAATGATAAACCTATACGATTTAGCTATTTTTATACCTACCAGCTTCACGCATGAATGCGTTTCGGCGCTAAGCGCGGAGGCTTTATCCAATCAGCTGTAAAGTGGACTATATGGAATAGGTCCTATGTCTTTATGTAAAACTATTTTTATTTCAAATGTTCCATGTGCTCTTTAAACCTAGTTTGTACAGTTGTTCTAGTTTGTCCAACATACTTTTGGTCACAATCAGAACAATTTATTTCGTAGATTCCACTTTTTTCCAAGTGACTTGTTTTATCTTTTGGGATGTTTAATATACTTTTCAAAGTATTGTTTGATTTAAAAATTACTCTCAAGCCTGATATGGAAAAACGTTTGTAACCCTTTAGCTTGTCTCTCATGTTACCAAAAAGTGGTATCCTTTAAGTTTTTCAAAATGTATATCGATTAACTTATCTACTACATGTCTATCATAACCGTTAAAAGCAGATATATCTTTGATCAGATTCTTTTGTTTTGTATATCTTTCTTTAGTGATAATTGTTTGTTAATGCTCTATTTGAAAAGTTTGCATTAGCAACTAGGTCGTTTAAAATTAGCTGAAAGTAAAATATCCATTCTTGCGACTGACTTTGTGGATTGATTCTTTACCTTCTTACGATGTATAGTTTTTTTGAATACATATTGTTGGTCTTAAAATGCTTATAACCTTTTTCATTTCGCTTTATTAAATAGCTTGCTTAAGCTGGATTTTAATTATTTCAGTTCCTTAACCCACCAGTGAGTTTTTTTTTTATCTGGATGACAGAGCACTGCACACTAAATCGACATCTTCATTTTTAGTTATTAGTTGGCGAGCATGCGAGTTAAAGAACAAAACAGAGAGTAACAAAGCGCGAAATCAGTATTTAATTTTTTCACAGTTCGCGCGAATCCTACTGACTACACCAGTTTTGTTTTTTCTTTACGAAAAATCGGTTTTTTTATATTAAAACTTTTACTTTTATTACTAAATATTTATAAAATGTTTAGAAGCACTTAATGAATATGAATATAAAAAGCAGTAAGAATAAAAAAAATTCAAACACGATAACGACCAATTCTAAAAATGTAGTTCGATATCTGATATCTTCTCAGATAAGCGGGTGCTCCAAAAATGAAAGATCACAGTGCAGTGGTTTTTTCAGAGCATAAGCAATATGGTTTAAAGTAGTATTAAATATCAAATGAAGAATTATTTAAAATTATTTAAAATTCGGTTAATGCTCATCATACTACAGGTGGAACTAGTTCAGGTGGCCGTTATGCATCAAGTCAGTAATTTAAAAAAAATATATTTTACCAGCAAGAGTGTAGTTCCAGATTACTGAAAAATAAACGAGTTGAATTTAAAATTCGATAAAAAAAACTTTCTCCATCTTTGTATAAAAAGATAAAAAATAATGATTAGCAACAAAAAAAAAATTACCCATTGTAGAGTAACTTTGTGACTTCCATATCTCGGGTCTTTTCAGAATCTCAATGGAGATACTGACCTAAGGTGTCTACTGACCAAATTTAAAGTGAATCGCATCAGTAGAACGGAAGTTAGGGTGACCATAAACAAACAACCAGACAGACACACATGAAGCCAATCTCATTAACTTCCGACCTATAGCGAAGCTGTCGGAAGTTAATAACTGTAAATTAAAATCAATTCAGACAGTCTATTTTTTGTACTTGAATAATTATAGTTTTTATTGATTTACCATTTTATCAGTGCACTGATAAAATGTTTCAAAATAAGGCACATTTAAAAAATGTAGTAGCCTAATCAACATACGTATACAGGGTGAGTTAGGAGGAACTGTACATACTCCTACCTCGTATTGAGGCCCCTATGGGGAATATCAAAAGACTATTAAAAGGTGTCTGCTCCTATTGTTTAATAATATACGTTACACTACTACCACCTAATTAACTGATTTATTCACGCTAGAAAAAAATCAGGTCTGGTCTTAAAAAATTTGTTCGTTTTTTCCATATAAAAAATTTCACCCTATATATGGTATTTGTAAACTGTAATAAGTATTTTACAAAGTACACAAATAGTATTTTTCCCCCACACGATTACTCAATTTCTAATAAAAACATCAAATTTGACAATAAATTAAAAGTTTAGCAAAATTAATCATAGATTTAAAAAAATATAGCTTTTTTTTGCAAAAATTTAATTTTTAATTACTAGTAATACCACAACTCGTGCTATATTTTTAATAATACAACCGTTTTAGTTAATTTCCAGAATCGACTTTCAAAAGGTACAAACAAGCTGTTTTAAATAACACTAAAACATCAGCCTGTATAATATTTCTTTAGTGATTTATGTCGTTTTAGGTTTTTTGTACCTTAAGTTCTTTTATGTAATTTTCTATTCTTGTGTATTATTAAATTTCCTTAAAAATGTAAATAAATTCGTTCATTTTTAATGTTCTATTTTCATTTCTTTAATTTTATAAAATCAAACTGTATTTTTTTCTTTCTAAACAAAATTCTGAGAATTTGATAAAATGACAATACCGATAAATCACTAAAGAAAAATTATACATTAGTATTATTCGAAACAACTTTTTGGAAGCCGATCCTTGAAATTAACTAAAACGGTTGTTTATTAAAAATGTAGTAGTACGAGCTGTGGTTGTACTAGTAATTAAAAATTAAATTTTTGTACAACAAATTAAATTTTTGAAAGAAAAGTTATATTTTTAAAATCAATGGTTCATTTCGTTAAACTTTTAATTTATAGTCAAATTTGATGTTTTTATTAGAAATTGAGTAATCGTATTGAGAAAAAAAAAATACGCCTTTTTGTTGTCTATTTGTGTACTTTTTTAACAATTTTTTTAAGACCGGACCTGATTTTTTTCTAGCATGAATAAATCAGTTAATTAGGTGGTAGTAGTGTAATGTTTTACAAATCGAACTTACCGTTCAAAAGTTGAGCAAAAAAAATTCACAACTCCCCCTGTATATTATTAAACAATGGGAGCGCAGACTCCTTTTAATAGTCATTTGATATTCCCCATAGGGGCCTCAATACGAGGTAGGAGTATGTACAGTTCCTCATGACTCACCCTGTATATTTATTTTTTCTGTTTCTCGTTTTTTTTGTAATATTTAATCGTAATATTTGTTTGAAGTTATTGTTATCGGTGACAATTTTATTCTCCAAAGCTAATATAAATGATAAATTTTATTTTGAATGACACAAATATTTTTATCATTGCTCTGATGAACTCTAACTTCAGGAATTAGATTTCTAAACGATTCAATAAATTCCGGTCCAATCATGACCCAATACAAAATATTTGAGTTTCTCCGAATTTATCGCAAAGACAGATAAAATGCTCGAGAAAATCTTCTAACCCTATCGGTGTGAGCGAAAGAAGGAAACTAATGACACGAAAAAAGGAACATGAAGTTTAATTTTGTTCAGAATTTCATCACTATAAATCTATTTGAATTGGAGCTTTCGGTAACATATTATTCTTTTATTGTGAGGAATCCACCTCGAATAAACTAGTCTATTAAAAATTTACTCTCCTACATATTTTTAAATTTATATAAAAATCTAATTGACAAACCAGATCTGCAGCTACTTTTTATTGTAATATTTTTTACTAGTTTGATAGTTTGTCGAAAGAACCTATAAATTTAAAAAAGAATATTTAAGCAACATTTCCTTAGATGTTGAATTGGTGAATTAGCTGAATATATTACCAATTCAATTTTGAATGCAACCTAGATATTCTTATATCAAGAGGTATTCCAAGAAAACGAAGAATACTGTGGTTGATTAAGAAGTTTATTATTTATTTAAATACAACAATATTACAATATTACGAAAAATCCTTCTGCAGAAAATCTTATCAACCTTCAAGCACGTAGAGCTAAAAAAACTTTATACGAGAAAATATGTAGCAACACTAGTGAAAGTCCTTTAACAGAAGTACTGACAAAATAGGAACTATATGTGGTAAGAAAATTTCAAACTTTTCACCATTACTTTTTTTAACTAACAAAGAGATTACAGGATAATCTAATATATCTAATGAACTTGGGAGTCATTTAGAAAATATTACCAATTTTTGCAACTAATTTCAAAACATTCCTATTTTTAAGGGGATGATACTAGGCTTTATCGTCCAGGGATAATTTACTAATCACTCTTTCCAATAGTTAACTAGGTCTACCAAACAATATTAAAAGAGAAAAAAAATAGTCCCTTCAGTTACGGAAAATAGGCTTCGAAATAGTAACTTTTAATTCGACTTTGGCAATCTTAGAGGACTTAACACGAATATCAACTCAGTACACCAACATTTCCAAGCTACCAGACCTCATTAGTCCCGTTTCCCACAAAGCTAAAAAAAATTAACTGATGTTTTATTATCAGTCAACTAAGAAAGTACCGTTCTGGAAGGCATTTTGCAGTTACGTCATCATCACTTATATTTTTGAAAATATGAAAAAAAAAATTTTTTTTTGCCTACTCCCACGACGCTACAATTTTAATATGTTATAATTGACATATGTTTATGTTTAAAAAAAATTGACAACCTATTTTGAGGGTTGCAAGTATGTGCCATACAATAGAAAAGTTGTTAGGATAGTAATTCATATCCTGCTCCCACAATGCTAAAATTTTGAGGGCATGTTCTTTCAATTGTTTAAACAATGTATATAAGTAGCCAAAATATTCTAGCAATTGTAGGAGTCTGCCAGATGAGTATACAGGATGTCTACATTTGGAAAAAAAGTAAATTATTATGGAGAGTATTACATTGGTCTAAAAAATCTATAGGGACTTTCGCCCTCCTCGAGTTATACGGGAAAAACTAAAAATGCTATTTCTGGTTTTTAGGTGGTTTTTGCCTGCATCTATTTCTCAGGAACTATAACAGATAGCAACAAACGGTCAACGGCTATAAAGAAACGTCGTATCAAAGATTTATTAGTACAGTTTTTAAAATAAAAATTATAGAAGTAAAAAACCAAAAATTGCATTTTTAGTTTTTCCTGTACAACTCGAGAAGTGCGAAAGTCCCTGTAGATTTTCTAAGACCAATGTAATACTCTGCAAAATAGTTTTTTAATTTCCCATTTAACGGCCTCTGCATCTCTTATATATTTGTCTGGCAGACTCCTGCAACCGCTAAATTATTCTGGCTGCTTACATATACTTTTACTTTCCCGACTCACCTCCAAGAAGGGAAAGTATTGTGAACGAGCTAAAAAAAAATTTCGAGATCAAGATGGAAGTCTGTCTGTCTGTGTGTATCCTTCCACGATAGAGGCCACATGTTTAATCCGATTGAGCTGAAATTTGGTATATGGGTTTGGGTTACCCATCGGAAGAACCCATTAATATTTGTACGACATCTGTGAAACTGAAGTGTCACTATCAAAAAATGACAGATGCAATATGTCACGGAATTTGACTTGCAATATGTCATTTGAAAGCCCTTGAAAAACTCTATTCAGAACAGTCAAAATTATTTCTTCAACTGTCACCTGTCAAAAATAAAAAAATGTCAAAACTTGAAACTTTAACACTAAATATTTGAAAAAGTATTCGTGGATAGGTACTCGTCGGGAAAGTTTTGGGGCGACACAACAGATTTTTTAAATAATTGAAAGGACAGGCCCTCAAAATGTTAGCCTTGTGAGAGCAGGTTATGAATGACTATCTCGATGACAATTTTGCTATTGTCTGGCATATACCCTAAACATATGTAAATTACAGCATATTAAAATTGTAGCCTTGTGGGAGTAAACTGAAAAATTATTTTTTTTACATTTTCAAAAATTTAAGGGACAATAACGCAACTGCAAAATGCCTGCTAGAACGGTACTTTCTTAATTGACTGATAATAAAACATCATTTAAGTTTTTTTTAGCTTTGTGGGAAACGGGTTAGTCGAATGATTCGCTCTTCTACTACATGTACACTGTGAATCCAAAGTCAGTTCTTCCAACAACATAGTTAGGTATCTCTATCTTCGATATGAGCTTCATTTCCGCTTCAGACGTAACTTTGGCATCTGCCTTTTTGCTCTTACCATCGAGAGGAAACAGAAGGCAACGAAATATTTATAATTTTATGAAAACAATCAAGTAACAATTAAAAAATATTTGCTGGTTTGAATTTGGCTTAGTCTAGTGCTTTTTTAAAATAATTAAAATATAGTGACTGGTTTGAATTTGTCGTAGTTTAGTACTTTTTTAAATAACTAAAAAACAGTGATTGGTTTGCATTTGGCGCAGTTCAATTCGTTTTTTAAAATTAACTAAAAAATAGTTACTGGTTGGCATTTGGCGTAGTCTACAACAATAATTATTGTTGTTTTACTTTCCCGGTTCCATCGAAGGGAAAGTATAGTGAAAAATCAAAAACGAAAATTCGAGATAGCGATGGAAATATCCCCCCGAGAATATTGAGACCATTTTCAGAGTGTCTGTGTGACTGTCTGTGTGTAATCTTCTACGATAGTTGCCGAACCGTTTGGCCAATCAAGCTGAAATTTTGTAAGAAAGTTTGGTGTGTTTCTCGAATGCGACCATTACTTTTTGGTTTAAATTGGTGCGGTAAAAGGTCCTCAAGTACGACATTGATTCTTGTTTTTTACGCATAACTATTTAAATATTAAAGATGTGGACCTGACTTTTGGTATGCATATGCCCCTTCCGCCTTAAAACCTATTCAGGAATAACCTTGGAAATCAGGTGTTATTCCAAAGCAATTCGTATCCTCCACAGCCGAGCTGGAAAAGTTCTGAGGTGACACAGCCGATTTGTGTCAATCTAATTATGCACCGATGTCTTTATCAGTGTGTGTTTTTATGGGAGGTATCCCGTGTGACGACGGCTTTGATGATGATGGTTGACCAAAAGCGCTCAGCCGAATTTTATTATAAAGAATTTTCTTCAAAAATTGTTCTACACATTGATGTAGTCCTGTTTCCACTTTTACTTTCTTAAAGTGTACTCCTTATCCAGTATTTTTATTAATTATGATAATTATGTTACTTTGTGAAATGTGAATTTTAAACAACCCATTAAAAAATAGTGCTGAAATGGGCTACACCCATTATATCTTTTATGTCTTTTCGATATTTCTGAGTCCAATAGAACAACAAGAAAACGTACTGGTTATATTGGATTTAAATTAAAGTCATTTCTTCAAACACATTTTGCTTTTATAAAAACAATTACTAATATTGAAGCAAGTTAATTTAAAAAAAAAACCAAGATCTAATACAAAGCTAGATTTCGCAATATTTTGTGCACAAACAAAGTAATATATTTAAAAGAATCGATTAACAATTTTTTTACATTAATAACTTATTTTTTTGTTGTCGTCTTTTGTTCCCTTACATGACGAAAATATTAAATATAAGTTAATCACCCTGTATGAATAAATTTAAGTTTAACAATTATCAGTTGTGTCTCTGTGGGAAACAACTACATCAAGGGCAGTAGCAGTTAAATGATAATTTCAGAGGAAAAGTTTTCAGGATATCCACTTTGATTTTTTAGACTCGAACAAAACATTTTGTTAACGAGTGGGAGAATGACAGAAATTAAAATATACGCGACCATTCTTACAAGGGGACTACTAGGAGTAAATCACAAACTTTTACAAAAGGATAATAATTCAGTTAGCAACAGAGGGACGGTGCACTGAGAGAGACAACTTTTTCTGATAGAGTGAATCATGTTTTTAGTTTAACACTTCCTTTATCTTATATATAAGGTGTCTTCCATAATATATTAGAACCTGAAAACCATACCTAAAATTATGAATTTGTCTAATAATGCTAATTCATAAGAAAGGTATATGTTCTGTATAAATTAGTAAAAACTATTAATTGACAAAGTTTGTGAGTACTATAAAAATTAATACAAATCTAACGTTTCAGAAATTAGTAAAAGTCACAAATCGGATAATTATTACAAATCAGGAAATATTATAAATGCGATAAATATTGCAAATCAGGTAAGTATATATAAATATATTGTTATATTATTGGTTCCCCCAGTATGTTTACATAAAAATTTTTTATCAAATAAACTTTAAAATTCATAAAAGTTACAAAATAGTGTTTTGAACATTTGAAATATAAAAGAGATATGAGATATCCTGTATAACAAAAATAATTTGAAAGAAAGTCAGATTTTAAGTTTACAAAGACATTTTGATTTAGACATAATTGCCCAAAAGAAAAAATAAGTTTAATAATAAATATCCAGTAATTATAGTTAAATAGCTTTGGATTATGAAATTAAACTATATCTTTTCAATGTTTATTTCACAGGATTATAAAAAATATCTTAACTTTTTAAGTACAACTTACTAGCATATGAGAAAAATGCATACAAGGTTATCAAAAGTACGCAAATTTTAAAAAAACTTTTTTTATTAGTTAATAGCAAGCTTTACCGTATATCAAGTACTTTAGCAAAAGTTGGTCATTCAAATTTCACCAAGAGCCGAGGAAATAATTATTGAAACTTAAATTTTTATGTCCAGTATATCTCGTGATGTGTACCAATAAATTAAGAGGATTTAAATGTTGTTGCCAAATGTTTAATTTTATTTTCCCATTAGTCCTATCTGCATTTGAATTATTGGAAAAGTGAATTAGAAACTTATAGGTCTTTTCTCAATTTTAATATAGATGATGTTGCTTACTAACTAAATAAAAATGGTAGCGCAGCGCTGAGTAAAATTTATGTATAATATATATTTCAATTGTTGTAAATCCTTTTTCATTTATCCAGGGTGTCCCGGGACTAATGGGAAAAAAGTCGGGAGGGTATAGCTTGGGCTAAAATAATGTTAGTACTTCATATAAACTTTTTTAACACGGGCCCTCGGTTTCGAATTATGGGCCTTAAAAATTGGAGTTTTAAATTCATTTTTTATTTTCGTAGTTTATTCGATCTTTATAAAATTTTTGTATGGTTATAATGTACATGTATGCTTATTTTAAACGTGTAAACAGATTCACAGTATTGCCTTAAAGACAGGGACGTACTGACACACCCTGTATAAAAATTTAAAAAATGGCTTCATACCTTAAACTAACGAAAAGATACTCTTGGCTGATATTTGCATTTTATTAATCCACCACATACCAATTCGCGCATTCGCCATTTTTTAGGATAACCCCCGATAGCGAAGTAAAACTAATTCAGTAATAAAATGCCTAAGATTCACCTAATGTAGTAAAACAATTCAGCGATACCAGAAGAAAACAACATTAACAAGTCATTAATTTGAGTGTATGCCACTCTCATGTAATCGTTAATACACCCGTATATTATATATGAAACTCACCTGCAACTCGTTTCAACATGCTCGTGTTAATAGCTATCATTATATGATCGTTTCATACTATAATCAAATTTTATTTTGTTACTCCTGTAAATTTCGGTAGCTTTTAATTGTTATACCTTAATTCTGGATGTGCAATTTATTGTTAGGCGTGTCCACGATATTTTCAAACTAAGTTGATTCTTAAGAACCACTACATAATTTGCAAAAATTAAAAAAAAGGCTGTGAATTCCTATTGGTGTATCAATTTTATTTATAAACAACTTTTTTTAATAATACTTGACTCAATTTAAAACAATGAAAAAATTTTTTGACCATATGCTCCAAACAATAAAATCAGCACTTAACGATGATACTTATTAAATATTTTTCTTTTCCTATGAATTTATAGTATTAACAACCGTAATAAATAAGTCCATTTTCTATAGCGAGTTTCTTTAAATATTTTGGCATCAGTCAGTTCGGCTCTGAAAATAAAGCAGACTTATGGGTTTAATACAAGACCTTTATGAAATGAAATTCAGAAACTGATTTAAAAAAGTCAAAGTTTAGAGTTACTCAACCACAGATGTGACCACTCGTACCCTGAACTTTTGAAGATAAGAAACGAATGATAACACGTCTAAATCATTTGTATCGTTTCACTCTACTGTTCTCATCTGTGACGTCTCGTAATAAATTTAGGTATAATTTATTAATTCATTTTGGAGAAAAAAAACTGTAGACACATTACTAAAACATTTATACACCACATCATTGTTTTGTTTTACAAATTATGATTAATTTGAAATACAGCAATCTGCTAATAAGAATGAAGTCGATTACCCATTTACGCCACTGTCCCTCTGATGTATCTTAAATCTCCGTTCAGTATTCTGAGTGAGATGAAAAAACATGCCTAAAAGAAACACTTCGCTCTCTTGTGGAACGTGACAATGGTTCTTAATGGATCTTTGATAAAATTAGTTGTCAGTATCTCTGAAAGTTCAATATAGCTGATTCTGCAAGTTACGATCACAATTTACCTGATTAATGATAATATTAATAATCTCTCTTTACTTCACCATCATACGAGTGAATCTGAAAACAGAACTTGTGCCAGGAAGAGACAGCGACGTATTCTTATAGTTTTGATTTTTATACTTAAAAGCATTTAAAGAAAAAGCAGAAATTAACTGGCTTCTGTAATTTATAATTTATAAAAGATAGGTGAGTCCTAGAAAACATATTTAGCGCAAATTCACGTCGATGATACTAAATAACATAATCAATCTCACAATAGCCTAAAATCCAGCAAAATGAATTTGAATATATAATATTTATTTTCATTTCAATAATGACAACAAAAATTTTAAAACAATCATGCCTTGAAAATGTATTATTAAACTCTTGGTAAAAACTTAAATATATAAACTTTACAATTTAAAGAAACACAAAAAATACCCTTGTGTGCTAGTTTGAACAAAATAACTCGTTCAGAAATATAAATTCATAAAAAACATAAATATTGCTTTAACTGCTTAACAATTAATATTAGTATTATATTGAAATGAAATACTCTGTATGAGTATTTTTTGAATATAATTTTCGAAATTTAAAAGAAAATAGACAAAAGCGATTAAAAATTTTTAAACAATCAAGTAAGAAAATGTTTTTTATACCGCGGGGAGTGAAACTAATACTTTAGTCCCTCACGGAAACCCGTAGATCAAGGCAAGAGGAGGTGTGAAGAAATAGTAGATCAGGCAGATCAAGATAAAGAACTGAAAGTGGTATAGGACTCAGAAGAGAAAAATGACATAGCAGGATACTAAAATTTTATCTATAATTTGTAATGTTTATTATTTTTTCAATTTTATAGAACTCACCCCATTTGAGATCATTGGTTAAATAATGTATATTATTACAATATATCCTTTGTTCAGTGACCGCTGATCCCTACGTCACAAAATAACTTACTTTCAAACAATTAATGTAAATAAATACAGTCAGTTTGACATTCTATTAAAAAGAAATTCGGTTTTTTCCTAAGCTACTTTTTTAATACCGATGAAAATTCAATATTTCCACTAGGGGCAGAAAATATTTCAACTTTAACTAGAACAACCAATACTTGTGAATCCTTCCATTCAAAATTCAAATCATAAAAGTGCTCATCACATCCAAATATTTATTGTTTTTTAATAATTTTAATCGATATACAAACGGATTCATAAATGAAAATAAATTTAATAATCCAAAAAATAAACAAAAATTTATTGAATATAAAATTGCTCAATTGAAAATCAAACAAATCTGTCGTTACAATTTTGTGCGTTTCTTTTTTTGGAGATTTACATTTATCTTATCTTTTTTTTATGTTATTTTTTCAGACATTCATGTATTTTGTTATTATGTACCTATATATTTGTACCTTTGAATGTATGTGTAATGAAAATAAAACGATTATTTTACAGTTTATAATATATCTTATTTATTAATATCCATCAATTTGTTCAAATAAAGAACTTGCAACAAACCCTAAATTGAAAAAAATATTAGCGCAATTCGGAATGCTATTAAATCAAGTGCATGTAAGAAAAATGTCTATTATTTTTTTAATGTTATTTGCACCGTGGTATCTAACTAATAGACCAGTTACTTGTGACATAAATATTTTTTGCCTCCGGAAATTTCTGTTGATGATTTTATTGGTGTTTCAAAAACGTCACCCAGTAAAATCATACGAAGAGTATCCTTAACCGTCCACAATATATAAAAATGTATGAAATCAATAACGAAATGGAACGGGCTAGTGCAGAATTAATTTATAATAGATTGCCCTTTAATTGAAATTGATTCTCTAGGAAGTCCCAATGCTGAAGTATATCGGCCAAGAAAGGGCTGCTTTGGGCTCAATTTGTAGACTCTCCGATGCATCATTGAAAATTCGGAAAATAGTAGCACGTTGGCCAGGTTATTGTCATCATCAGACAATAATTTCCAATAACGATCAGGTGAAAAATGTATTTAAATTTGCAGATATGGTAGATATCTTTTGATTGGAGGTAGTGGTTACGAAGTTGAACTATACCTAATGGCTAAGTTGCATAATAATAATAATCTTTATAAAGACTCAATAATACGGACAAGAAATGCACCAATGTGGCGTTTGGAACGAGGGTGAAGGTATAGGCAGTTATGACTGTAATTGTGGCAACAGTTGTACTCCAAAATAGAGCTATGGATGTGAGGAGAATATCTCATAGGAGTGGTTCAATGATGTGGACATAAACGAATAACGGGGACCCTGATAACCCAAATATTGATATTGCAGGAGGAACTATTTGACAATTAATTATTAATGAACATTTCACTAATTTATATAAATAAATATTTCAATAAAGAAGCATAGTATATTTATTATAAAAAAAAGGAAAAAAGTAAATTTTACCTGTAGTAATATGTGGCATTATTATTAGGTTTAACAATATGGTGTGATAGCCGAAATGCAACGAGTTGCAATTCTTGGGATCATAGCAACAAATAGGGTTCCAAAGAATTATAATCTGGCATTGTTCAGGTATACTAATAAATAGGTATATTATGCTCTGGTTACCGTTTTCTGTTTTCTGATAACAACTTTAATTGCAATAGGTTTGTAAAATTTATTACCAGCTTTTCTTATTTTTTCAGTATGCTATTGAATAGGGTTCAAATAATTTAATTTTTTTTTATTTTTATTTAAATTTTGTGATACCGGACTTTGTTACCTGAAACTTTGGACCACATTTGAGAAATGGATAACCTTTTGGATTTAATTTAATGATATGTCACTGGTAGAATTATGTTTAGTCCTTGTAAGTGTACATCAATTTTTGTATTGAATTAAAATTTCACAACTTTAAATCATTTCGTAAGGAATATTTTTATCACCATTTAATATCGAAATTCTTGGTGTCTGTCATTTACATTGTTAGTAGTATTAGCAAATTTAATGTTTGTATTTGTTTTGACAAATGACAAATTAAGTATTTGCTTATAAAATTTTGAACAAATTTATTCACAATTATTTTATTCTTAAAAATGTTTCGTTTATTCCGTGATGACTCAATTTTTCTTCGTGGTAATTGAAAATTAATTTAATCACATCTTTATTTACTATTTTCAAAAGTTATTTTTTTTTAAGTTAATCGAAGGCCATTTAAAACAGTGCTGTAATTTTATTGAATAAATTGAGATTTTCAAAATAAATGTGATATTTTAGGCCAGGAAAAATATTTTTTTTTGAAAATTATAATGTCCTTTTCAAGAATATTTTTGGATATTTGTCCTGATAACCTTTTCGTTGTTTTAAATAATGTTGTTAATTTTTGTTTTTCTGGAAAGTGTAAAATTATCATTTGGTTTTGATACACACTTTGCCATAGAAAAACCCCCTACGGCATTTTGTTCGATATTTAATTAAATAGTATGTACGTATCCTTTATATCTATTCACTCTTCGTCAACGTTATTATTTGGATTCATTATCACTGAATTTCTGCTTGAATTCGGGTTATTGACATTATCTCTTATAATTTGGTAATCATGAGGGTTAGGGATAAGTTTACATGAATATAATTTGTGTTTAGTTGTTTCATCAACATTATTCTGCATATTTCTTATCGAACGTTGTACTAAAATAAGCAGCAACAAATCCAGATTTGTATTTTTCGTACTGTAAGAACTTAAAATCCTACAGTTCATTTCGAAATGTTTGGATATCATGCACATACTAATCACGTAAGGCTTCATATACCATTCAAAAGTGTTCCACATGCGAATCAAGTACTATGGAACATATACTACATGTACAAGTTAAAGTGGTAAAAGGTTCACGATTTTTGTTAATATAGAGAAATTTGGATATTTCATAATACACCCTTTTTTGAAAAGTGCCTTAAATAAATCCTAAAGTGATAATGAACCACTTCAATTTTTATAAACAAAGTTTGAAACCGAATAGTGCTCTAAAATTGACTTTGAATTTATCATTCTACATTTTCGCGGGAAAACGCTAGCCGCTATACTGATTCGGTTCGTGACGTCATTCTGTTAGTAAATAGAACGTATTTGCATAAGAATACAAATATTTTTGGAAGTTATCAATGCGAGTTCTAAGACTTATCATTGGTGTCTTGTGTCAGAATGCAAGAATACTAGCGTAAAAACGCCGGGAAAGTTATGGATTCAAGTGCCAACTGATATAATATGAGAAAAACTTGGTTAAAACTGGCAAGATGAGATCCGAAGTTATTTTCAGCAAAGACTTGGCTTTATTTCTGTGAAGATCACTTTGATATAAGTACGCGTTTAAGTGAGCGTAATTAATATCGAAAAAGAAAATAAAACATCATGATGATTATGAAAAATCAAATTTTGTAGTTTATTTAAAGGTTATGTGATAGAAAATGTTATAGATAATTGCATATTTTAGCCTAAAAATGATACAGAGAGCTATACACAATTTAAAATAATGGTTTCTGTTATATAATAGGTACTTATATATCAATTCTTCGCAAAGTAGTACTTTCTGCTTTTACGAAACCGTCTTTCATGATGATATTTCAATAAAATACGGGATAAAAGTCTACAAACGTGAAAATAACTCGAAAAAAAATCAAATTAACACACAGCACAACAACATTCAAACTTTATCTACTAACAAAATAACGTCACGTCGGAACCCAAAATGGGGGATAGCCTTTTTGACATTTGAAGAAATGATTCTTAAAGTTGAATTACTAAAGGACTCCGCACTTTTTTCATGTAAAGTGAAGACAATTCAAATTTTCTGAAACTTTTCTATATACTCGACCTAGTAACCAAAAGTATCGATGGGCCCAACTCAATTCTGTGACTAGTTTTCTAGATACAGAGTGTTAAAGTTAAAAAGTGCCCATTTTATGATTTTTTTTTAATCTTACGACTTAGTTTGAATTTCTGTTGCATACACTCGTTTACTTCATGTTTTAGTAATACAGTAGTATATATAAACGGTTAAAAATATTTATATTTACAGCGTGATTCACAAATGTATGACGGTAGTTTTTTGCAAAATCTCACTTTTTTACTGGGAAGCATATTTTCAAAAAGTACTCCTCAATATACTATTTTGATGAGAAAATATGCCATAATACACATTTTTTATACATAGTGTTTCATAGAGAAAACCACAAAATAAAATTGTTTTTTTTAATGATTAATTCAAAACCCTGTACTTATGGATTAAGATTTGGAAAAGATAATATCACTCACATATGTGTGTCTCTAAGCTTCGAAATATACAAGGTGGTTTATTTCTCGGGAAGAATTTCAGTTTAAGAAAAGTACAATAACACCCTGTATTCTAAAATCGCCAAATCTAACCATTTTCTCAGTACATAATAACTTTAATAATGCCTAAAAAGATATGAATTCTACATCCGATCCTATGACCAGTTTTCGATATATAGGGCGTTAAAGTGGAGAAATGTTGATTTATCAGTTTTTTTTTCAAATTGAAAAACTGGATCAAATTTAATCGTATATTGTGTATACAGGGTGTTTCATTGGGAAAGTGACATAGATAATGGACACCTAGGCGATCTCAAAAACCCCATACTTAATGGGTCTAACTACTTTAATAACCAAGATACAGGGTGTTTAATCTATTTTGCCAATTTCTTGCATGGTTCATAACTTTCTAACCACACTGTATATTTTCATGATATTTGGCGGGCACATTTTGTTTAAAGTGCTGAATCGATCAATAAATTTAGAATAAAAGAAATCCAGGTCCGGATTAAAAAAAAATATTATAAAACATTCTGACCCAAAAAAACACCCTGTATATCATTTTTTTCTAAAATAGATTCTGTATTTGCAAAGAGCACGAAAAAATGAATTTAGTGATATACTTTGCATTTTCGGCAAAATGTTTTTTCTTGTAAAATTTTGAGTTTGAATTGTGAGAGCCCAAAACTCAAACTAATTTTTATTTTAATGTGATTTAGTTTGTTAACCTAAATTGGTAAAATTTTAATATTTTAAGTATTTTTTTATTATTTATGATAAATAATCCACAAAAAACAATCATCTTTAATTAACGAATAATTAATAATAAATTTACAAAAGCTAAATAACTTTAATTAATGAAAGACAACAAAAAATATAAAAAACATCTAAAAATTAATGACAAGAAACTAAATCCATTATGGATTAACATTTTTCAAATACAATTTGTATAAAACTTTTTTTTATCCGACCTACGGAGGTGAAACTGGAGGGAGTTGAAACATCAAAAAAAATTATATCTCTGCCATTTTTAAAAGTATCGAAACAGGTCAAATCTTAAAAATCGTAAAAATACGTAAAAAACCGTAAAAACCCTAAATAATCCTAAAACATCCAACAAAATCGTAAAAAATAGAAAACATCGTAAAAAGTCGTAAAAAACCGTAAAAAATCGTGAATATCGTAAAAAATCGTTATGTCAATAAATTTCGTGTTGCGTATAGTTCTTGAGTTTATTGTGAAAGTGAATTTTTCGGGCCGAAGTACTAAAAACATCATATGTTTTCACCCCGTGTAATATTTTTTAAGCGTTTTTAAAATGTTTGCAATTCTTCATTGATTAAAGTTTTTTATTTTTGGTAGATTCAATATTATTTAGAGAAATATGGCGCGCCGTTTTGGTATTTAATAACATCGTTTAAAAATCAAGAAAAAAAAATAATCTTTCCTTCAAAAATTTTAATTCCGTAATTATTCTGTTAATGAATTAAAATTATGTATTTCATAATTTTAATACACGTATTTCCATTATGAAAAACATAATAGAAATTCAAGAATTAAAATTATGAAAAACATAATAGAAATTCAAGAATTAAAATTATGAAATACATAATAGAAATTCAATTACCATTATGTATTCAGGTTGCCTATACTGCTGGCGTGCATTTACCCGAAATAGGATAGTCAATCTTTTTCTGGCAACACTGTTTTAGTAGGAGAACGATGGATCTTTAGATGCATTTTAAGGACCCTCTATAACACTCGCGAACAACCACCTAAAAAAAATATATTCTTATGTAAATCGACCTGGCGGATCCGATTTTGGAGTTCACCAGACAATTTGGAATCGCCAAATTGTCCAAAATCGACAATTTCCAAAAAATCTCATATTTTAGGGATTTTTTTAAATTTTTTAATTATCATCCTATATCTCTCTTAGTTTAAGTCCGATTGAATTGAAATTTTTAGGAGAACCAATTTAGACCTTTGTTATCACGACTTTCATGACAGAAATGCAAAAAAAATTACGTGTTACAAGTAATTTGTTTTTAAAAAGTTGGTGACAAGAAATTTGGTAAAAATGCAGCAACAAATACTCGATCGAGAAAACTTTTTTGTTTTTAAAGATAAATGTATATAGTAAGCGACAAAGTTGTAGCCAAAGAATCAAAGAAACTTTTTTATTTCGGTGATTTTTTTGATAACTTACTTACTTTTCTAGAAAACGGTGCTGCAATATATAGTACCGCCGCGTCGCGGCCCATGATAAAAAGTTAGGTTGGTTCGACGTATGGGAATCAAATAATGGGTAGTTGTGAATATTGCTTTATGTAACGTTTAGTTATATTTTAATAAATGGACGGGAATAGTTATCGTCTGTGTGGTTTATGATACTTATTATTATTGAAAATTGATGAGTTTCAGCTCTAATAATAATAATTATTGCTTTATAGATAATAAGTGTATATTAAAGTAACGAAGTCTCTTTTCCAGACATTTTAAACTAAATTAATATTTAATTAGAACAAAGAACAAATTTGAAGAACTATGACTTCCAAGTTAAACCTAGAGTTTAACGTTTTTAAATACATATTTTGCCAACAAAATAATGAATAAACTGTACTTACAGAATGTTACAGAAGAAGCACTATTTAAGCAGTTTCCATAAAGTCGGATGATAGAAATATTATACCGAAAAAATAGATTTATTTTTGTCAAAATGTCAGGTCCATCATGCAATATGCAGAAGAAATTACACCCGAAAGGATTATAAACAAAAAGCAGAAAGCACAGATGATGCTAATACTGGTGACAAAAGAAGTAAGACCGTTGAAAGCCCAAAATGTTGTATAATTTGCAATAAAATTAGAGATACTAAATGGTCTTGAAAATTAAGCAAGTAACAACATTTAATATGAAAAATAAAATTTGGACGAAAGCCAAGGATACAAATGAACTTTAATATTAAATGATTTTTTTCTAAAAATACATGTTGACAAATTAGAAATTAAGAGAATTATAAAACAAAAAGTTAATCTCTTCCAACAGGATAGCAAAGAATTTGTGAATATTTGTTCTGGTTATACAAAGGTAATTACCTACCTATATAACAGTAAATACATGATATTTTTTCTAAACATCTAAGCTCTCGCGAAGTAGAGATATCGGTGTTGCCAGTTATACACCCAGTTTCGCACTTTCGGGTAAATGCACGCCAGCAGTATAGGCAACCTGAATACATAATGGTAATTGAATTTCTATTATGTATTTCATAATTTTAATTCTTGAATTTCTATTATGTTTTTCATAATTTTAATTCTTGAATTTCTATTATGTTTTTCATAATGGAAATACGTGTATTAAAATTATGAAATACATAATAGAAATTCAATAATTAAAATTATGAAATACATAATAGAAATTCAAGTATTAAAATTATGAAAAACATAATAGAAATTCAAGAATTAAAATTACGAAATACTTAATGAAAATTGAATTTCAATTATGTATTTCATAATTTTAATTATTGAATTTCTATTATGTTTTCATAATTTTAATTCTTGAATTTCTATTATGTATTTCATAATTTTAATACACGTATTTCTATTATGAAAAACATAATAGAAATTACCGATTTAAAATTATGAAATACATAATAGAAATTCAAGAATTAAAATTATGAAAAACATAATAGAAATTCAATTCCCATTATGTATTGAGGTTGCCTATACTGCTGGCGTGCATTTACCCGAAAGTGCGAAACTGGGTGTATAACTGGCAACACGACTAACCGATATCTACTTCGCGAGAGCTTAGATGTTTAGAAAAAATATCATGTATTTACTGTTATTTATTTACTAAGATTCACTTACTCGCGAACAACCACTTAAAAAAATATATTCTTATGTAAATCGACCTGGCGGATCCGATTTTGGAGTTCGCCAGACAATTTGGAATCGCCAAATTGGCAAAAATCGACAATTTCCAAAAAATCTCATATTTTAGGGATTTTTTTAAATTTTTTAATTATCATCCTATATCTCTCTTAGTTTAAGTCCGATTGAATTGAAATTTTTAGGAGAACCAATTTAGACCTTTGTTATCACGACTTTCATGACAGAAATGCAAAAAAAATTACGTGTTACGAGTAATTTGTTTTTAAAAAGTTGGTGACAAGAAATTTGGTAAAAATGCAGCAACAAATACTCGATCGAGAAAACTTTTTTGTTTTTAAAGATAGATGTATATAGTAAGCGACAAAGTTGTAGCCAAAGAATCAAAGAAACTTTTTTATTTCAGTGATTTTTTGATAACTAGCTTGCTTTTTAATGTAACGGTGTCACAATGTGGCAATATAGAAAAAACTATGCCGGTAGCGGCCGGTGAGAACGCCAGGATTTGTATTGTATTAATTAAAACCTATTTACGATTCGTGAGTTTATTTCGAAGTCTATTCATTAAATTTTAATTTTCAAAAAGGAGAAAAATATATAAAAAAGATTTCAATTTTGAAATAGGCAATTTAGACATACTCATTTCATTTTCACATTTTTTAACTTCTACTCGTATAGAAGCAACAATATCTAAGAGATAGTTAACACATTTGTAAAAAGGGATGATGATACTTTATATTTATAAGGTTCTTATCTAATACTATTGAGTTCCACATTTCCCTTGGCACGAACAATAAATGTTGCAAGGCACATTCGCTTTAAGGCATTTACATTTATTTGTACAAGTAAAAAATTGCACTTGCAGTTGACTGTAATTTCTAAAAAGCTTAGCTTTGCTTCTTTTAGTGTCATCTTTGGTACAAGAACATTGCTTTCGATGTAATAGCCGCAATATGTAGGTTTTGGATCTTGTTGATGAATTTTACTATCGCTCTTATAGATCGTTCATTGTAAAAACGCCCTTTTCACATGCAATAAAAATGCATCTTCTGTTAATTGGAGACAAATCTCTAAAATTAAATTCCAACGATTATAATGAAGAATACACTTCCGTGATCAAGAAGTTTCAAATTTAATATATCTATAGAACATAGACAAACATCGAAATTAATGTTACCCACCTAAAGTCAGTTTTACAATTTGGGAATATACCCTCATAATTCGTCCATATTTCTCATAAAATTTGGCGGGCCGTACAAATGTTTAAAAAATGCTCTAAAACTTGTCCATAGAGTTTCCGATACTTGGTACCCATTCATACTTGAAGATACAAAATAAGTCAGGTATAAACGTGCTTCATTAAAAATAGCAATTTTTAGAGTTGGTTATAAGCAATGCATATTCCACCCTTGTCAACACATTTAGAAAAAATTCATTTAATATTAAAGTTCATTTGTTTCCTTGGCTTTCGTCCAAATTTTATTTTGCATATTAAATGTTGTTACTTGCTTAATTTTCAAGACCATTTAGTATCTCTAATTTTATTGCAAATTATACAACATTTTGGGCTTTCAACGGTCTTACTTCTTTTGTCACCAGTATTAGCCACATCTGTGCTTTCTGCTTTTTGTTTATAATCCTTTCGGGTGTAATTTCTTCTGCATATTGCATGATGGACATGACATTTTGACAAAAATAAATCTATTTTTTCGGTATAATATTTCTATCATCCGACTTTATGGAAACTGCTTAAATAGTGCTTCTTCTGTAACATTCTGTAAGTACAGTTTATTCATTATTTTGTTGGCAAAATATGTATTTAAAAACGTTAAACTCTAGGTTTAACTTGGAAGTCATAGTTCTTCAAATTTGTTCTTTGTTCTAATTAAATATTAATTTAGTTTAAAATGTCTGGAAAAGAGACTTCGTTACTTTAATATACACTTATTATCTATAAAGCAATAATTATTATTATTAGAGCTGAAACTCATCAATTTTCAATAATAATAAGTATCATAAACCACACAGACGATAACTATTCCCGTCCATTTATTAAAATATAACTAAACGTTACATAAAGCAATATTCACAACTACCCATTATTTGATTCCCATACGTCGAACCAACCTAACTTTTTATCATGGGCCGCGACGCGGCGGTACTATATATTGCAGCACCGTTTTCTAGAAAAGTAAGTAAGTTATCAAAAAAATCACCGAAATAAAAAAGTTTCTTTGATTCTTTGGCTACAACTTTGTCGCTTACTATATACATTTATCTTTAAAAACAAAAAAGTTTTCTCGATCGAGTATTTGTTGCTGCATTTTTACCAAATTTCTTGTCACCAACTTTTTAAAAACAAATTACTTGTAACACGTAATTTTTTTTGCATTTCTGTCATGAAAGTCGTGATAACAAAGGTCTAAATTGGTTCTCCTAAAAATTTCAATTCAATCGGACTTAAACTAAGAGAGATATAGGATGATAATTAAAAAATTTAAAAAAATCCCTAAAATATGAGATTTTTTGGAAATTGTCGATTTTGGACAATTTGGCGATTCCAAATTGTCTGGTGAACTCCAAAATCGGATCCGCCAGGTCGATTTACATAAGAATATATTTTTTTTAGGTGGTTGTTCGCGAGTGTTATAGAGGGTCCTTAAAATGCATCTAAAGATCCATCGTTCTCCTACTAAAACAGTGTTGCCAGAAAAAGATTGACTATCCTATTTCGGGTAAATGCACGCCAGCAGTATAGGCAACCTGAATACATAATGGTAATTGAATTTCTATTATGTATTTCATAATTTTAATTCTTGAATTTCTATTATGTTTTTCATAATTTTAATTCTTGAATTTCTATTATGTTTTTCATAATGGAAATACGTGTATTAAAATTATGAAATACATAATTTTAATTCATTAACAGAATAATTACGGAATTAAAATTTTTGAAGGAAAGATTATTTTTTTTTCTTGATTTTTAAACGATGTTATTAAATACCAAAACGGCGTGCCATAGAGAAAGATGAATGTTTTTTGTGGATTGTTTATCTTAAATAATGAAAAAATTAAAATTTTACCAATTTAGGTTAACAAGTCATCATTAAAACTAAATCGCATTAAAAAAAAATAGTTTCAGTTTTGGGCTTTTCACCATTTGAGAATTCAAACTTAAAATTTTACAAGAAAAAACATTTTGCCGAAAATGCAAAGTATATCACTAAATTCATTTTTTCGTGCTCTTTGCAAATACAGAATCTATTATAGAAAAACCTGATATACAGGCTATTGTTTTTGGGTCGGAATATTTTATATTTTTTTTTAATCCGGACCTGGATTTCTTTTATTGTAAATTTATTTACCGATTGGGCACTTTAAACAAAATATGCTCGTCAAATTTCATAAAAATATACCATGCAAGAAATTGGCAAGATAGATAAAACACCCTGTATCTTGGTTATTAAAGTAGTAAGACCATATAATTATGGAGTTTTTGAGATCGCATAGGTGTCCCCTATCTGCAATTAACGTATGTCACTTTCCGAATGAAATACCCTGTATATGTTTAATATAAATTTTGGTTAGATGTACGCAAAAAGGTACAGCTAAAAGTATTTACTGTTACATTGTGATTCACGAATAAATCACAATAGGTTTTTGTAAGCACTTAATAGTTCTACAGTTGTTATTTTATACATTTAATACCTACTCGTTCACAATTTTGAGGCTAAAAGATTTTGTTTTATTATTACCTACAAAATATATCGGTAAGCACATCTTTGTCCGATATAATTGACAAGAAATATAATAATTATCCAGTTTCTTATGTAGGTATAGGTCCCTATTTCCGTACAGGCAGGTACTTCAGAATATACGTGTAGAGCGAGTTATATAGTTTATTAAAAATTATAAAACTTATAATAGTTATTACCTCGCTTACTACTAAATAAATGTATTATTTTTAGCAGAAAATATTGTTAATTTAGGATGGATCCATGCAGGTATGAATTAAAGCAAAGGTACAAACGTATATTGTAACAAAAATTAACCGAACCATTAAACTCATTTCCACACCCACCACACAGACGTTTTGGTGCTTTTTTTATAGTGCTGTTTTCAAGTTATTGTAGTGTACATCCCACAACGTTTGTTAGACAGCATACAACGTATGGAAAATTCTAAATCTTAATCAATTACGTTTCTGATTAAAAGATTTATATGAAATGGCGCTCCTGTGGTGTTTGAACGACACCTTGTATGTAGGATGCCGCTGAATAAATATGGTAGCAATCCATTAACTTTGATAAATAATTCATTTTTCTAATAATTCCGCTGACAATTCCAGCAATAGGAAAAACGTAGTAGAATATCGTCTAACTTGGAAACATTCTGTATATTTTCAAAATTTTTACGCGTAAGAATTTAGTTTCGTAGTCTACTTGGAGACAGGAAATTGGAATGTCCCATGTCCGTGTGAGGTCGACTCTCACTTCTGATCATACTGATCGATCTATTTCTTTTTAGCTTTTGTTTTTCTGCAGCCGATTATTGAGGGGAAATTGGACAGGAAAGAACTTTGTTTTGTGATATTAATAAAAAACGAAAAACCTTTAAACATGTCTATCAGCAAAAACCAGTTGAGAATTTGTAAACTAACATTGACAAGTCGAACTGTTAATATATAAATGTTGTTTATTATATGAAAGCTTATTTTATGATTTAATTATTGCAGACAAACAGAGATACTTAAAGAATTCAGTAACGAACTTTTTTAAATTGTCAAAGAAAGGTTTATTTTAAGAAAATGGATTATTGACTGTAATTTAAAAAGGAACAAATATACCAATTATAACAATTAATAAGCTATTTTATTGGATGGAAACAAATTAAAACAATTTAAAAAACTCAATTTAATATTAAAGAAAAATTATGTGGAAGTCAGCAGAAGATACAAATATTGAAGTACAAGCAAAATATTAAAGAAGGTAGGACATAACAAAGAAGATAGGAAGAATATTTTACCAATTAAATAACAAAGAAGGTAGGAAGACAGTAGGAAAACATTAAGAAGAAGGACAATAGAAGATGTCGCAGTAATCAGGACAATATAAAATTTTTAATTTTATGATATTTATTATTTATTTTTTATTAGAACCCAGATCAAAATTCAAATTCATACAGTGTTTATCATAATAAGTGGCTTCGCAGCATGGGGCTGTCTACAATTAAAGTGGATATACACGCACCATGTTTCCTTATACATATATACAGGGTGAGCCACCTGTAACGCCTCGGTCTGTAGCGCCAAACTAAACAATTTTTTTAATCTGATTTCACAGCGAGATGTATATCAGAATAGCCAACAATCTAAAAATAGTTTTAATTATACAGTGTGCTCCAGGAAAATGATATATTAAGTGATTGATCCGACGAAACGACACAAAATCGGACAAAACGGCTTATATGTCCTTATCTTAACTTTTTATGTACTACTTGGTAGCATATGAGAAAAATGTATCTTTGATCACTCTGTATACATTCTCGTCCTTGATATCTCTATAACGTTAATGTCTTGGTGAAATAGGTTCCCCTGTTCTTCACTTACAGCACCAAGATTCTCAGGAAAGAAGTCAATATGGGAATGCAGAAAATGCAACTGTATACTCATATTACTACCCAGTATATTGAAATTATTAAGCATGCTGTTGACTATATTTATATAATCAGGGCTTTTTTGTTTCTTAAAAAATGTTTCACGACTTCTTTAAATCACTTACAAGAGTACTCGTCGATTTTATCTAGTTTTTTCAAATTCAGCATCTTGCATTAAGTTCCTTATGTCAGGGCTAATAAAAATGCCTTCATTTATCTTTGCATCCGATAAATGCTTGAATTTATCACATAAGTATTTTACAAAGGACCCTCAAGTAGTAACTTTACCAATATAAAATCCCCAAAAAGGGATTCTTCGATAGCTTGTAGGTAGAGATAAATTGACCAGTTGTCTTTCAAATATATCTGCTTAAGTTAATTTTTTCTCTAATTGTGTGAATAAAATAGACGCAATCACTTACCGTCAATATACTAATGGACTGGGGTTAGTTCCTCCTTTGAGACACAGTGAGCAGTGGTATTTTGTATACCCTCCTTGCTGAGATTGAGATCTCTTAGCATATCATTTAATTCATATTTAGAAAATAGTTGAGGTATTTCGTTGTACGTTGTACTCATCGTCAGAATCTGAATTGCCTTCTACAGTCTCTTGAGAGAGTCATAATGACGACTCTGCAGCACAGCATAACTCTTAGTCATTGGTATGTTGATACTTAGATAAAATCACAGAACGAATTGCAAATGTAACAATCGTCGATTTAAAGTTATGGTTCTATCGAAATCATTCAAGTTTTCAAACTAAATGAATGTTTTTCTCCGTTTGACCATTTACAAAATTCACGTACACAATTTGAACATATTTTATGAGCCACGCATTTCTTGTCTTGGTTTTTGATCTTGATTTTAAAATAGCTTTGATACAGTTGTTCTATAGATTTTGAAATATTTTGTTGTTGGTTTCACATAACTTCCACATATTTGTAAATAAGCTCATAATCACGATAATCAACGACCAGTGAGGGTAGATGAATATTAACAGTATTACTAAAGCATACTTTTAACAAAAAAAAGTTAACTCTAGTAATACTAAGTAATTTGAAAAAAAAAATTTCTGAAAATTTACGAAATAGAATTTCATAGCCATCTTGATTAGGCCTAAATTTGTACAATCGCTTATTTAAAAAAAATCTCTTTGAAGGATATTCACTAATCAAAAATTCAGTTGTTCAAAGCATGCTATAGAAAAATTGATAAAAACTTCAAGTTAAAAGGGTAAATTTAATTTTAAAGTGAAAGTTATTACTTTCAGGTATTGGCACATAAGAAATTTTATATGAAAGTTCTCTTTGCAAAAGTTACACTAGTAATTTAATAAAAAAAACTCCCAACAAAATTAATGAATAATTAATAAATAATTAATATTCAAAATGAGCGAAAATTATTTTTCAAAAGAATAAAAATTACAGTCAAAATACTTTGAAATCACATTTTTTTAAAGTATGAATATCTCGAAAAATATCCACTTTAAAGAAACTGTACATAAAGAAAATTGCCAAATTTAAAAATGCGAACAAAATTAAAATTTGAACAATGTCGTACCAAATAGAGACATTTAAGGAGTTCCATACTGCTGCCGTACGCCCCTGACAAATGTGAGTTAACGAATTTAAATTTATATCTTTTAAATTAATTCAGTTGTCTTCTATGTTTAGTAAATAATACATACTAAGTGATGAAATTAATCATTTTAATTTCTAACACAAAAATGGAGGGTCCTAAGGACATCTGTTTATTAAACGGTGTTCTATCACCCTTAGAAACATTGCAAAACAATTGTTGTCCATCTTATAAATTATACAAACTATACTATTTTTTTTAAATAAAATGTCAATTAACTGGTGTAAAACGAAAGTTATTCATAATGCGTTTATTCTTTTTCCCCTTTAATTGGAACTGGATTGTGCACACCACTGTGTAAATCTAAGAAGTGGACTTGAGAGAAACGATAAGGATTTCAGACTGATTTGGCATGTTGGTTGGAGTGTTGGAGTGCAAAAACTATGCTGATAAGAAAATGGTTTTAATGACGATTTTTAGCGGTAAACTAACACTAATACAGGGTATCGTTTAGAGTGAAAGTTTTTGACTGTGCATTTATCAATAGGATATTCAAAATATATAAAATTGGGTTAGGAGGGCACTTTTAAATTCTGTATTCTTATTATTTATTTGAAATCTTTATAATCCAAATTATAACTTTTTTATTTTTATTTTTTCAGTATAAATCATACATTTTTTAAGTGTTGTGCTGAAAAATATCGTCACCACTAGCTATTCCTGCTTACCACCTTCACAACCAATCCAGTCCCGGATTGCCGACTAGGCCGCGGCCTAGGGCCGCACATAGTACACCATATGTATTTTTAAAAGGATGTACTCGAACTTAACCGGTAAAGTTTCAATTTTGTTTGTGATCAAGTAAATTATAAGGTATATAATTATAATTTCATATTCACAGAACACGGGAGGAGGGAGGAGGCCCCACGGAAATCTTGGCCTATAGTGTCTCCAATTCTTTAAATCCGGCACTGAACCAATCAGCTGGAAAAAGCTCGCCAACCTTATTGAATTCAGCTATAAAGTGGACCATAAGAACTTTTGATCAGGAGCTCAAAGGGAATAGCATATATCGATTGCTGCGAATTTCACTGAGGGCAGCTTCCCATCAGAAATGTGCGGAGTCCTGTATTGAAACAAAACCCTCCTCGGGACGATTTTTGTGAAATTTTGTGAAAACATAATTTCTCAGGAAACAACAAAATGTTCTCAAAAAAAAGATTAGTTATCAATATACATTGTTTTCAGATGTTTAGACTTTATCGCGTTTATTGGCACACTTTCTTGAACACTTTGAAATGTTGAGTTAATAATTGAACAACCAAAACTATTTTTGTCCGTTTTTTGTCACCTTATTAAAAAACTTCACACTGATGTTTCGCAGAAAAAATTTATCAGCGAGATCGTGTGGAAACACTGCGACACTTAGTGTTTTCAGATACAATTTGTTTGATTTTCGGGTTGGAAAAAAAGAGGATTGTCATTTTCAATAGACTGAAAACTAATAGGCCGACCCTCTCCCAACAGACCGAATTCTAATAAACCGAACGCCCTCTCCCAATATACCGAATGCAGCAAACCAATCACATGAATGCGCATTCAGTGATTCAGTGATTCCTGTTAAAAGAAACGATAACTTTCATTTTTATTTTACCTGTTTTAGACGACGACAAAAACAATGGGCAGCTGTTAGTATTTATCGATCGTTGATTATTCGGTCTATTGGTTATTCGATCTACTGCGGTAAGTTGGTCTATTGGGAAAATTCAGCGCAAAAAGCGTTGGTCTACAGTAAAAAAACGCTTATTAAAGTGTTGAATAAAAATTTTGCAATGGGTATTCTATAATATAAAAGTTAAATTTTTATTTTGAAGTAATCGTAGAACACAATTTTCTTTTTCGTATAAAAGAAACAAGAAAATAAAAGATTTCAAACTGATTTAGTGTTTGAATGTAGAATTTTTCATTTTGGAACATACGACAGGACATCTGGAAAATCTGCCTTAAAAAATGGGTGTGTTGAAAAATTTTCTTTTGTTCTCAAAAGTATTTGAAATCATTAGAGAGAAGATAACTTTCTAATGGAAAGAGTAAGAAGAATTAATATCCGTCAAGAGAGTAGGTAAATTTATCACTTAAATGTATAACATGATAATTTTTTTTCCATAATAAATAAGTAATTTTGATGTTCACAAGAAAAATATGAACAATACAATGCATCGTTAGAAAGAAAGCGCGATTTAATATTTCCATTTTTTATTCTTATGAAAGAGAGTTGAAGAGCAAAATGTCTCATTAGTGGGAGCTAAGGTTTGATTTTTGACATTTGATAAACTCAAAAGATTTCTTATAATTTCAGATAAATCAAAAGATTTCCATTTTTGTTAGAGAGAGATGGAACACAAAATGACTCTTTATTGAGAGCTAAAGACTAATTTTTCACATCGGATAAAGTTAAAAAATGGATCATAAAGGTGATTGATGTGATTAAGGATAATTTTCCAGATATATTAGATATTGGTTAATTTTTACAAGAAGCCAAATAGTCGCCCACGCTTCTTGTATGTAGGCATCAACTCATCTCTAACAACTTCATTAGATAACAATTTGTTAACTGATTTTTTCTCAATTTAGTATTTAAAATTATTTCTAAAATTAAATTTTTACTTGTATTCCCAAGCTATTTTTCATGTGTCAGTGAATCATTGTTCTTAATTAAATTGAATTGATATTCTGGGGGCGTGCGAAGTCTACTCCAAAATAGGGTGAGATTACTTGATAGTAATAATGATGGTCAGATGACGTTAAAGATGAATCTTGCATACCAAAGAGTAACTAGATAAGTTTAGAGTAAAGCCATCAAACGAACAGTATGGAAACTGGTGGAAGTGTTAATCCTTTGAGAATTATAGACACACTCTGCAATATTAATGCCATCCTCAGAAAATAATATCCTAAATAACGGATTAAATACAAAATTATTTAATAATAAATAAAATATTTCGTATTTATTTTCTAAAAATGTACGAAATCCAGGGGGAAATGCGCAAACTAGCACTGCCGCGACGAATAAAAACAAGCATTATGTTAACCTCTAAAATTACACCAGTTATTTTATTTATTACAAACTGTAATCGAAATTTGAATATTGGTTAATGGGGATTTTTTATTCCCTTTTTTGATGAATTATCGAATACAAAGTCAATATTTTTAAATTCCATTTTTTTTTTAACGGGTAACTAACAGAACGAAAGTGTACGAAAATTGTTCGTCGAAAACCTATTGTACTCTCCACAATAAATGACAATTACCTACGATCTTTAAAAATTTTAAATTTCGAATACAAAATATTCATTTGAATTTAATATAAATATTGTATTATTGAATATAACCAAATATTTTGATTATGCGTTGCTTAAATTTCATATAACTTTAATAAATTTTCATTAATTTTCATTAGTATCAAATATTAGGTCGACGTAAACCCGGTACAAGGTACAAGAGAAGGCTTTGACTTTTGACAGAGCTCTTGTAATTAATCCTTATTATTGTAATTTTGACCGCAATAAAGGAAAAATGCTTTACGTATAATGGTCGTAAATTAGTTTGTATTTACTTAAGGCCCTTTCCCATTAAATGAGCTGTTCTATTTATTTTTAACGATAAATGAATTTTTAAGCGATAAAAATATATTTCGCACATATTAAGAATTTTGTAAATTTTGTGAAAACGGACGACATAGCAATTTCTGAGGTCATATACTTTCTGTTTTAGTTAAATTACATATGATTACTCAGAGAGCGAAAATATTTATTAAATTTTTAAAAGGATTTTTTAAGCTAATTAAAGAATGATTTTAACAATGCGGTATTGGCAATTTTGTACCAGAGTGGAAAAAACACCCAGTAAAATATATTGTGTAACCATTTTTATGGATAGCAATACAATTGACTCGTCAAAACAAAGAATCTGTGTAGTTGGGAAAATATATGCTATATATTTTAAGTTCCATTGGCGATACAAGATGATTCCCAGCGAGAATTGACAGTTTTTGGGCAAGTTTTCTGTCATAAGCATTGATACCTCGCCGGAAATCATATGACTTAACTTGCCGAGTCGTGCTTGTTCAAGAGTGTTTTAAACATATCGCCTATCACATAGAAATGCAAAGATTTATTCATTTTTTGTCAATGTCAATATTCTCCAAGAAGTTATAAGATAAAACCTTTTTCAGTAATGGCCAGTTGGTTTACGGTTAGAAATCCCAGAATAGTCAATTAATTTTTGTGTTTCGTTGGGTAAAGACCTGTTTTCAGGCATCTTTGAGTTTCTGTCGGACAGGCGAGGGTTCCTAAGAATGAATCAATCGTTTTTATAAATTAGTGTTCATCTTGATAATAAATATTTATTTTATTTGTATTCATTTTTGTACTAATGTTGTTTTTACCTTTAACACTCGCCAATAAATCAATTAGGAAAAGTATCGAGTTTTATTTACAACCATTATAATAATAATAATAATAACTATTCATTACTAATTAATAATAGTGAAAAGGAGTGTTGTTTCCCTTATCAACGGAAAAGGTAAGTAAACCTTTATAGACTTCACTCAAGATGGGATAGAACTTCAATCACTGTTAATAACATAGACTTGTATAATTAATTTTTCAACTTCAGGTTGACTAAACGAAACAAATAAGTAGTAAATGTTTAAAGTTGAACTATATCTGGAAAAATCAGTTTATTTTAATTTTCAGAGAATGAGTCCCCATTCATTGTTTTCGTTCTAAATAGATGTGGTTACTAATTCTCAATGAAATGTGACACGTAATAATTTTTTACTTAATGCAAATTTATAAGAAAACAGAGAAATCATATGGAATAACTTGGATTAGATACAATGGTATTGTGAACAAATACATATATACGGTTACTAATTTCCAAAGTCATTTAAGTTAAAAAACATTCGCTTACAACAATTTTTAAAACAAAAAAAATAGGACAGATGGCTAATTGGGGTTTTCAACGATTGGAAGCAAATGAAATCTAAAATTTGATTAGATGTAACAGTTAAAGATTATTTATATAAGGTCTCTGATAAATAAAGAAATTTCCAAAACTCTCTTTCTACTTCTAATTATATATACTGAAATAAAAACCCCCTTGTATGCGAGAACTTCCATTCCTTCGCACTTGGACTGGGTTCAATATTGCACTTGTAGACAATACAAAAAAATCACAAGTTGAATACAATTCAATTTTTTTGTATAAAAAATTCATCAATACTTTCTACTTCTTTTCTATTGATTTTTTTTGGGTGGGTTAGCTTCAGACTCACTGTCAGTAAATAGATCGTTCATTAACTTTAAAGATCCAGTAAGTAAAGGTAATGACGTTTAGAATAAAACTTCACAAGTTCATATCTTGTATAATTGTCACAATCTAATCGTCATTGTCGTTAGTTACAGAACCTTTAAAGTTAATGAACGTTCTATCTACTGACAGTTAGTCTATTAGTCACAGATTTTTTGTATGTTAAGTGATTAGAAATAGATCTTTGATGATAATGGTCTAGATAATGATTCCTTCGCGTTTTAAAACGTCAATTAGACAATCTAGGATATGTTTGTTGTTTAAGCTTAGCCTTGTGGCTTCAGACTCATTCTCAATGGTCTGACGTACTTCCTGCATAACTTTCTCTTTACCACATCAATGGAATTGTTGTAGTTCATCTGCAGATTGTACAACCTGTTCACTTCTTTCCTCCTTTTATTTAGAACGCTGTTCCACCAGCATTGTTGTCTGTTGGATTTCCTCTGAAGAATTGAACATATATAAGGATATGATTGCTTTCTCTATTCGGTCTGTCATCACCTCAATTTCATTTTTAGTTTTAATTGGTGCTCTAATGCATAGTTGGTTATTTTTGGATTTCGGTAGTTACCAATTGTTTTTCCCATAGATGTAAGTCTGAAGGTTATGAGATTATGATCCGAGAGAGATGGATCATTAGATACCCTCTAATTTAGACCCAATGTCTGAAGCTCTAACAGTTATATCAATTGCTTTCCTATTTTTGTTTTGAAAGTTTAGTTTGTCGTCTTTATTAAGTGTCACGAGATTCTTACTAATTAAATAATTTAAAATGTATTCACCTCGTTTGTTGGTGTTTTTCGATCCCCACTTATGTTGACATTGGTGTCACTTCCAATTATCAGGTACTCCTTGGCCATCCGACTATGGTCAACTATCCTTCTAATCTCTATAGTCTCTAGAACATAATTCGATTTGTAGTATTTGCGGTATATCGTTATTTACATAGATACAAGCGCCAGATTTAACTTCCGGGTTCTTATAATAATGTATCTTACCGTTTACATTTCCAAGTCCACAGATCCTCCCTTTATTAGCACAGGGTTCTTGGATTAAGGTTATGTTAATGTTTTCTGTCACTATTTTTCATACAAATTGATAGTTGCCGCTTTAGCGTGATGGAGGTTAATTTGTGCCATCATCCTCAGCTTACAGTTTGGTAGTATTCTCAGTCAAGACTTTGAAGGGTAACGGATCCATTCCTAGTTAGGGTTTTAGATCTAGTTTCTTCAAGGTTTTTATAGAACCGCTGTCTACTCTGAGGACCAAGTGCTGTACGTCGCGTCGGTTTCGGCCTTGCCTCCATCGTCTGCCCAATTCTCAGTCTTTAGACTATGTTGTCCTTGTTTGTTGGCACGAACACAAAAACCTTTCTATTTATTATTTACCAACGGAAGTTCATTGTGTTTATTAGATTAAGTTACAGTTTTATTAAGTGTCTTGTACTTTGTTTTCTTTTATCTTAACAATAATTACAACATTGGGTGGATGATGTTGAAATAAGTGCAATACGGTGTGAATTACTTGATTGTCCTACTTAGCTATAATCACAGCAACAGTTAAAAATGATGTGTTAAAAAAATACAAGATCGTATTTCCAAAAATTAAGTTGATGTTGGGATCGCATAATAAATGTAGTAACGGCAAATTAAGGATATTTTAAATCCCAAATAAATAAAGTGCATATTCCTTCTATTTTTATGATCAACTCGTTCATGAATAAGAGACCGTCCCTGATAATTTCGAACTAAGCGCCCCATTAAAAACTGCAGAAAATAAGCAACTTGCTCTTATTTAACTGACTTTGCAACTATTGCGCTTTTTGAACCATACTGTAAAAGATTTACCTTTCTTTTTAACTTCCACACATATATCAGCCATGGTGGATCGAAAAATTAAATGCTTCAAAGATAAGCTCTAGCAACTTTTTACTTTCCTGGACCCATCAAAGGGAAAGTAAGGTGAACGAGCAAAAAAAATCGAGATATCGATGGAAATATCCATTTTGAGGTCCCCCAAGAAGATTGAAACCATTTCCAGCATATGGTCTATCTGTGTGTCTGTGTGTAATCTTCCACGATAACTTCCGAACCGTTTAACCAATCAAGCTGAAATTTGGTATGGAGGGTCGGTGTGTGCCTAGAATGCGACCATTAGATTTTGGTTTAAATTGGTTCAGTCGAAGGTCCTCAAGACCGACATTGATTAAATACACATGTAACAATTTATTACTTTTTTTTTTAAAGACAAACAATACACTTTCGTATAAAATGTTGTAGTACATAGTTTTAGAGCATAAAATTCCCTACAACTTTTGTCTTCAGCTTTTTCCAGAATTTTCAATAGTTGCGCCACTAGAGGGCGCTTAAAAAATGTGCATATATGTTTTCTCTAGTTTTTCTTGATTTTGAGGACAAATAATACACATTAATGCAAAATGTTGTAATACAAAGTTTTAGAGCATAAAATTCCCTACAACTTTTGTCTTAAGATTTTTCCAGAATTTTAAATAGTTGCGCCACTAGAGGGCGCGTAAAAAATGTGCATGTATGTTGTTTCTAGTTTTTCTTTATTTTGAGGACAAATAATACACTTTAGTGCAAAATAGTGTAGTACAAAGTTTTAGAGCATAAAATGCCCTACAACTTTTGTCTCAAACTTTTTCTGGAATTCCAATAGTTGCGCCACTAGAGGGCTCGTAAAAAACGTGCATGTAGGTTTTCTCTAGTTTTTCTTGATTTTGAGGACATTTTAGTTCTAAATTTTCTTTCGCAAAGTTGTAAAGCATCAAATTCTCTTTATCTTTCCTCATAGTTTCGTCGCTAGATGGCGAGAAAATACACATTTAGGATTTTCCATTTTTTTAAAATTGGAGGTAAATTATGCTCTTTAGTGCAAAATGTTTCAGTGCAAAGTTGTAAAGCATAAAATTCCCTACAACTATTGTATGAAAAATTTTCCCGAATTCCCAATAGTTTTCACATATGATTTTAGGAGATCATAATTGTAGCAGTGTGATATACAACGTGCGCATGCGCGGCTTACGTCATTATCAACATTGAAATATAAATTCGGTAGACGTATTCAGCATCGGCTCGCTATATTTAATGTGTTCCATAAATAACATATTCTCTACTGTCGAGCCGGGAAAGTTCTGGGGTGACACAGCCAATTTTTTTAATCTGTTAAGGCTTCTACGTTGCAATTTTCCCGAAACAAGGCAGTTGTTTTATATTATAATTATTTCAAATAAGTTTACAATATATTATTTACATCTAAATATAAAAGTTTATATTTAGCTGCGGGCAAGTCTAAATATACTTCGTTGCATTATATTCATGTCGATCATAGTCCGTGCCGTACTGTTTCAGGAAACCTTATTTTATAGTAGTGGCTAGCTGTAGTAATTTTTAGTGAGTGCATAGGTCCACATCGATTCGAATAAGTTGGTTAAAAAAACTTACTTTTGAAAATGGAAGATTATTAAATGCCCATTGAAGGCACCGCTTAGGTCTTTTAACGTCACAGTGCGTCAAAGTCAAAAGTGTTTGCATATTTGTTTTATTTTAATAACTTGATAGCATTAATATCACAGCGACTCACAAAATTCTGTTTTAAGTATAGTTCCGATTTTATGCCTGCTGTTGATTGTTTTTTTTTGATTTGGAAACCTTCCAAAACTTACATTGAAATCTCTTTGTGCTAATCTTTTAACAGACAAGTTTTTATCCAAAGTAAAATATTTTTTGTAATATATATTCTTACTGTTAAAGACCTTCAACATAACTGATCCAACTTCTTCAGATATTTTTTCGGTCTCGTTGGTAATTATTTTCCGTGATTTCATTTTCGAATACGATTCGTAGGAACCTCAAAAAAACTTATCTTGATAGTTACAAACATATGACAAGCAGCGAAGCCTATAATTCATCCGTTACTTATTTTACTGCAGTTAAATTGAAACAGTTGTATTTCTTAATTTTCTTTACTCATCTGCTTTACATGTTGTTTTCTTATTTTCTGTTTCGTACCTTACCTGAAGCAAGTATACATAAACAGGGTAGTCCGACTTATAAAATTGAGCAAAGCTATTTTTAAAACGTGCTGTTTCCTATAAACGCCAGTTCCTATTAGATCCTCGGTTGGATTAGGTTTATCTGGTTGATATTCCAATAAATAACCAATATACTATCTTTATTCTAATTTTGCATAAAAATTACTTAACTAAAGAAATACAACCCTAAGATTACAGTACGGCCGAGATAAACTGCAAGTATTCTTTATTTTTTTTACACTTTCTGTAATATAACGAATATAAGACTTCTGATGGCTTTTGCTTTTTAAGAAAATAGACCTTCGATTCGTAAATTTTCTACAGACTATAAAAGTGCACTTAAACTGGGCCTACATACAACCTATTGGAAACATATGTGGTTAAAATCCTTTTTAATACAATGAAAATTTTTAATCCGTTTATTTTATTTTTATTGACGGATAAAAACGATTTAAAAACAAGCAAATATGACAGAACAAGAAATATCTAATGTCTTTCAATTTTTCAATATACATATTAGTGTTACTATTATACATAAAGGTAATCTGACGGATCTCGGCCCAATTTATATTAATGAACTATTTAATGCTCGACATAGAAACAAACTAATCCCACATCAATGTTTATCTGCCGGACGTATGTTATATAAATTAACCATGATTATAAACTTACCCAACCGATAATGAACCCATACCTGTTGCGAATTTCAGCCTCTATAGTTTCTCTGTTAGATGGAAAAATGTGAAAATCTATATTTACGGTCTATGCAACAATATTAATGAGTATACTTTTAAAATACGATGAACACATTTTTAACAGAAATTTTGTCATGCTTATGACATAATTATGAACTTAAAAAAAATAGTTATTCATGCAACAAGTATGTAAAGTAATACTTAGTAATACTTTTTCAGGAATGTGAATTTTATCAATCAAATGAGTGAAAAAATGCACTTACACCTTAGTTGCATATAATATTTTTTCTACTACCAAAAAATATGAAGGTATTGAATAAAAAATAAACAATCTACTTTACGCACTAGTGCGTAATAGTATATTGTTTTACGAGTGACGAACGTATCATTTTTTGAAGCGAGAGAACAATTTACCAGCCGAGGCTGGTAATGTTCACGAGCTTCAAAAAATGCTTTCGACGAGTGAAACACTATGCTTTTCTACAACCCTGTTTATGTCATAATAATATATTATATATATTTCCGGTGGTGTATTTAGAAAATTACTATCACTTTCTGAATCACAAATCAAGATAAATAAAAAACTTACAATGTTGTCTGTCGAAACTGACAAGTCTAAATATTTAACGAGGAACGTCAAACTATAATGAAACCAGGCAACTAGATATAAATTGTTTTTAAATTTCACGGTATTTTTACGGTTCTATTTTACTTTCTAATTAAACAAAAGTAAAAAAGATGCATTATAATTATAGAAATGATTCCTGTCTTTGTTTACTAATAATTTAAATTCATCAAAACAGTAGATACGAGGGCGGGAAATTATTGAAAATATAAATTTAACTTTCGTCACTAGACGAAAGTTAACGCTATGAGAATTTCTCTCACTTGTGACGGAAATCAAGTTTTCGCTGAATGTAGTCTATTACAAAATGACGTCTTTTTGTAAAGGGTTGTAGAAAAAATACTTTACAAAATAGTATTTCATTTTACGCACTAGTGCATAAAGTATGTGTAAAGTTAGTAATTTACACACGGTAGTAGGAATTTTTTTTTACTACACGATACGCAGAATAGTATATTACATAACTAGAGATGTAAGAAATGGAAATATTGTGTACGAGCGTATAGCGGCTGTAGTAACGTAATTCCACGAGTGAGTATTTGCGTTAAAACTAGAGTAATGTACTATACTTTCTCTACGAAACCTATTTTTTCATTAAATATGTTGCCTCCATCGTGGAAGAATACAGACCGACACACAAACACACAGACAGACTTCCATCTGGAAATGGTCTTAATCATCTCAGGGGACCCAAAATGGATATTTCCATCTTTATCTTTTTTTTTAGCTCGTTCACAATATTTCGTTTCTCGGAGGTGAGTCGAGAAAGTAAAAAGGGGTAATTTCTGAAAAAGGGAAAATTTGAGACAAAGATGTGACAAAATTTGAGAGAAACAGGGCAAATTTGAGACAAAATGAGGCGTAAATTTTTTAAAATAGGGATAATTTTTGAAAAAATTGACAAAATTTGAGAGAAAAGAGGGGAAATTTGACCTCGGTGATTTTAGCACCCGGCCGGCCAGCACCAAGCTTATACCGAAGTAATCTTGGCTCACGTCCGGCCAACTCCAAGCGGCACTTTTCTACCAGGGTCAAATACTTTTACAAATTCATTCTGCCGATTTAGGGTCTACTCATACAAAATTTCTCGTTTTATTAATTTGTTTACATTTTTTGTGGCGTTGATAATAGGCGGCCAAGAACAAAAATTAACTGATTACATAGAGGAATGGAAGCACTCTTCAGGCAAAATTTTCGTTTACATACATCTCCCCCAAAGGGCCACCTCCAAGAATCTAAAATTAGATTTTCGTAGCGGTCGAATAAATTTCAATATTTTTTTAGGGGGTTGAGAATGGGCGGCCACGAACAAAATTAGCTGATTACATAGAGGAATGGAAGCACTATTCAGGCAAAATTTGTTCGACCGCTACGAAAATCTAATTTTAGATTCTTGGCGCTGGCCAAATCGACAGAATGAATTTGTAAAAGTATTTGACCGTGGTGGAAAAGTGCCGCTTGGAGTTGGCCGGCCGTGAGCCAAGATTACTTCAGTATAAGCTTGGTGCTGGCCGGCCGGGTGCTAAAATCACCGAGGTGGAAATTTGAGATAAAAATATGGAAAAAAAGGGGTAATTTTAGAAAAAAAAGGGGTAATTTCTGAAAAAAGTGACAAATATTGGCAGAAAAAGGAAAAACTTGAGACAAAAATGAGGAAAAAGGGGGTAGTTTTATAAAAAGGGGTAATATCTGAAAAGGTGACAAAATCTAAGAGAAAAGAGGGTAAATTTGAGACAAAAATGAGGAACAAAGGGTAATTTTAGAAAAAAAATGGGGTCATTTAAAAAAAAAAGTAACAAAATTGGAGAGAAAAGGGGAAATTTTGGAAAAAGAGGTAAAATATAATAAAAATGTAACAAAACTAAGAATAAGAGGGGTAATGTTAGAGAAAAGGGGGATAATTTTAGAATAAGTAGTTTTGGGAAAAAAGTGACAAAAATTAAGTGAAAAGAGGGAAAATTTAAGAAAAAAATAACAGAAATGAGAAAAAAGGTTAATTTTAGAAAAAAGTAGTAATTTCTACTAAAAAGTGCCAAAAATTGAGAGAAAAGGGGAAATTTTTAAAAGAAAACCTCTTTAAATATTCTCCTTTAAGCAATGTATAGCTTAAAAATTCATCCGGTGGCGTATCTATGCATTTTTATTATTAACAAACTGTTTAAAAATCCATCAACTCTTACTAGTAAAGAAAATTAAAGTTAATGAGCATTCTAAAAATTTAACAATTGAGCCAAAAAATAAGTTCGGCTTTGAGAAAATGCCAAAAAGGGGCCAATTAAATTTACATTAACCAGTCTAGTAAAAAATTCGTCCCAATAAGCCCGAATATTGTACTTATTAAACACTAAATTTGAAAATAAATTTAAGAAAACAGTAAAGTACAAAAAAAAAATAATGTTAAATTTTCAGATTATCAAAAAAAAAACAAATTTCCCATCCAGTTTATTAGAATGAAAGCGCATGCGAATTTTCCTTGAATAATTATCTAAACGGCAACCTTGTACGACCCAGTGGCGGATCCTAGTCGGAAATTACCCCCACCACCAGAGATAATACTGCATACGAAATTTATTAAAAAGTGAAATATTCAAAATATAAAAATTTACCCCGAGTCCATTTTCCTTGGAAATATCCATATACGCTTAAAGCCTCTTTTCCCTACCCCAATTTTCTATATTCGACCACCGCTGGATCCGCCACTGGTGTTAAATTAAATTTGATTAAGAGTTGAACGAAAAGTACATATTATAAGAATCAATTTACCAAATAAAATAATAAAAAAATATAAACTTACCTTATAACTCTCGTAGATGAGTCCACAGTAACCACCAGCTGAAACGAAGTTAAAATAAGTTTTACCGACAACCTGTTAAATAAATAAACAAGACAAATTTGGTTATAATTAGATTACTATAAACAGATAAATTAGATACCTTTTTTTATGAAGAGTTTTATACAAATCGAAAATGAGAAAATCTAGGTGTCTATCACCATCACATCGTCAAAACTCCCGATATCCAGCACACAAAAATACACGACTAATTAATAACGTTTTTACTTGTAGTGTAACAATTACTATTTACAAGACAACCACTAACACTATACTACTTATATTTTTATAATAAATTACCGGTTTTTTAACTAATCAACAAGTGATCATGCACTTAGAAACAATTAGATCTTTCTAGAACATTCTAAAATGACATTTCCGGACAGGATAGCCAACTGTCAAAACTTAAAATTGGTTCTTTTAAAACACTAGTTTCCTCCGATAAAGGAACTACTAGATATGATCTGTATACCTAATGTCATTTACAAAATTTAAGCCAACATGTAGCCCTCTCCCTCGGCAAAGTTTGTGGGCGAGGGACGTAAGACGCACAGAGGACGAAATCACCAATAAAAAATGACGTGAGGTAAACAAACGAAATTAGACAGTGGCGACGCGAAGAATTATAACTTTTTACTTATTTTCGCAAAAAAATACAAAATTACATTTTATTAATATCACATTTGAATTAAATATGTCGTGAGTAGTAATATAATTTTGATAAAGTTGTTTTTTCTGTAATACTGATAAATACCAACATTAAAACATGGCAAATCTTATCAAATTAGATGAATCAAAAATCAGAGCATTACACACCAGTGTAGTCGTCTTGATTCATCAACTGGGAACATATAATAATGAAAATATATTTAAATTATAATTCTTATATAGTTAATTAAATTTGTTTGAAATGTCGTTTTAAATTCTAGAAAGATCTAATTGTTTAGTACTTTCTAAATAATTACTTGGTTAGTTTAAAAAAAGCCGGCGATTTATTATAAAACAAATCAGCTGATGTGTTAGTCCAAGGCAGATAGAGAAAATTAAATGAATTTGGAGGTGAAGCAGATATCGAGATGCGGTTTTCTGCATTGTGTTTAGGAAGGTCACAGAAATCGAGGCTACATGGTCTAGTTAATCCGTTTTTGGAAAAATGCCTTCTGGGGGGACGGAAAATGTATTTTCCAATTGCATCACTACTTGCACCATTATAGGAACGACTGGAAACTCGGAAAAATCGCTCGAAAATTGTTACTCGGGGGGTTTTCAGGCCCGCCGAACTCGATTCTGGCATTAGAATTACCCGGGGGCGGCTCTGCGGGGGTGGTTAATTGGGGGAGAAATTGCAACGTGCATGGAAATCGCTTCTAACTCGTTACTCGGGGGTTTTCGGGGATGACGAATTCAATTCTGGCATTGGAATTACCCGCAGGCGTCTCTGCGGGGGTGGTTAATTGGGGGAGAAATTGCAGCGTGCATGGAAATCGCTTCTAACTCGTTACTCGGGGGGTTTTCGGGGATGACGAATTCAATTCTGGAATTGGAATTACCCGGGGGAGCAAGGGGGCATCTCTGCGGGGGTGGTTATTTGGGGGTATCCGAGGGTCATTTCGGGGGGGAAATTGCATAGTCCATGGGAAGCGCTCCAGACCCATTACTCGGGGGGTTTTCGGGGATGCTGAATTCAATTCTGGCACCAATGTAGTTCTTCAAAACCTTCTACTACACCAATTTAAAGCAAAAACTAATGGTCGCATACGAGGTACACCAAATTTCAGCTTGATTGGTCAAACGGTTCGGCAGTTATTGTGGAAGATTACACACAGACAGACCTACTCGTAAATGGTTTCAATCTTCTCGGGGACCCCAAAATGGATATTTATATCAATATCTTGATTTTTTTTTGCTCGTTCACTATACTTTCCCTTCGATGGGACCGGGAAAGTAAATTAAGCAAGATAGGACATAAATACATTATGAGTTATTACGTCTTTGCGACTAAATGAATAACTGGTGAAATACCATTTATTGATTCATCGCTGGAATCACTCATTTTGCATTAGTACAAAAATTCTGACAGGTTATTTAAAATTTTGAAAAAGAATATGTGGCGAGTTACTGAATGTCAACTCTGATTGGTGGATTTCATATCCATTCCAAATAATTGCTTTTTAATAGCCGTCCTTTTCTCACACGAACTCTGTTCACTCATAAAGGGTAAATATAGGGATATTATTATAATTATGATTATTATTAATATATAACTCTAAAAACACATTTTTGTCAAAATAAAACAATCGTTATCAAATTACTTCAATGAAATGCTATTCAATAAAACAATTTTTATTTTAAAAAGGCGCAAAGCGCTATCACTTTAATATTTCTTCCTACACTTTCGATTACGCCATTTTGTTGATAATTGAAGAATGGAGCGTGTTCAGTTGATTGGCCCAACGATCCAATGCGCTATATCTTGCTTGATTCAATGTAACCTTTTCCAGAAATAGCACTTGATTCACTTGATCTATGCGACCCTGAATCGTGCTGAAAATAAAAAGTATCAATAAATATGTGTCCATTAAGCAACAGATAACTCTGCCACCATCTAATGGTAAATAATAAAGAGAACACTTAAAAATGCAAGCTTCATTATCTACTATATTCCCGTTAATAAGTTATTTGAAAATGGTAATTTTAGATCTATAAAAATAAATTATTGTTTCGCTATACCTTCACTTTTTTTTTTTTATTGTATATACAATAATAAGATTTAGAAATTTTATAATCAGAGGTAAGTAGTGCCGAGCACAGTAAGTACTTAGATGGTTGACCAATCTCGGAAACACAATAACTAATATTCCTAGTTGTGGTATAGGCACTATATAAATGAGTAAGAGGTATAGTGAGGATATGCTGTCTTTCGAAGTAAACCTGGAAAGATCAAAGGATACAATATCTACGCTCACTACTGGCCACAGATACAGGAAGTATCATCAAAATTCTTGGAATAGGTACTAGACTCGGTACGCTATATCACTAGTTGATTTAAAAAATGTAAATGTATCAAATATATCAAGCGTGTACCAAACTTATACGCCCTTGTTCTAATAAAAGATAACACAATTCCTTTATTAATCACAGCAAAATTTACCTTTTGGAAAAGTCGTAGATTGACCAATATTGACAATTAACAGTTAAATTCTAGCCACTCATGTTAAACAGAAAAGTATTTAGAAATAAATTAACAATTAAGTCATAGAACAGATTTAACTCACAGGCAATATAGTCCATTCAAACAAGTTAGTGAAAAGATGTATTGTTACAAATATTTTATTTGTTAAACCTTTCTTTTATAACTAAAAACATTTTTCAACAAAGTAATCTTTGCTTTAAATATAAGATTTTCAATATGGATTCTATAAAAAGACAACGAATTTCAATTTACTAAAACTGAAAATTGTATTACTAATAAATTCACAAGTGGCTGATATATAACAGAATGCATGTTTTATCATCTAATTTCGACAGGTACACAGGATGAAATAAAATTTACAGTATTACTCTTATGGAGAACAAAGAAACGTACTGCTTATATTTATCTAATTTGTCCTAATTAAATATTTTGGAATTAATTATCACATAACCTTTCTTACTTCCCTGTATCTATATCAAGGTATTGTAGAACCAGTTTTGATCAATTTTAGGTTCCAAATGACCGAAAAAATGCAATGATATAGCCACATTTTTCAACTTTAGGGGGTGCCCTTCTAACCCCTCGATAATGCCTACCCGTTCACGTTCAGGCTGCACTAACAATTTCGGCCAGCCACTGTCTAGCCGAGGGCCCCATGGGGGTCGGAAGGGCAGTACCATATCCATTAGAGAATAAAGCATATGATACAGGAACAAATTTCCCCTAGCAGTACCACATCCCCTAGACCACTAGAAAATAAAGCATCCATAACAAATTCATCGAAAACAAAAAACCCGCACCAAGTCAGCAAAGAGTAAAGTGGCATGAAGGAAAAACAATTATGTCACCTGACCTTACCAATTATCATCCGCCCCATACAAAAACTGTCTAATTTATCTTTTTTTTCTTTTACTACCGAACCAATTTCAACATCGCATCCAGTAATATAATTTTATGGTTTGTCAACAAAAAAAAGGCTCAAAAAGTCTTAAGTCGCATCATATTGCACCCACTTTACAAAAATATGACTACCATCGCCCATGGAGGGTCCCCAAAGGAGCCAGTCCGGACTTGGAAGGGCCCCATAAATAAGACTACCATCGCCCATGGAGGGTCCCCAAAGAAGCCACTCCGGGCTTGGTAGGGCCCCATATGTGACGTAATACGTAAACTTTATTCCCGAATGCTCTATTATACAAAAGATAAAGTTGTGTTGGACAGATAAAGTCACAGATGTCAATGTACCGCCATGTAAAAATCTTAACCGATATTTTACTTAACAAATTCCAGATATTACCATTTTTAGTATAATAATATTCATTATACATTTATATGAAGTTGATACATAGATGAGGCATATTTACAAAAAATTGAGGAAATTAGTAATCATATTTATTTACTTATTTTTGTAAAAAAAAAACCAGAAAAAGATAAAAACATGTCAGTTTGCAACATAATAAAAATCGACCTCTTTACATTTCATCGTGCGCAATCGCCACCTTCCGCCATAATTTCGTACAGTTTTTGGCACTTCGAACATTAAACTTTTATAAAATTTGATTTTTCTTTCATCATATTCATATTGTGGGGAACGCGAAAAAGAATAAGTGAAAAAACATACAGGGAGTTAATTTATGTAGAATTTAAATAGGTTCACTCGTTTTATACACGATAAAAGCTCTAAAATGGACTATTAAACTAATATGAACTATGTAATAAACGTTTAAAAAATTGTTTCTTAAATTGACCTGCTTTCTTATAAATTTTCCAAAGCCCTATGCCAAGTATCAAAAAGGGTTGAGAAGGAAAAAATGAAAAGCCACATTGAAAGTTATTCAAAGTGTGCAAATTGTGATTTGTAAGTCACACCTTGTGGACACGTCGATGGTGGATTTCATAAACATTTAACAAAGAATACCTATATTTATTAGTTAACTATATTATGCATACATAACAAATAATAACATGCTTATAAAACTTCATACATTTTCAAATTAATTGTGCGATTTGTCCATCACCTCATGCGAATTAAATTTTTTTTTTATTTTATTGGATTTATTTCATCATCCATGCGGCTTTATATTTTTCTAATAACTATCAATATTTTAACTATGTTAACTACATATTTAGCTCCTTGTATTACTGAATAAACCAATGTAATATATTTTACAAGAATAATTATTGTTGCGTTACAAATGTAAATTTCAATAAATTTGATGAAGTATTAAATAAGATGAATTCTAACGTACCTTTCTACCCGTTCTTATTTTTTACTCTTTGTTTACGACCGTGGCATTTTAACTAACTACGCAATTAAACACCGGAATGTTCTATTTCTACCATTCACATTTTAATTCAGATTTATAAAAACGCCGATTCCTCATCCATTTCCATTGCGTGAGTGTCAAAACTGTACGAAAATTTTAAACTCGCGGGCATTGAAAAGGTCTGTTTAATACATAAATGTTTAAATAAGATATTTTCAGATTTTAACTTTATGACTTCATAACTAATGCACGTTATTTTCACTAGGAAAGACACTATGACTTCATGTCTCCTATTTGAGTAAATTTTAAAAATCTAACGTGGTTCGATGTACTAAAATAAATATGACATAAAAGCAAAAAGAAACAAAATTAGACCTCAATGATGGTTCAAATTAAAGGGTTCGAAGTATTGATCAAAAATCTGTCTAAATGCTTTGTGAGCCTGAGAAACAATGGTTTGCAGTCCTAAAATGTAGCGAAAATGATTTAATATTTAATTAACAATCCTAATAGCAACTACAATACGAATCTGTAAAAATATCGTAAATCGGGAGTGACGAAAGATTGAACCCTGATGAGAAAAATTTTGACATCGATGTCAGTAAACATATTTAAGCATTACTAAATGTCAAAATGACATCAGCACCTACGCATAACTAGACATATTTTTGTGTCTGTGTAGAAAAGTACCTCGCCGAAGATTCGAGACTCCGCCTCATAGTAAAATTTTATTTTAAAAATGTCATTGGGTCTCTACAGGTAAATCACCTGTGCCACCACGCCGATAATGGTGATGAGGTAGTCCTAGACATGCTGCTATCAATTATAAGTAAATGGCTTCGGAGCGCAGCCAAATAATAATAGCCATCCCTTTCTCACATAAGCTCTGCTTCACTCATAAGGGGGAAATATAGGGATAGTATTATAATTGTGATTATTATTATTAACTCTCAAAAAAACACAATTTTGGAGAAATAAAACAGTCGTTATCAAAATTACTTCAATGAAATTCCATTCAACAAAACAATTTTTACTTTAAAAAGTAATCAAAAAGGCGCAAAGCGCTATCACTTTAATATTTCTTCCTACACTCTCGATTACGCCATTTTGTTGATAATTGAAGAATTAAGCGTGTTGAGTTGATTGGCCCAACGATCCAATGCGCTATATCTTGCTTGATTCAATGTTACTCTTTCCAAGAACAGCACTTGATTCACCTGATCTATGCGACCCTGAATCGTGCTGAAAATAAAAAAGCATCAATAAATATGTACCCATTAAGCAACAGATGACTCTGACACCATCTAATGGCGAATAGAGTAACTAATGAAGAGAACACTTAAAACTTCAAGCCAAGCCCAAGGCAGACACAGCTTCATTATTCACTTTCCTTTATTCTCGTTAATAAGTAGTTTTTAAAATGGTAATTTTACTCTTTTAGAACCTTTTTCTAGTATTGGATTATAATCAGTATCTTTCAGTCAAAAAAGTGCCCTATATCTCGCTTGCAGATCATTTAAAAACATTAGATCAAAAAAATTACAATTTACATTCGTTCAAAAGCACTGCTTTAATAAACGTGTGTAGATAATATTTTGTCTACTCTTAACTAAATTTTTGATTTAAATTCATTACAAATAGTAATAAACGAAATTCAGAAAAAAATTCACAGACTGTCAACCTGCAACAATCGATATTTAAAATTTCGGCCACATCTACCCTCATTTTTGAAATTCTTACTAGAAAAATCAACCATCTACCAATGTTTTGAGCAAATGGGATTAGTTAACCCTGTAGTTGTTACTGGAAAAATAAAGCCCAGTTCATCAATCATCACCAAAACAAAAGATGCCGGTATCACAAAAACATTATGAATTGATATTTAATTAGGAAACATGGGCGTCGCATATTCTTTCGCTATTACTTTAAATATATTATAATATATAGATATAATAATTGTATTGTTCGGCAATATATAACAAAAAAAAATTTATATTAAATTGTTAACAGCAAAACAAAATTCGAATATTATTTCTTTGTAACTTAGTGTAACAACTTATTAAATAAAATAAATAATAATCATTATTTATCTCAAACATTAGACGATTTTTAATTATCGGTACGATAGCCGAATGGGCTAAGAGGCTGATATTAAGCTGCCACTCGAAGGGAAATAGAAAAATGGCGAAAAAAAAAAACAGGAAAAAATAGCAAAAAATATAGGAAAAAAGATGAAAAGAAGGAGAAAGCAAGGAAATATATGCTAAAATAAGAAAAACGGTGAAAATAAAAATAATAGTAAGAAAATAGAAAAAAACAGGAAAAAATGGGAAAAAGAAGAAAAAATTTGGAAAAACAAAAAAAATTGGGAAATATTGGCAAAAATGGAAAAAAATCGGAAAAATAAAAAACAGGAAAAAATAATAAAATATAGGAATAAAAAATAAGAATAAAAAATGGGTAAAATAGGGAAAAATAGGTATAAACATAAACATTGAAATTAAATGAATTACGGTCGAATTTTGACCATTGGGTAACCACTAGTATAAATTAAAAGTCAAAATTATAAGTAATAGGGAACTGGCATGATTTTTTTTTTATTTTTTATTGATACAGTTTATTAACTGCAAGTAGAAAACTTGTTAAAACTCATTTTATTAATAAATAAATGTTTAAAATACTACTTTGCATGGCGGGAAAAAGTATAGATTTAAATGGCCGTAGCGTCATATTACGCTAGAATCTGTTACCATCTACCGGTAAATTCATAGTAATTACGAGTGCTGTCAAAAATTTTATTACTTCGGTCCGGACCGAAAGTATTAAAATCATAAAAAAAATTGAATTTTTTTGTTGCTTAAAATGACTTTTCCCGACGTTTTGAAAAACCCACGACACGCTTCGGTGATAAAAATTTGCATGCCCGTCGGTCTGGATGGATGGATGTATGTAGAGACGATAATTTAAGAACCAGTCGTCCGATTTCAAAAATTCTTTCGCCAATCGTTTTCTCGTATCTAGGAGAGGAACTCTATTGTTTTTGGGCATTCTACCTGTAAGGGGGTGGAAACTGGAGAGGGCTAAAATTTAAAAAATTCATATCTCCCCCATTTTTTAAAACAAAAGTTATAATTCTTCGCCGTCGCCACTGTCTAATACCGTTTGTTTACATCGCGTCAATTTTTATTGTTGATTTCGTCCTCTGCACGAGATTTTTCTCCGCGTCTTACGTCCCTCGCCAACAAACTTTGCCGAGAGAGAGGGCTAGATGTTGGATTAAATTTTTTAAATGACATTAGATATACCATATCTAGTAGTTCCTTTAACTGAGGGTACGAAGGTCCCGAGTTGAATTCGAAGTTGGTGTTTATGGCACAAAACATTCATATTCCGTAGTTTTTTTCTTTTGATGACCCAAGTTTTTATATAATTTTTCAGTTGTGGAAATCCTAACGGTGAATACTTTGAGGAGACAAATTGAAATTTGGGAAAAAAAATTTCGATATTTTATTTTTTACCAAATTTCAGTTTAAATCGAAAATATCGAAAATTCGAGGAAAGACATTTTCAAAGTTGGAAATTTTGAATCACAAATTTTTCATTTTTCAAAATTGTATAATTTTATTTTTTTATATACTTTCATCGTTGACATTATTTCCATGTCTCTCGATATTAACTTGTTTGTTTATATACATATTTGATGGTTATTACATAAATGTACAGACAATGTCTGTACCACTTAGGCTGTTTAATAGAGGATTATAATCTTTCTCTTAAAATAAGCGTAATAAAGTTTTATATGTTTAATACCCAACACATTGAATTTTTGATGTTTAATTGAGGAATGAAGGGATTGAAATACTTCAATAAATATTTTAAGAATTAATATTTTGATGTGCCATAATAATTCTATTTACAATGAGTAACATCTTGTAAAAATTTACGAAACACGTTCGAAATAAAAAAAAATGTTTTTCAAATTGAGAAGACGTGAAACAATGGAAAGTGTGGTTCGTTAAGCGATTTAATTATTATATTTTCATTGCTGTTAATATAATTTGAGTCGGGAATGCTAAATAATCATAAAACATCATAAAAAATCGTAAAAAAAAAACGTAATAAACTGTAAAAGAAAAAACGAAAAAAACTGGAAAAATCTGGAACAAATGGAAAAAAGGGATAATATCGGGAAAGATCGAAAAACGCGAGAAATTAGAAAAAAACGAAAAAAATCAAAAAATATAAAATAAAATAAAAAAAAATCATAAAAAATCGAAAAAAATTGGAAGAAACAAAAAAGTCGAAAAAATGGGGAAAAGTTAAAAAAAATGGGAAGAAAAACACTAAAAAATTTAATTTCAATAAAAATATAAAATAAAATCAATTTTTTCTTAAAATTTGATGATATATTTCTTTTTTTCATTTTTTTTGCAGGTCACTTTTGTTATACTTCACAATACTTCTTCAATAGCTAATGCTAAAAAGTCGCATATTTGATTTTTTTGTAAATGAAAAACCCTGTATAAGATTCATTTTTTTAGAAGAATACATTGTCCGCTATCTATCTGGGGGTTCCATATACCTACATCACATAAATTTCCAAATATTCGATTTTATAGATTTTTTTCACTCACAAGATAACTTTTGTGCTGTATTTTACAGTAAGTTACAATAATTATAAAAAGAAACAAAAAAAATAAGTTATAGGCACGAGAATTTTTAGAATTAAATAAAAAAAATTTTTGCTTAAAAAGCGACACATGGACATTTTTCTTAGTATTTAAAAAAAATATAGCACAAAAATTAATTTGTTGTGGAAAACATCTATAAAATCGAATAACTGGAAATCTACGTAAGATAGGTTTATAGAAAAATAGTACAGCGAGATAACGGACAATGTGTTCTTCTAAAAAAATTAATCTTATACAGTGTTTCATTTAAAAAAACTTGGAATATGCCTATTTATTGTATTACGATTTTATTCTCACTTTTACAGCACCCTGTATAATAAAAATAAGAATTTCATAAGATAAACGACAGAACGTTATGTCGTTTACTCTTTGTAAAAAATTTAAGCTATTATCCAGGTACCTTTAGCAAAAATTTAATTTTTTCTTAATGCTGAAAAAGTGCTGTTTAAATTAAAAAAATTCTATAACTCAAAAACAGTTAAAGATAGGTATAGGGAAGTATTAACAAAAGTTGTTCAGAATAACGTAATTGTTCCTAAAGTTGCAAAATATATAGGTATCCCATTAAAAAAAACGAAATTGACACAATTTCCGATATAACCGGAAGTAGCAAAAGGGTGTCAATATTTTGACAAACTCCTAAATTCCAATTTTCAGTTTTCAAATACCTTTACTTCTCGAGATCTCTCTAACCGCCGGTTTATTTGTCGCACCCTGTATATAATCGATTCTGCCTTTCGGTATAGGGATGAATGTTGATTAGTTTTCTACAAACTTTTTCCACTCCTTTCTATCATGTGCTAACTGTTTTGCTTGTCTTACTGTTTGACCCTTTTTCAATAACATTTTAGCTATTGTGTTGTCCCAACTTTCTTTTGGCTTGCCTCGATCTTGTTTGGTAACTATCTTGTCATCCCATACTCTTTTTACAATTCTGTTATCCTCTATTCAATGTAGGTGACCCCACAAACTCCGTTGTCTTTCTTCAATGTAATCTAAGATTGACTTTATTTTCAGTTCTTCTCTTATGTCTGTGTTCTTTATTCTGTCTTTTCTAGTAACTCCTTTGACTGCCTTTAGATACTTCATTCTACAGCCTGTATTCGACTCTTCATTTTTCTATCAAGTACCCAAGTTTCGCTTCCATATGTGAGTATTGGTCTGAAAACTGTTTGGAATACTGTCATTTTAGTTTTTCTCGAAATTTCCTTCTTGTTAATAAATCCGGATTTTAGTAAATAAGTCTTTATACCCTTTTCTGTTCTTTCCGTGATATCTCGTTCTTGGTTACCACTACAATCTATTATTGCCCCAAGATATTGAAATACGTCACTTGTTACCTTGTATATTTATATTCATTTTTGTTTGTTCCCTTGCTATAATCTTTACTTTACTTTTTTGTATTTATTTTCATTACATTTCTTTCCAGGGTTCTGTGCCATGTATCTATATTTTTCTGTAATCCTTTTTCAGTGCTGGCCATTATCAAATCTTCGGCAAAAGCACATTTTCTTATTGCTACTAGTTGTAGTTGTCTCATTCTCATGTATAACTCTTGTGTGCCTGGTTTACTTTCCTTAATTGTGTGATCTATAATTATATTGAAAAGGGTAGGGCTTAGGGCTCCTCCTTGTCTTAACCCATCTTTAGTTTCGAATTCTTGCGACATTCTATTATTTTTGTTTACGGAATTTATGTTCTTTTTGTATATACTTTTTATAGCTCGGATAAGTTTCTTATTGACTTTTCTTTCTTCCAAAATATTGAAAATTTTCTTTCGGTTAACCCGATCGAACGCTTTTTCCAAGTCTATAAATGGAAAAATAAAAAAATAGGGAAATGTTGGCAAAAGTAGGAAAAAAAACAGGAAAAAATAGTAAAATATGGGAATAAAAACGAAAAAATAGGGAAAAATAGGAAACAAATAAAGCAAAATAGAGAAAAATAGGTATAAAGATAAACATTAAAATTTAATGAATTACGGTCGAATTCCAACCACTGGGCGACCACTAGTATAAATTAAAAGTCAAAATTATAAGTAATTTCCTCATCATTATTATTAACAAAAAATGAAAAATACGTATTTTTTTTAAGAAGATACTTAGTACTAATGAATAAATGTATTACATAAAGTAAAATAACTATTTTTAAAATAAAATCTAATTACATAGTGTAATGTAAAATTGTAGTAATTTTTGCATGTCAGTAGAATTTTTTTTTTATTTAAACATTTTTAAATTTTCTTTTTTTAAAAAATTCTGAATTATATGGTTTTTAAATTTTCGAAATCGGATAAGTAGATCAGGAAGAGTACGCTTACAAAGATTCATATTTTTCTCGCTCTAATAAAAAATTCAAATAAAATTTTTAGTGTATGTACTTACTTATCTAATATACATGAAACTAGGAGGCTTTCTACTTCTGAAACATCGATATTTAGCTCAGTAGAAATAAATGGTATTTGTATCCTCGTATATGGTTTTATTAATTTAATTAATACTTGAGTTCGGATATTGCGCAGCAAATCTAAAAATAAATGACTACAATAAAACTACGAAACAAAATAGTCAAAATACGTCAAATTAGCTTTACGCAGATTACAATATAATTCGGCTATTTAATTGTGTATAATTTAATCCAAAGTGTGTTACCAGCTGTAAAATCTCATTTTTTCCCAGAAATCCTATCATTTATTTAAGTATTGTTTACTTAATCCAAATTTCCACAAAAAATTTCATTTTTGTTTAAAAAAATAAATAAATAAATAAATAAATTTTGTTTAAAAGTTATCAATTTTATGCAATTGTATTTGTTGTAAAAAATAATGGTTTATTTTATTCATTTTTCATACAAATATCCAAACATATTTTATCATATTTGTGTTTTTATTTTTTATTTTTTTAGTTTTTCATAAATTTAAATAAAAATTAAGTGGCCTTTTTTATCTAAATCTCCAATTTGAATTTCCCAAACGTAAGTTTTCTTTTATCAATATAAAAAAATTCAAAATTTTGATGTATCATTCAAAAATATCAATTACTCATTTACATTTCAATTTTTTTTAATAATCAATTGATTAAAATGAGATGGTAATAAAACTAAACTTTATTTAATTAATTTTCCAGATTAAGAAAATTCCCTAACTCCTGGGGATATTTACGATATTTTCTAAATTTTTCATAATCATTTTTAAATATTTTAAAATTTGCCAGGTAAGGCTGAACCCCGATTTCCTTCTATTAAATTAAAGTTTCCACTGTTGAAGAGGCCAGTAGAACTCAGCACCATTAGATGATCCCATCGACTCAAAATGATTAATACAACCAAAAAAAAAATTAAAACGTAAGAGTTACCTCTAAAACTTGTTGGGTGTAAGTTTTGATCACTATGCATACTGATCATTACCAGATAGCTGTGTCGTCCTTATAGGTCTTATCAGTGCTAGTACACCCAAATGTATTATTTTCAAATCTCACACTTAAAGTACCATTGTGCCCAATTATATTATAAAGAAATAATAAAAATATGTTACCTTCAATATGTTCTCTAATAAAGGGATCATCCATAATATTTTGTCTATTCTGCTTCAAGATATATTCGAATTCATTAATATCATTATTTTGGTAAGCATTGACCAAATTGGTCATGGCTAAAATTTCTGGGTCGTTTTTGTATGGTTTAGCTTCCTGAGAGTCAAAAGGATTGATACCAGATTTCATCAACCTAAAGATAAAAATAAATAAGATAGCTAAAACTACTTCTTGTTAATTACAGCAAATTAGGTTTAGATTATACTAATCTATCTTTTTTGTATAATTTATAAAAAAATTAAATAAAAGTTTAACAAAACATCTTATAAAACAGAAGATTATCCATTCTCAAATGTGACAAATTATTCAATGAGTAATAAAACTCTTAAGTCATATCACAAAATTTATTCTTAATCTTAAGTTGTAATTTCAAGAGATATACAATTCGAGAATATTATTATGAAGGCCAAAATTGATGTTAGAAATTCATTAAAACTTATTACTTACATATTAGCAAGAACTAAGTATTTTAAACATGTGGTACGTCTGGGACTGCCAGATTCATCATAGTTTTTAAAAGCTTCAAAGAAATCTGTGTGCGCCTTTTCAAATTCATCCTCACGTAGATGCATTTTTCCACCACATTCTAAAAAACAAATAAGTAACACAAAAATATTACTTTTAATAGTAAAAAACAGAAGGAATATCATAACTCAGCTTAAAAGATCAAAAAAATAATAGAGACAACATCTTTATGGGTTTTTCAAATGATAAATAATCAAAGTATTTCGCCAATAAAAATGAATAAATGTAATTTCAAAAATAATTGTCAAGATAATGAAAATATCAAATATCTCAGAGTCAAAAATTACAAAAGATAATAAAATGCAGATTGAAAAAAACATGTGATTTTTTAAATGTTTATCTGTTATAAACATATGAGAAATATATATCATTTTTAAATAGCAACTTTTCTGTAGGTAACTTAATAATTTATTAATCTTTAGTTGATCTTTAAATGTTAAAAATATAATTGAGTTTACCTCTAATAACTCCCATAATTAAAGGATGTGGTATTGCAGATTTAATATGTAAAGATTGTTCATACAAAGTTTTCAATTTCTTGTTATTCTTCTGAGCCGTATACATTTGAATTTCTAGAGCATAAATTTCGAGAAGCTGTGTGCCTTTTTTGAGATCATCTTCACCATCATCTGTTTGACAAGATTGATGAAGTTGTTTTAAAATTTTTGCTAATTTGTTAAAATCGCCTCGATCGTAATAAAGTTTACCCAATTTTGTATTTGTTTTAAACCATAGCCTGTCATTTTTTGCATCTTTTAAGGCTTCTAAGGTAGTTTCATAAAAATTTTGAAGAAGTTCCATCTAAAATAATTGTATGAAATAATCTTAAATTAAAAAAAGAACTAATTGGTGTTGATATTAATATTTGCATAATTTTTAATGTATTTTAAATTTTCCTTTTCTTGTTACAGTGCTAACGAATTTTTCATAACAAATATCAGTAAAGTTGACAGAATATACCTTACAAGCAAGTGGAGATATTAAATTAGAAAATCAAAATACCAAAATAAAATATCTCAGTAATATATTACTATTGACACTACACCGGACTGTGCCATGACCATAATTATACAGACAATATTTTCAACGTGAATGTCAGCCGGTGTATGTCGGCAGTGAAACTGTGCTATGAGCGTTATCTCATATAAATGCATACAAATAATATGTGTTGGTATGATTCCAGTCAAGGCACAGTCCGGTAGTGAATAAAGATCTTTTTTTATTCAAGAGAATTAAAGAGATATACAAGAACCTGTTTACTTAAAATATGAAGAACATTTGTAAATAAAATGTAAGCTTACAAATTATGCATTTTTTTTAAAATGTACATTTTAAATGAAAAGTGTATAACTGATTAAATGCGTATTAGCATCCATATATCCATATACAGGTTATTTTAATTAATTATAATTTGTATCCTTTTTCAATATTTTATAAGTTTGGGGACATACAGGCTAATAATTTATGAAAAGGTACTTACATTTCGTGAAGTAGAAATATAGTCCAATATGGAATTAATAGACTTTTCGCTATGATTTCTGGTCACGGCACTTTTGATATATGTAAGAAGTTGTTTATATCTTGTCATCATTTCTTCAAATTTACCCTAAATATTAAAATATATTACATTCTACAATAAACTATAGAAATTAATTAAACAAAATCTGTAACAACATACCAGTTTAAAATTAATTTTAATCATCTGTTTCAATGCTTTAAAACCCCACTCGCCTTTTTCGCCACTTTCTAAGTCGAGGACTTTTTGAAACGAAGCAAGTGCTGCTGATGGCTCATCTTCTTTAAGGGCTTTACTATTATAGTACTGGTTCTCTAAATCAACATCAGGTTCTGAGTTACTATCTTCTGAATATTCCTGTAATAATACACAAAAAGCTGACTCTTTACAAGTAAACCCTAACTCTCAAATATCTATAAATTTTAAGTATAGATGACACATAACTATTCCTTTCATGAATCTTTTTAACTGTCCATTCGTCTCTGAAACCAGGAAGTCTTGAAACCGGTGAAAATAATGAAATAACAATTTTTTTTTTTAAATATAGTTAATACTGACAGCATTTATATAATTTCAACCAATGCAATTACAGTAAGAACTTGAGAAATATGCCATTGTATCAACATAAAATTATTTTTAAAAGACTTGTATATATTGTATTTATAAACTATCGGTCTAGGTTATGTGTATCAAATAAAAAGTACTTACCAAACCGTAATCTTCCTCATCATCACACATAAAATCATCTTCATTGTCCGACATTGTAAATAATTAGGCAAAATATATTTTTTGTTTTAGACTCGCTTTTTGGCTATAAACAAAATTAAAAAAAAGTTTTACGATTTTGGCCTGTTTTTGTAAAATAATTTTATAAATGTCAATTGTCCATCATCGTTTTGACGTTTATGTGCGTTATCACAGAATAACAAACAATCAAACAGTACGACTCCACTGACGACACAACTTGGCAGTAAAGTTCGCGCATTCTACTGCACACTAGAATTGGACAGTTCTGGAGCAATTTTAATGTGATAGATATATTAACACGATGTAAAATACCCGATTTTAATTTTTTTATTCTTGATAAAATGAGTTAATTCTTCTCGTCGACACTGTCTTATTCCGTTTGTTTACATCACGGCAATTTGCATTGTTGATTTCGTCCTCTGTGCTAGAGTTTTCTGCGCGTCTTACGTCCCTCGCCCACAAGCTTTGCGGCGAGAGAGGGCTAAATGTTGGCTTAAATTTTTTTAATGAAATTAGATATACAGGGCATATTTAGTAGTTCCTTGATCTGAGCTAGCCACACGTTAACCTGTGGATAATTTTAGAAATTACACACACGTGAAACGTGATTCGCTTAAATATTAAGTTTGAACATATTTAAGCATGAGCTCTGGTAGCCGCGTGATATAGTGCCCGCTAGTCGTGCAGTGGGCCCGGAGATCGAATCCCACATGGCCTTTTATTTTTTTTAACACAGGCTAGATTTAGATGGGCAAGACTTCTTTTAATATTTATTTTTTTTAATACACAGGCTAGATTTAGATAGTAGACTTCTTTTAATAAAATAGATATTTTTTCAGGTCAAACTACGTCGATACGGATTTTTCATTGGTCAAACAACGTCGAAATTTGAAAACGACCAGTGACTGAGTACTCTAGCCCCGGACCTACCAAACAAGTAACCCACATGCCTCATGATCTAAATATAACATCCTTGGGAAATACCTACAAAAGAATCGATCCTCGATCTCAACTATTTTCTCATATTCTTAAGCTGGGTACGCATATGAGCACGAACGCGAATGAGGCAACCAAAGGACGAACCATTTGCTCGGTTACGGGAAGTTCGGGTTCCTGAATAGTGGACGCACGAGGCGTTGTATGACATCGATCCAGCGAATGTGGCGAGCATTCTTGTTTTTTCAGTCTCTTTAAAATATATCAGATTCAGCTGATGGCGAACACACTTCGTATTTTATAATTTAGAGCAGTGTTTTAAAAAAGATAAAAATGAAAAAACCAAAACGATGGTCGTCACAAGTATATCTTAACAGAAGAAGACATGATATTTTTGTTTCCGTCCAGACTGAGCTCACACCGAGCACGTGCCTCACTTTGATGTACCGCCAAGAAACGGATCGGGGCAAGCCAGCATGCATACGGATTCAAATAAATTCGCACGCCTCGTTCGGACGTACACATATATATGCTCATGCGTCCTCGGCCTCGGGTTGCCCCATTCGCGTTCGTGCTCATATGCGTACAAAGCTTTAGATCGATGTCAAATTATAAAAATCGATCCAAAAAATCGAATATCGTATCACAAACGATCGATTCTCGATAAGATCGAATCGAGATCGGAAACTAATTTTTATTAGTTGTCAAAAATCAAAAATTACAAAATAACCTTCATTAAATTTACAAAGTTATATTTCATATATAAAAACAAACTCAAAATGTCAGATGACGATATTACAGTAGATGCTTCACCAAATCCAAGAAATTCCTGTAATAAAGAACAAGTTCAAAGTGAAAATACATTTTCTAAAAAAGATGGCGTTAATATTCCTCAGAGCGATGATCAAAATATTAACTTTAACACAACAAAGAAAACAAAGAAACATAGTACTGCTTCAGGTATGTAAATTTTCTTTTGTATAATAATTAAATTATGTGATTTATATTGTAATTTTAATATGGTGTATTGTATAGTGATGAATTTAAGTCTTATTGTTTATAGTCTTGTTTGCTTGTTTATTACCTTTGTTATTTAAAAAAATACATTAGTCATTATTAATTTTACAATTAATGAAAGTATGTACATTAACAAATAAATAAATACAGCTTCAGCTACCATAATAAATATATCAAAATCAAGAGAAATACATGTAGGAAATAAAATAACCTATAATTTTAATGGAAATGAAAAACATAAAAAGACAGATATCCCTGAAACATCTGCTATTACCTGTTTAAAAGAAAGTAAAACGCCTGTAACAAGAGAAGACTTATGGTTTGTTGCTACACATATGAATTCTGAATGGAAAGATGTAGCAAGAGCCCTTGGTACTGGAGAAGGACAAATATCTCAATTTATTGCTGATAATCAATTATATGGAATTAAAGAAGTATGTTTAATACAAACAATAATCGAATATGTAATTATTAAAAGTTGTTTATGAAAAAACCACTTATTTTTCTTTAAAAAACAAATATATTGTTTCATTTTTGGTCACAGACCTTTTTGTATAGCAATGTATTTTTTGACAATTATTTAAATTATTTTCCCGACATCTTACATCAATTAGTAATCAAATGATTAAGAACCTTTTATAATAGATCTATCTTCAAACAAATACTTTGTTATTCGTTAAGTCTGAAATTAGTTGCTTTAAAAAATTTAAAAAAAAAACCATTAATTAAAACTACACTTTTATAAAAAGCACTGGACATACGTTTCGCTATCTTAGCATCTGCTATATCATCAACTCTTGATAATGCCAACATAGAGAAACGTGTATTGAATGTTTTTAAAAAATTGTAGTTTTAGTGGTGAAAATATTTTTTAACATTTGTACTAGGTGTGAATTTGTTCTTTAAAACTGACCAGTTCAATTGTAAATTATTTTTATTAATAATTACAAATTCAATTGTATATTCTAATAGTTTCATTTTTTATACTTAATTTTTAGGTTATATACCAAGTGTTACTAGATTGGTACCAAAACAATCCTATTGAAGCAAATGTTGGTAAACTATGCACTGTTTTATGGAATAATGATCACAAAGATGTTGTTAAACGATGGAGCCAAGAAAAATAATTTCAACTTGGTTTTTATACATTTATAATTATTCTATTGGTCATATATGTAAAGTAACTAGCCAAATATTGTTTTTATAATCCTCAGATAAATAAATCTTATTTTTATTAAAAATACTATTGGTATTGTGATGAATATAAAATCTTCAAATACATCATTAGGCAAAGGAGCATTCAATATGTTATTCTAAGTATTCAAAAATATATTATATGTTTCCAGAAGTACTATACAGTCTCAAAAAGAGTTAATAACCAAATATTAGCCATATTAGCTGGAGCCAAAATTGAAAATAAAAATTAGTCACAAAAACTTGATTCGATAAAAAATATTTACCAAACATGTGAGCGGCGCCCGCTGGTAAGCAGGCAAATGAGACTTTAAAAAATCATACATCTTATAATTTTCCAGTTTTGAAACCGAATATCGCAGAAACTTGAAACTCCCTTGGGCACATATTCATGGTATGCTGAGTCCATTGCCGTCGTCTGTTTGTCTCTATCTGTTGTGGTACCTGAGTTATAGCGCGGACGGATAAGACATTTTTTAGAAGTCTAAAACGAACCAAATTGAAAATTGGCGACAGTCTGCGTAAATAAATCCCAAATAACAAACAAGTTAGGCAACAAATTTAACGGATCTTTCGAAATCCTAGAAATTTTAGAAAATTCCGTGAGTCGTAAGCCGACAAACAAGACAAAAAACTAAAATAAACTTTGGAAATTTAAAACCTTATGAGAATTAATTTTCATTACTGCTGGTAACAGCATCCAATTGCTAATTTAAAATCGAACCTATCCTTGCGAGTCTTCTACCATCAAGAATCGACCAAGATTTCCAATAAATCAGTTTCCTGAAATATCCGATTCACTGAATCTACCTTTCGAAAAATATATGCTGATACGTAGATATAAACGAGGTTTCATCGAGTCTGTTAAATTTGGAAAGCCCATACAGAAAATTTTTGATGCATCAGATGAATATTTTAATCGCTGTATCGAAAAGTCATAAAAGAATACGAATTTAAAAATTTTTTGACGAAAGAAATACAATGTATTGATACCGAACACCCAGTAGACTGGATGTCCTACCCAAGATATCTCAAACAGCTAGATTCACTCTAGAAAATTATGAAATTTTTTTAAAAAAAATCTTTAATAAGTTTTAAAATTTCTTCCTGTCTTCACTTCTTTTCAGGTGGCTCATCTTCCCAATTGTTACATTTCTTAGATGGTTTCATCTTCTATAAACCTAATTTTAAATCTTCTGTAATTGAATTTGTATCCCTGTCTCAGCCCTTTCTTACTCTAACCATCTGTCTCACCTGCCTTTACTTTTTGTATTTCGTGTATCTCTAGTTCACCTTCTATATTATATATTACTTTATATTTCTTGTAAATAAAATATTTTATTTCTATTTTTCTTATAACATTTTGTATAACATTCTATATTTGTAGGATCTATTACTATTGTATAAAGAGTAATTACTTGCACATTATATACTGCTACAATCAGGATCTCCTAAAATTATGAGTGAAAACTATTAGAAATTCGGGAAAAAGTTTGTAAGGAATTTTATACTCTACAACTTTGTACTAGAACATTTTGCACTAAAGCGCATTGTTTGTAAAATTAAAAAAAAAAGAACAAAGCCTAAATGTGTATATTTTTCGACGTCTAGCGGCGAAACTATGGGGAATTCGAAAAAAGGGAAATTTGGTGCCCTACAACCTTGCACAGGAAATTTTTCACCAAAATCCATTCTTTGTTCTCAAAATTTGGAAAAATGCTAAAAACCTACATGCACATTTTTTGCGCGCCCTCTAGTGACGCAACTATTGGAAATTCGGGAAATAGTTGGATACAAAAATTGTAGGAAATTTTATGCTCTAAAACATTGCACCAAAGTGTATTGTTTGTCCTTAAAATTTAAAAAAGGCAAAAAATCTTACATGTGTATTCAATCAATGTCGGACTTGAGGACCTTCTACTCTACTAAATTCAACCAAAAACTAATGGTCGCATTCGAAACACACACCAACCCTTCATACCAAATTTCAGCTTGATTAGTCGAAACGGTTCGGCATTTATCGTGGAAGATTACACACAGACAGACCTTACTCTGGAAATGGTTTCAATCTTTTTGGGGGACCTCAAAATGGATATTTTCATCGATATCTCGAATTTTTTTTTTGCTCGTTCACTATGCTTTCTCTTTGATGGGACCGGAAAGTAAAAAAATCTTTCAAAGTTGACATCCTTTTTTTTAATTTGCCAATCATTAATTTAAGTAGGGAAAATGGGAAAAAATTAAGTGACAAATTGGGAAATATAAAGTAAAATTGGGAAAAATAAAGGAAATAGGGAAAAAATTAGGAAAAATTGGGAATAGGAACAATTAGAGCAGACATCTGTCCCCTTAAATGAAATTTTCTTATCAACATATTACGCAACACAGATGATAAATCTAATTCATCAGTGATGTTTAAACGTGGTTGTAACATATTAGAATGAACTGCAAATCATTGGCCGATTTCAATAACTGACCAATAACAGTTCAGAAAGGGAGGTAGAAAAGAAAGTGATCAACCAAATTTCATGCCATACACTTAACCACCCAATTAAAAAACTTGATGTACAAAAGCCAACAAATCATATACAATTGTTGCATACACCTTTCAGATGAACGAAAAATTACCTGAATCGAAGCCCCCTCAAAGTAAATAAATTGAGACATAGACGATCTTACTTTATCCACAGCATTCTACCCAGGTGGCCTGGGGCCAACAAAGAAATATCCTTGGAAGAAGCTATTGAACTACCCCCAACTTTAGACTAGAACAAAAAATTAATACAAAATTTTTCATTAAGGGAGAAAGTTGTTATGTTATTCATGGTTATTTATATAATTTGCAAAACTGCTATAAACTTCCCCTAAAAATGCTGAAATGTGTTCGTACAAATGCCAATGAATATTACGAATTATGACAGTTTTTGGAGGGTACGAATGAGCAAATCATTTTAATAGAAAAAGGAAATTTATAAACAAAAGTCAGTTCGTAATTGTAACTCATATTCAAATGAGCTTTATTTTTCATTTAATATTGTAATAGTTATGTTTAAATAGGTAATTTTGAAAGACAGGCACACTACATATAAAAGTATATATAATTAGATAAATAAAAAATAGTCATTATATAATACAATAAATCAAAATAATAACAATTTTATAAACACATAGTTAGTATACATTTTATTTGATAATAAAACATTCAGAATACAGATTGAGTGACTTAAGTTTATTAAAAGTTGCATTTAAATTAAAGGACAGTCTAGAAGCAATGTATGATCTAAAGCAGCAATTTTTTTTTTGTCAAAAGATGAGCACCTCTATGTCATTTACTTACTCCATTGGTGTATCTATACATGGTAAATTCCATTTATATTTTTCTACTAGTAACTGATAGAGTTGTGGTGATATTTTATGAATAGTTGTAAAAAATTCTTCATCTTCCTCTGTTAAATCATATTTATTATTTAAATTTAGATTGAGGACAGTAAATATCGTAGGGGGAAGTTCCTCCTTTACGTAACCGAGGATGGTATCAGTATCTGGTTTAGCATGGGATAATGCTTTCTGCCTTAACATTTTCTTTATGCAAGCTATGTCTCTACTGTGCTGTTTAATTTTTTTTAAATAATTTCTAGCCAAATTTGTTTTTTCAGTTGATTGCTTAATTGTGCCTGGATTTCTGGCATTTGTAGAACGTGACAAACTTTTTTTAACTGAATTACTATTTTCAGAATGATCATTTGATGGTGAAATAACGTCAAATCTGGGTTCATGTCCATTTTTGTAAAACAATTTTGTAGAATGTGTGTCATAATCAGGAGCTTCCTTTTTCACAATAATTTTAGATTCTAAAGGATCATCAAGTTCATACTTATATGTATTAATTGAAGAAACGTTTTGTGTAAAAAGATTAACTTTACTTGTTGATGGCTTGGACATGGGCAATTTTGGTTTTATTATTTCTGGTTTAACAGTTGAAGTGGAAGGAAGAATCATTCCATTTTTATAAACAAAAGATTCTACCTTTTGTGATCTGTTAAATATCGAGTCAGTATCCAATATGAAGAGAGATCCATCTGAACTAGCTGGAAGTATTTGAATTTCTTGTAAACCAGTTGATATATACATGTCTGGCTCTAATAACTCTTCTTCGGTACAGTCTCCATCTAGAGTCGGTACAGCACCTTGAAGTAATCGCTTTTTTTGGCTGTTTGGAAACCATTTATCTTCAAAATGATTTTCACATATTACTTTGTTTCTTAGTTGATCTTCTTCCAAATCACAAAAGTGTGTTTTATTGGCATTTTCAATCCATATTCTGCACCTTTCTTTATGCTTCACTGGGTAATGAAAAAAATGAATATTTTCAGTGGTTTTAGTTGTGTTTTGACAATTTTTATATGAACATCTGCAACCTCCCATAATTGCAGTCAGTATCGTTATATTAAATTTATCTGCATAGAAATTAAACTTCTGCTTCACGCAATAAAATAAACAGCGAGTCTAACTTTAACTTTCAATTTTTATCCATAAACCATAACATAAATATCACAGTTTACAATTCATGTTATAAATAAAACAAAAATCTCGTTATCTGTCAACTGCGAAATGTAGTGTTGCCAACCTCTTTGGTTAGCGGGAAATTCATAAGTTCAGATATTTTTTACATTTATTATGATTTTATAAGGGAGAATCAAAACCAGAGAAATGGTAGGGAAGATGTAGAATCAAAGAAAGAAGTTTTATCCAGAATAAAAATATAAATGTTTACATTAGGACTCATAACCTTGGATTATATACGCTACGCTGTATACGGCATGTAGGTTATTTGTTTTGTAAGTCCGGGGGGGTTTAGCGTACTATGTCAGTGATTGGTCGTTTTCAAATTTCGACATGGTTTGACTAATGAGAAATCAGTATCAATGTAGTGTGACCAATGACAAATCAGTATCCGACTCATAGTACGCTGTCAACATTATCCCTCACCTACCCAACAAATACATTGTGACACGTAAGCCGTTTTATCCGATTTTATGTCGTTTGGCCGGAGCCATCACTTAAATTTGAAAAAACGCGATTTTCAACTTCTCGGAACGGGTCTAAAAATATAGTTGAATTGATTGAATTTCCAAGTAAAAATTTTGTTTCATACTTTTTTCCATGTAAATTGGATTATAATTATTTTATCAATAACCGTAAAATTCCCTATTAATGCACTGTATAAATTAAAAATTTGTTCATTATACCTTATTCACCCGTTTGAGAAAGCTACTGTGTTAGCGAAACGCGTCACGGATCTATATTGAACTTGGTTCAAATATAATGAAGATTTAAACAAATTAAATTGTTTTATTTCATCGTCTAAAAATATAAAAAAATTGTGTGTTCCATTAAAAAAAATATGACCTTCAGATGTTTCACTTTCCTGGAGCACCCTGTATAATTTTAAATATTTTTAGATTATTGTCTTTTCTGATATAAATCTCACTGTGAAAACAGATTTTAAAAAACGTGTTCAGTTTTTGGTCTACAGACCGAGGCGTTAGCGTTGGACCACCCTGTATATTTTTTGTGAAAATTATAAAACGTTGTTTTATTCATCTAAATATTATATTATAATTTTTGTTGACCTTTTTTGTTACTTAATTATCCAACTTTCAGTGATAATGAATTTTTATCACAGTTGGTTGATCTGTACTTAAAAAATGATAAAATTAAATCTGTCAACACTATTTTCAGAGGTTCTTTTTGAGCCTTATGTAAAAATTTAGGGTTTATGCATATATGTAATACTCCTATATTGCCAGCTTGAGAGAGAAGTGTGTCGCCGATAGTAGAGTGTAGATGATCGTTTCTCTCTCACGCAGTCTCGGATAAGTCATAGGCGTCACAGCTGTACGGAATTTTTTTTATTGTAATTTTTATATATTTAGCAGAAGATATATTGTAATAAAAACGTATAAATAAAGAAAGTTATGATATATGCATTTATCATTTGTAGAATAATTTTCAAAAATAAAAATCGCCTACGCTTGCTTAACTTTCCTTTTTCCCCACGAGACACGACGCCAATGCAATTCAAAGATAGGACGTTGGCGATATAGGAGTATTACATATATGGGTTTATGTTGGATACAACTTCTCTCTCTCTCTGATGCTACATCTACCTTACTATATCTCTGGTCTAATCTATAGTCACGTGACAAATAATTCGGGGCTTCTCTGATTACATTACCGAACGCGCTTAAGGAAGCTTGACAGATTTGGCGTCTTTCTTTGTCTTAATTATCTTTGTCAGGCGCGTCTATCTTTGTCACATAATCACATTATTCTTATTCAGAGATTAGATTCAGCAGATTCAGCCGCCAATGCAGTAATTCGACTTATTTTACATTTGTTTTCTTGTTGTTTGTATTTTGCTGTGCTTATGTAGTTTACTGCTGTGTTCTAAATTAAATAATTAATCATAGTATAGATCAGAGATATATCCTCTCTATTTTATATATTTGTGTATATAGTGTATATTTGTGTAAGTTTTGACAATGCCTTTTAAAAAATGTTGCGTTTTACATTGCAAACCTGCTAATATACGGCATGTATTCCCAAATCCTCGTAAAGATTTGGAAAGATTTAGAAGTTGGCTGCAACATATTAACAGTATAGAACTAAATGCAATGGATCCCTTATTAGTGTACCACAAAAAAAGAATTTGCCACAATCATTTTGAATCTTGTTATATTTCAACTAGGTCTAATAGATTGCACCGTAGTGCTGTCCCAACATTATATTTGAATAGTAAGATCAATGTAAATGTTTGATATGCCTATTTTAGTTTGTATTATTGTTTCAGATGAAATTAATTTTATACCAATTATGAATCGTTCTTCAGTTGTGCCATTATTCTCCTATGGTATGTATTTATTCTACTACAAATATGTTAAAGTAAATATATGTCTACCTAAAATAAAATATAAATGCCTGTAGGGTTATTAATATTCAGTATATGAAAAAAAATAACAAATTTTGTAAATATTTATGGTGGACATTTTTTAGATTCCTTATTTGCATATTTTGGGTTATTTGCCGATTTCCAAATTCTCCAAATACGCAATAAACTATAGACTTCTCTAAAACTGCTATAGTATGAGTAGAAGTATGCGAGTAGGATTATTAAATATTTGTGTTAAGTGAAATAATTCAATAGTTTCAATAAAAATAAGTTTCTTACATTCACTCATATATCAATTTTCTAATTTCCACTTATAACTATAAGGTATAAAATTAGATGCAATGCCCTACCAGTTTAAAATTGTTTAGTAATTTTTATTCTAATCTAAACTATATGATGGTGCATTTTTGCACTAAAACATATTGAGCTGAATGCGGACCTGTGTTGGAAAATTACAAATACTGGGAGTAACCAGGATGCTGTTTATTTACTTTTGTTTGTCATTTCCAAATATTTTCAAAATTCAAATCAACATCGTCCACTATGTTTTAAAGTCGATCGTTTCATTTTATAATCTTTGGTTTGTGTGTTCAAAATCTAATTTTATCAGACAGTGGCTACCACGTTTTCTGACAAAAAAGCTTCAGGCACTTTTTTCTATTGTTCAAAATAAAAGCACTGGAGCAAAAAATAGAAAGTTTGTAATTTTGGTTTTATCAAGTATGAAAACCTTCCCTGATATCTTTGGGTGTAAAGCACCAGTCGATTAGCCTCCAAATTAAGAAACTTTTCCATTTAACCAACTTTGTATCTCTTACGGTTTCCGATGTTACAATACATTGCAATGAAATTTTCGTCACCCTGTATGGGAATCTATCCAATTCGGAGTTTTTCCAAGAAGATTGGAATATATGTCGCCACGATTCAAGTTGAGTTTGTGTTTACCCTGAGAAAAATAATATTTATCTTGGTGCAAAAACGCACCATCACAACTTGTTCTGCAGCAAAGAGATTGTAACCTCTGTAGAAACTGCAATTTGTTTATTTATACTTCCTTGTTGATTATTTATATCTTAAATTTAATTTTTTTATCAAATGATTCGCTGTTTTTCCAGGTAAAGCCATAAAAAAGAAACTTAATGAAACAACAGAAAATTCATCTGATGAAAATAAAGAAAATATAGAGATTGAAATATTAGAAAGTGATACTTATGAAGATCTTCACATACCAAGTGAAACAAATTTGTTATCTGATGAAAATGAAGAAAATATAGACATAGTAAAATTAGAAAATGATAGTTATGAAGATCTTCACATACAAAGTGAAACAAATTTATCATTTGATGAAAATAAAGACAATATAGACATGGTAAAATTAGAAAGTCATAGTTATGAAGATCTTCACATACCAAGTGAAACAAATTTGTCATCTGATGAAAATATAGACATAGTAAAATTAGAAAGTGATAGTTATGAAGATTTTCACATACCAAGTGAAACAAATTTATCATTTGATGAAAATAAAGAAAATATAGACATGGGAATATTAGAAAGTGATAGTTATGAAGATCTTCACATACCAAATTTGTCAAAAAGCTCTTAAGTATGTTTAATTTACGTTTTTTAAATTTTATTTATTGTACTTTTTTTAGTTTTTTTTTTCAAACCTAGAACCATCTGAGTCATGTGGTCCATATTTTTGTTCACCCTCATCTTCATATTTAATCTAATAAGAATCATATTATGGGTCATTTTCTTACAAACCTCACACCACATTTTATAAGTCTAAAATTTATTTATACATATACATAAAATTAATTTATACATATTTCAGGATTTTGCTGAAATGAAATTCTTTTTCGAAAATATCCACATACATTTTCGATAATTTCTTGGATTTTCTTCTTCAAACTAAATATCTCCAGTTGTGATGATCAGATCAATGTCGGTTTTTTTATTTTGCACTTTGTTGCATAAGCTTCGAAGTGTATTTAAAAAAATTGTTGTAAACAAATTCAAAAATAATAACAATTTAAATTATTTAAATAGTTTTAACATGCCCTCCCACCACCTTGAATCGGTTAAAAAAATACCATTATGTTTTTTATTCTTTCATCTACAAAACCCATTTCACGAAAAAGCACAGTAAAATGATTATATATAATTATTTTACTGTGGAAAAAGTGGGGTCTCTGTTAGATTGGAACTAGTTAGTAGTTGTTAGTTCGAAGTCACGTAGCGCGCTCCGCGTGCGTAAGAGATCTGAGCCACTCGTTCTTATTGCCCGCTTTTGAATGTTTATTATGGTGCATTACACTTTGAAAATATTTGTTGATATGTCCCTGCATAAAAATCGATGCACACAATCCAAAAAAGTGGTTTCGTTTATAAAAGTAAATGCTAAATTCACTAGAAATTCTAAGGGTTGCTTCGTTGGTACTTATCTGGCAGTAACTCAGTAGGGTTGTCCATACAAAAAGAATATTAAAAAAGAACAACATTGCCAATAATGCAGAGACAGTGCAGGTTTGATGACATTTAGGGTCAATATTTTGTTGCAAATAGTGGAACTATACAGCATGGGGTGTCTGTGTGTATGACGTCACGTATCCGCATAGCCGTACTACAAAGCAAACTTATTCTATGTCACGACACGACTGACGCATGTTTCAATTTAATTTAATATCAGTCATCGTACTTTATTAACTGTCACACAACTAAAATATAGTCCAGCCAGGTACTTGTCTCTGCAATCTACTTCAGAAGAGATTTTATTGTTGGCACATGTTTAGGGGTGTCCCCGGAAGGTAAATTCAAATTGGCGGGACGTTTTGTGAAATATCTCGTGAACCTACTTTTTTGCTCTGGCTCTTGGACTAATAAAAGTTAGGAATGAGACAAAAGATTTGTTTACAACTCCGTCTTGTACACTAATTAGGAGAGATGACGTCAGTTCACGGAACAAAATTGTTAATGCAATGCGCAACTTTAAAATGTTATAACTTTGTTAGTTTTTGAGATATCTTAATTTCATTTTCACACTTTTGTTCAGTTTTGCTTGGTTTCATTCATAAAAACAACGTTAAAACTTCTCCATTGGATAGGAAGCAGGTTTTTTTATTTCGTAATTTGCACGTCTTCTTCGCTGCGGTTATTAGATATACTTGTACATCTTCAATGCAGGTTATTATAGATATACTTGTACCCTAGCTGTAACAATTATGTCCAATTATTTTTTGGTCGTCTAGCGATACTTTCTAGTAAGTTCCTTATTTGTTTTGATAATAAAATTTTATCATGTACTAGTTTGGTTTCTTTGATTTTGGGAAGTGTTTATTAAATTTTTGTTTAATTTGAACAATCAAGAGCTGCAAGATCATTATTAATTACCGATCCTTGTGTGCAGGATAAAAAGGTCTGTGTAGACGTTTTCTCAAAAACTACTGGACCGATTAACACTAAACTTGGTATACAGACACCTCTATCATTAATGTAGCGGTCGTTTTAGTAGCTGGGCAAACCCTAGCTTCCCCACCTATAAAAATAGCATATAGCACACTGTTTTGTTATATTGGTAGCTCATGTCACCATGGCAAAGACATTTGAAATAAACATTTTTTAAACTATTTGCTTGAAAGGAATCTTTCGACTTACTATTTTCGCCGACAAACAACGTATTCCGATCTTTAGTTTATAATTATATTACTCCACTGTAATATCTAAAAATAATACATACTCGATAATTTTAAGACTACGACATGTTCTAAAAATTTGATGCACTAAACCTCAAAATTAAGTGTTATTTGTAAATACGGAGAAGGACAAGTCGGAGTAAACTTATTAAATAATACTCATTATTTATTAAAAAGTAATTTACCATTCAAAAAATTTTAAAATTTAATTTTGAAACTCGCAGCACATATATTTTATGCATTATACAAATAATTTTTTCCCGATCGTTAGAAAAATTTGAAATTATTAGGGCACGTTCATTACATGTTTATACAAGTATGTATGAATAAAAATTAGCATTAGCGATTTACTCTATTTGATTCAAAAGAATCGCCAATAAGTTATTTCACTCTTGTGCGGCGCCGTCTTGTCCTGCACCGATTTGGAAGTGCCGACCCATTTGTCATGAACACCCAAAGTGTTACTTGTAAATATACCTATTACTAAAAAAATTGAAGTTACTTTTCCATGAATTTACGTTTTGTAATATTTAAAAATACAAATTTCAATCACAAAATAATTTATTTTAATTATAAAACATATAAATCTCCTAAATAAATTGTTAATGTTCAGCAACGAAAATATAAGTCAATTTGTTTAGGAAAAGTAATTAATTAACAATATTTTTTTAATTCATAAAAAAATGGAAAAAAACTACCTTAATTTACATAAATGAATAAACCAGTAAGAAATAATAATACAAAAATTATTGTTCACAACATGAGTATAATCATTTATCTCTTTATAATGAAGCAAATATCTTCTCAAAATATCGGTTTCATTTCGAGATAACTGTGAAAATTGTTCAGCGGGTGTAGAGTTAATTAGAACTGAAGTAGTTTTTTTGACATGTTCATAAAAAAATTGTAATTCTGAACTAAGATTCCTTTTAAAATATAAAACATTTTCAGGCTCAGTAGTTTTCACAGCAAGAAATATTTGTTGCGCTAAAAACAACATTAATGATTCTAAAGAAAATCTAACAAGATTTAAATCTAATTTTTGTATCCAAGGATCTGCCAGGCCTGAGTATTCATACATTGCATATCTGATAAAAGCACTAAGTTTTTGAGTGGGCAAATTATCACTAAAATCTTGATGTTCAACTATTCCAAAATATCTAGAAAAATAATCCTCAGGCGGTTCACCTTTTTCTGCTGATGTTGTTGCTGCATTTGTTACTATTTGGTTTTTGCCCAAATTTAAAGCATCCATTGTCTTACACAAGAAATGAGAGAGACACAATAACATTCCATATGTTAGCTTGTTAGAAATTGGCAATTCAAATTTTGGCACACTGAAATCGTTCTCTATAATGACTGACATGGTATCAGATAAAGGGACATCAAACAGATTTATTAAATCTGGATTTAATCTATATACTATTGAAAATCCTAATCCGGCCACTGTTACTAATCTGAAAAACAAAAATATACTTAATAAGTACATTTTTTATTTGTCTATATTATGGCATTGTGTTAAGTTGCTCTTTACTAAATATTCTATTACATCTTTACAAAACCATACTGAGGGTATAGAGGGTAACACAGTGATGTCCGTCGTTCTTTATGCATAAATGTAGTTTGATAAAATTTGGTACATGTATTCCAGATGCAAATTTGGAGTTTACTTATAAGTTTTAAGCAAAACTACTCCTGATCTACGGGCTAACTGTCAAACATATGGAAAAAATACATGAGTACTGGGACCGAGAAGTTGTGTTTGATCGAGATGTTTATCCTTTAATTATAAATTTTAAAACAAATGTAGATGGTGATGTCGATTTTAATGACAATGATTCATAAGCTTAAAATAATGTGTTTTTCATTGCAAGTGGTTATAAAAAATTTGATGCCAATACCCTATTAATAAAAATTAACCATTATTATTATTAGAAATGTGAAATTTTATTTTTTATGAAATTTCACTAAATTCAATTTTTAATAAATAACTGAAAAATTTGAGAAAAATGTTATATTTTAATTATTAGCAACACGGCAATCTGTCATTTTCTTCATAATGAAAATAACCCACATTATGATTATTATTAACTGTATATTAAGTATCTCTATTTTTAATTAATTAAAAAATATACGTATTTTTATTTATTACCTGTTCATAATTGCTACCATTAATTCTACTGGAACTTTCTCCAACTGATTTAAACGGTTTGATTCATCCAATACATATACTACTATATTTTTTGGCCTTAAAATAGCATACAAACATGCATTAACTACTTTTTTGATTCCATTCTAAAATATAAACAAAGGATTAGTATAAAAAGAGCTCTATTTTATTTAGAAATTCATACCAGTACAAAATTATATGTATGATTCGATTTTCTGTACCATTCAATGTGCCACTTTGACAGCATAGAATCGAAAAAAAATAATGTATTCTGGACTAGATCCAGAGCATTTAGGGCAACTGTTGTTTCTAATATATTAAAAATATGTCCTAAAATCTGTTCATTCAATGTTATAAAATTATAACAGCTGGGAAGTGCCAATTGCTGGAGTGATTGAAAATATGCCGTCTGAAATTTTATTAATAATGAGCAAGTAATCCAACCTTCTTCCAGTTGCAACGGATTTATCTAAAAAAATATATAAAATTGAATCCTATAAAATTTAAATCAATTATTACTTACTTTATTATTTTGTCCATAAAGTAAACGTGTAATAGAAGGCTCAATGTTCACAAAATAATTATTTGTGTTCACATTTAGAAAATCAAGGTAAAGTGGAGAACTGACATATAGAGTGAGAGCATGCAACAGCATTTTCGTTAAAGGTAAAGTTTTAGCATTTTTAATCAATTGACACGTAGATTCTGTGAATTTATACAGAACATTCCTATAAGTAAACCAAATACCAATTTCTTCAATATTTTCATATTCAAAGAGACCACTGACTATTCGGACACACATCATCCAAGGTAACATTTGTTCTCTTACGACAACATCAAATCCTTTAACTGTTTCCCATTCTTTTTTTTCAATAATACTGTATTCATACTCAAACATTGGTCCAAAATGTTCCAAGAAAAGCATCAAGTCGTTTGAGTATGTTTTAAAATGAACACACAGATTTTTTAAAAAGTGTTGGATAATGGTAAGAACTGTTAATCTTGTTGATCGTTCTAAGTCATTGTACTGTAGTTTCACAATTTTAATAGCATCAATACTTTTTTTTGTCATTATCAACAAATTATTTTTATTCCTGGAAGTAGAGTTGAATTATGTTACACCGCATCACATAAAAAAAACAATTTGATCATTTGTGATATTATTTATGTGTACTTACGTGCTTGGTAGTTTCCAATAGGAGACTTGGAGCAATAATAAATCTAACCAAAGATTCATACAATACGTATTTACTAAAGAAAATTGTACTCCATCCAAAGTCATTAATAAAAATTGTAATTTATTTATCTCATGAAAATTTGAAATGTGCCTTCTTTCTAGCATAATGATAAATTCCATCCAAGTCCTTAATAAAAATTGCCTATCTTCAATTTCCTCAATATTTGTTGTTTTGCTGTTAAAAGTTAAGCATAAATAATCCATCCACAAATTGACTTGTTTAGAATCTGTCACAAATTTTTCAACTGATGACAAAAACTTTGACTCATTTTCCACTTGTGCTAGTTGTATCCCATATATTTGAAATATGAATGCATAAACTTTAGGCAACTGATCAAATTTTCGATAAAGAGGATTACTGAGCAAAGGCCAAAATTCCTGTAAGGCAGTTACTTCACTTATTAAGTGTTTTTTCTGGCTAGACCATAAATTTGCCATCACATGCAGAATGCCGATTTGAAGAGGGCTTCTTAAATAATCTGGGGACTAATAATAATTTCATTATATATAAATAAATAGAAGACATTTATATGTTATCATCTATCTTGTAGTCTAAAACAGGGTCGAATTTATATATCTTACAAGCATTTTTTGGAACTTTTTGTTAAATACCGTGCTGTCAGTGCAATATCACTATTTAAATGTTTACATCCAACAGGAGATATCAGTGACGCAAAAAAAAGTTTGTGTATTAAATCTGCATCCACAAAGCAATTTAAATATTTTACTCTGCAATCTGTCACTAGTATTTTTTAATATTATAATAACAGGTATAAAAAGATTAATTTTATAGCAGGAATATGTACTTAAATACTATTTTCTACAATGACAACATTTAGTTTTCATTTACTAATCATCATTTTTATCTTTATCCCATAAATAGGTTTTACTAATTATAAATAAAATAGTATATTTTAAAACAAGAGATGAAGATCCACGAGCGAAGCGAGTGGGACAATTTCACGAACGAAAAAAAAGTATTTCATCTAAAGTAGAAAATGCTATTTTTTATTATGGTTATTTTAAATTTAACCAGCAAATAATATATTAAAATTTAATAAAGTTTACCCCCTTACCTTTTTTACATTTTGTAAATAATCAACCATGAAATCACTGACGGTGTCGATTTCAATAGTTTTTTCTTTATTGTCACTGTACCATTTCCTAGATCTTTTTACATTAAAAAAAGCTGCAGTCATTCCATGTTGATAAATTACACAAGTACCGATTAACTGCAATATGTGAACTTTCAAATCATCATCTTCTGTTGAATCTCTCAGTCTGTCTAGATATAATCTCTGAATTTGATCATAATCCAAACCAAGAAGAGCCATCAATGGAATATTTTGGTCCTGTAAAATATAGCACATGTAAAAAACCATAATGTATTTTTAAGAAACACCATAATAACTTTATAGTATTTTAACATTATATGAACATAAATTTTGTTAACACGTTGTTCATTGGTACATATAAAGTTACCCTATAGTGAGCCAGATAGAGTATTACCTTACATTAATTTTTAATGTTTTAAATGCATGATCCATTAAAATTTGAATTTTTAACTAATTTTATATCTATTGAATATATATTATATTGAAATTAAATGAAATAAACGAAAAGGTTTAAGAACCACTCAAATTAAAAATAAAATTATTAGCCCTTTATAAAAAAAAAATAAAAAAAATTAGAAAATAAAATCAAAAAAAAACTCACTAGTAGAATGCATATACAATGTGTGAAAACACTCACTATCACAAAGAGATAAACACTTAAATGTTTGGTTAAATGATATAAAAATAATTACCCTGGACAGAAGTTCCAAAAATCGACATGACAATTTTCTTAAGGCTAATGAATAAGGATTTATTACATAGGGAGTTACTCCTTTGGCAAAAAAACCAACATTGTCATCTAGAGTATTTTTTTTTACCACTATTTTAGATTTATGCTTAAACAATAGTAGAAGTAAGACCAACTGCAATCTCAGACATTCAATGTTTTCTAAAAGTGGTCCATTGTTCCAATTTGATTCTTGTTCCATCAAATTTTGAAGATAAAATTTGTCTTTTGATAACATCGACATATAACTGGACATTATAATTTCTTCATATAAAAATGAGTCTAATACCATTTCAAAAATTATTACTGAATTATCTGTTACTTTGGACAAATGCCTTTGAAGTATTTCCACAAATATAGAGAAACAGTATTTTAAAATTATAGTTTTTTCAATGGGGTTATCATATAACCACTGTTGGAATAGTGGAAAAGTACAATTTATTACATACCACATTCCTGGAAGTTGTATCTCATAGTGGTATATATTTTTCTAAAATTAAAAAAAAAGTATATTTATACAAATTATTAAAAATATAATAAATTTTAAGTGAACAAGAAATTAGATTCCTATTAATTTAAATTTTTGCTATCTCACCTTAACAGAAAAAAAAATCAATTCCAAATATTGAATTAACAGTGTATGAGATCCTTTTTCTTCTTCATCTTTTAAGCTTTTATATAATAAACATTTATTATGTAACTGAGCAAATAAAGCATCTCTATTATCATTAGAGTAGGAAAGAACCGTAGGCAGAAATGATTTTCGTTGAATAGGTGGAAAGGCTTCCTTATAGTCCAATAATTCATGTGTGATTAAAGTGCAGTTAATCTCTAAATAAAGTTTTATTAAGTGGAAATTCTTTAAGGGCCCCTCAAAAAACTGAGCAGGAATTATCTTCAATCTTTGTACAAGAGTTTTAAGCTCAGTATTATTTCTGTAATCACCTTTATAATGTTTTAAAAGATGATTTATAAAATTGAAACCAATTCGAACCAATTGTGTCAAATTTCTGTAGCAATACCAATCGGGTCCAACTTCAAAAGCCATAGTGCTTAATGATTTTGTAAACTGTTCCATTAGTAAAAAAAAACTAAATGGATGGAGAAATCTAGCAAACTCGTTTCCTTGATAAACAAACCTTTCAACAGTTGTACCTGTAGGTACAATAAACAGGTCACTATCTATAAATAATTTTTGAGGTCCAACCAGCGTAAATCTTTGTCTATGGTCATTCCAAGGTATTTCTGATAGAAATCCAGGTATTGCTTCTAAAAGTTTTATGACCTATAATGACAATTAAAATAAATATAATAGATTTGTTAATAAGTTAAATTTGTGTTAGAAAAAGAAATTTGCTATTTTTATTAGATATCAAAAATACGTACATTATCATATTTTTCAGGAATTATCAATAAAGACTTGCACATTTCCAAGAATGGTTCAAAAACAAATGGAAACGCCTCCATGGACAATTGAAAAATGGGCCCTAAATTTTCTAAAACCACTAATCCCTTACGCTTTAAGAGTTCAGCTGTTATTCCTCCAACTCCAGGTTGTTCATGTAAATAAGAAAAATCTGCGCAAATTTTTGAAAATTCCACCATTAATGAATATACTGCATCAATCAATAGATCACCAGCCCTACTTTCCTACAATAAACTGTTATATAATATTGATTTTCAAATAAAATTGTTAATTACTTACCAAAAAAATTTTATCCATTAACAGCTCGTACAAAGAAATGAACACTTTTTTCTCCAACATTTTTTCAACAATGGTATTACAATTCTCCATATTACCTTCTTCTAGTCCATGATCAATAAAACTAGTTTTAAATATAGACCAAGCAAATAGTACAATACTATTGTCACCTTGTATTTGTAGCAACTCCAAGTTTTGTTCCATACTTTCTGGTAACATTTTAATTTTAATTTTTTCAGGTGCACTCCTTGAAATATAAAATATTATTAGATACTTATAACATTTTTACAAACCTACTAACCAATATTTGTGCAAAACTGTAAGAACCAAAGCAATTTCAGCATTCTTTATTTCATCTAAATCTAGTTGTCTAGATATTGTTAAACTCTCACTATATAACGGAAGTACTGTAAAGCCATGCTTAATGAAAATCACTAGAATATCCAACAATTCTGTACCAGTTAATTTAAAATTTTCTAAGTGCAGTGTATGCATAAGTATTAACACCACTTCAATTTGTTCTCTATTATTCCTGTGAATCCAATAACTTAAAAGTTCTGCAGGTACCATACTAACTTTATCTTTATCAATTTCGTGAATTAAATTTGAAAAAACTTTAATCAAGTTTTTCCAAAGTAAAGACACATTGAGACCATTTACAAATGAGTCAATTTTTTTCACATATATATGACTTTTATTTTTTACACTTTCCAAAACATGTCTTAAGGTTTTTAGTAAAAACATTCGGTTTGCAGAATAGAAGAACCATATATTTTCAGTTAGGTATTCTATTTTTGAATGAAATTTTATCAAAGTTTTTAGTTCATCTACCTTGCCATAATATTCATACATTAAAAAATTACATATAACTGTCCAAGCTACGTTGGTATCTAAATCCTAAAGCAAAAAGAAAATTATAAATTAAAAACATTTGTGATGAGCTTATTAACATATTATTTTTTATTTTTATACAAAATGATTATCTGCTCATCAAAAAAATGTTTGAAAAAAATCATTACATTCGGAATGAATAAATGCTACATACCAATTCTCGACTTAAGTTATGAATAAAATTACACATTTCATCATCAGATACTATTTCCTTTAACCCAAACTGTTGTTTCCATTTGGTAAAACTTTCTCTGTTGTAAGTTTTGTAAGGTAAAAAAACGTCTGTAATATGCTTCCTACAAATATCTAGTACATCTTCAACAACATGTATCGTAACATGTGGATTACTCGAAGCAATAACGGGATAAATTCTCTTCCAAACACTAAAAGAATTTTTGAATAAACCTAATTGACATTTATGGAAACAATTAAATCTTACGGCAGTGTCTCCATCGCTGATTTTAGTTATTTGCATACAAATCATAAAGTATAACTAATACAAATTCCAAGTGATTCTTCGGCAAATAATAAAAAAGATACACCTTTTCTATAACTTCCAATATAGATCAAATCTCTATTTTATTATAAGAGAAAAAAAAATATATAAATTAATCTATGCTTTATTCTTTGGTTAGATGTTAGACATTTAAACTAGGGATAGGGATGTTCGATCTAAATCGATTATTCACAAGATCGATCTTTTTACCAGTGATTCTCGATCTTTTAAATCGATCTTTTCACAAGTGGATCGTTTTTTTTATTATAAAATCGGATGTTCCCAAATTATATTCTTACTGCGACATCGCGACATGTATATTTAAATATAATAAATTGTAAATAAATAAATGATTCCCTTAAAGGACAGACAGAAGTAATAAAAAACTACCAAGTTTCAAGTATTTTTGTTTCGTTAACTAAAATAAAATTGTGTGAATAAATACTAAATTATAAGATCGATTTTTTCGAAAATCGATTTTTTCGATTCGATATTTAAGTGCATCGATTAAATACCAAACGATCTGAATCGATTCAGAAGATCGATCTTTTGGAAAGAATCGCACCGCACATCCCTAATTTAAACAAGCACAAGACGTTACAGACGGATATTCTTTGGTTAGAGTTACACCGGCTTCGCAGAACTTCGATTGCAGCGAGCGGCGTTTCTGTGATTGGTTGGTCTTGTATTCCCCGCGGGGGTTTATGCGGGAAAACCAGCACTTTCAAACAAAAAAGATATATATCTACCTCTCTGTATGCTGTATGTTAAGTGAATTTCCAAACTAATATCAGTAGTTTGCGCCTTCTCAAGCAGCCATATTTTATTTAGATTCATTCGTTATAATTTATTAGTTAACTTCGCACATAACTTTTATATTACTTAATTCATCGACAAGTTTGATAAGCCAAACCGTTGTCTGAATACAACGGCCAAACTAAGGGAAAATTGATATCCTTGGCTATATCAGAATTTAAATTTTAATAAAAATTAAGATACAAAATAGTAAGATAATTTACAGGATTTTTAAGATTTATTTGTGATTTTTTTTGTTGAAGAATTTTATTAAAAACCACCTGATGACAAAGAATTGACCTTTATAAACACATTTTTAATTTAACTTTTAACATATTTGCTTTTGTTTGTTTAACCTGTGGGAAGTAAGATGAACATGTTTTAGACTATAGTTTATATATGTCATTTCCCGCCTAAAACCCAAAAATGCAAATATTTCTGTCAACACCGCTTTCAGATAGTGAGTTCGTTTTAGTCGTCGGACGCCTCTGATGCCTCTACTGCGTTCGTTTCTCAGAGTAAATATATATAGAGAGGGCATTCTATCCTTTTTTATTAAGCCAACATCTAGTTAACTTTTGTTGACATCGTCCTCTAGATTCCATAAGCGTACTTTCAAGCAGGATAATTTAAAATCATACATTAAATAGTGAATTGATTTGTGTTATTTTTTAGTGTTAATAGGTTGTACTAAATATTTTTGTAAACATTTTGAACTATTTTAAGTGATTTTCTTGAGAGGTTGTTAACCATGAGAAAGAAATGTGAAAAATGTGGTGCTTTTCTCAAGCCATTAGATAATCAATCTTACACTTCACAAGTAAGTTAGGAAAGTAGTTTTTGAATAATTTAAAATATAATATGAGTTGATAAGATTTGATAATTTTTTATTTTGCTTTCTTTCTTTTTTATGTTATATACCATTCACATTTTTTTAATGTTATTCGCATTTAGGTACTGTAACAAGGTTTTAGAAGCAATAAAAAATATTATTTATTTGATTCCATTATTAACTACGTACATTTAATATAAATTTACAAGCATTTGCTTTGTTTTAATGTTAATATTTATCAGTATTACAGAAAATACAACTTTATCGAAATTATATAACTTCTCACGACATATTTAATTCAAATGTGATATATTAATAACATGTAAAATACCCAATTTTAATTTTCTATTTTTTTGCTAAAATAAATAAAAAGTTATAATTCTTCGCGTCGCCACTGCCTAATACATCACGTCAATTTTTATTGTTGATTTCGTCCTCTGCACGAGATTTTTCTGCGCGTCTCACGTCCCTCGCCCACAAACTTTGCCGAGAGAGAGGGCTAGATGTTGGCTTAAATTTTGTAAATGACATTAGATATACAGGGCATATCTAGTAGTTCCTTTATCTGAGGATACAGCTTCTCGTTCTGATGCTACATCTACTCTACCATATCTTTGAATGTTTCGGACCAATCATATATGTAATACTCTTATATCGCCAACGTCCTATCTATGGTCCTATCTTTGCCTGTAGAAACAAAGCGTTCCGACAGAAGGAGATGCAAGATGGGAATTGGGTGCCAACGCACATGCCCATATGCATAAATTGCATTGGCGTCGTGTCCCGTGGTGAAAAAGGAACGTAGAGAAAAGGAAAGTTAAGCAAACTTCGGCGATTTTACAGTTGTGATGCCTATGACCATCCGAGGCTGCGTGAGAAATAAACGATCGTCTACACTCTACTATCGGCGACACACTTCTCTCTCAAGCTGGTGATATAGGAGTATTACATACATGTGACCAATGCGGTTATTTGTATCATGTTAAATTTTAGTTCATTTTATGCAAGAAAGGTGTTATAAAGTTTAAAATATTAATACAAAATATAAGAAACCATAAAATAAAGTAATTCACTGGTGTTATTTATTATTATTCGTTCAGAAACATTCAAAATTGCAACTCTATCTGGTAGTTGTCTATCTCAAACACATTTTAGCATTGGTCTGATTGTTACTTATATAAAAAAATTATATTGCGCTTTAGCCAAAAATTACTTAATTATTTTTCCCTCCTGTGATAACGAAGAAGAAAAGAGTAAAAAATAATTTTGATGTTATTTTATTTATATAATGACGTCATGAGTTAGACATATGTTTATAGGAACAGATCAACATGGGAAATTGACTATTTTACCTTCAACCATAAAACGTCAAATTATGCTGGTCCCAGAATCAGACAGAATCAGAATCCAGAAATAGAAATATTGTATTCTGGTAATGTAATTCTAATATAGACACAGTGGTATTGGTAAAAACAGTGATGAGTGATGGTATCTTGGTGTTTTTTAGGCATTGAAGATACTTTTACGAAATTATGGACTATTTTAACACATTTCAACTCCAATCATTATGATTTTTAGGCTTTATGACCGCAGGCGAAAAATTAAATTTCGTACTGTCGGTTTGGACTCATAATTGGCAATCATCATATTTGCATATCTCAAGACCATTATATAAATAATGTAGGTATTAAAACAGTTCAGTTAATAATCGACTTTCTTTGCTGAAGCAGTATGATCAAAAGCCTGTAATTAAATATTGGGGTTTAACCTATTCCTGTCAACATACCACACTCGTGTTATCAGATTATCTTCTGTCAATTTAACAATACTTTTTTCAAGTAAACCTTATATTTGTTTATCGTAACTAATTCAATTAGCTATGTATAACTTGATAAGGGTTAACTTATTACTAATTTATGATATAAACAAGGTAATCATACATACATATTTTGACTTCCTACAATTGAATTCGATCATGTCAATGTTTCTGTTTTTTACTCAGTTATCTCGCTATTTTTCTCTTTTTTATCATTAAACACATTAATGTACTTTTACAAATTGATAAAGAAAGAAGAAAAAAACAAATCAAACGCAAAAAAATTAACTTGGTGTATTTTATTTGCAAGCTATCCATTTTTAAGTTTGTTAAATATCGTTCCTATAGATTTTATGGTATATAACGAACTGTTACATAGTTTTCTTCAAATTTTTACCTAGTAAGTTTTAAACTTAATTATTTATTTACATTGTTGACAATGACAACAGTTTTTCTCTCTGTTTTTAATATAGAACAGAGGCAGTTATAGGATATTTTTTTATAAGAAGGAACCATTGCTGAAAAAATAATGTTATTAATATATAAAGTTTGTCATAAGAAAAAAATACTAAAAAAGTGAATAAATAAAATAAAATGTAAAAGTAAATCAAATACCCATATTTAACTGGAATTCAACTGTACTTTTGGCAAGTTTTATGTTGATGTAAAAGTTTACTAGGAAGGATTACAAACACAGAAGTTCTAGTAATTATATCCTTATATGTTTTGAAAGGAATTTAAAATTTAATAATACTGACCTGGTCTTTGCAAACTTCAGCACATAGTTTCAACACTTTTTGTTTGCAGTGGAACTTCAACTAAAAAAACATGGCTCAAGTAGTTAGCCAAAAGAGAGGAAGAGGTAACAGCACTGGAGAAACCTCTTCTGCCTCCTCAAGCTCCACAAACCAACTATCTGCCTTAAACACCGCTCCAGGAACCCTTACAGATGAACTTGCTGCATTGTTTGAGTGTCCAGTATGTTTTGAAGTTGTTTTACCTCCAATTATGCAATGCCAAGTAGGCCATTTGGTCTGTGCTAGCTGTCGTCCAAAATTGTCCTGTTGCCCCACTTGTCGTGGTACCTTAGGTAAATAATTTAATATATAATTCAATGAAAATAATAAGCTTGTGGTAAAAAAAAACATAACTATATGTAACCAAATATTAACCTGACTTTAATGTATATTATTATTATTAACTTTAAAATCATAAATATGATTTTTGAAAAAATTAATAAATAAGATATTTAGATACATGCTTTATAATTAAGAAAATTGATATGGACCACCTGGTAGTCCAGATGCCTTATCAAAGATTCTCAATCACTATAACTTTTTTTTTAAAAATTATTAAATATACAAATATAATTTTAAATTTGATCTATATTAATCTCTAACTATTTCTTGATTTGTTACTTCTTAGATAATCTTCTTAATAACCTGTTCTTCTTCTCATTTTGTATATTGCTTAACCTTTTCTTAAATCTATCTGACTTTCTCACCTCTTATCTAGCTTATCTATCTTGTCCTTTGATATCTTCTAAATATTTAATTTTGTTTCACCCTGTCTTAATATTTTATGTGCCCTTGGTCTATATATTTTTTTATTTATTTTAAAAAGAAAATTTCACCTCGCTCAATAACTTCTTTATTTCTTCTTCTAAATCATAACATTAAACATTCAAAATATCTCAATAACTATCTAACAAATTACCATTTTTTTATCTGACAATTCTCGAAAAACATTCCAAAAAATCCCAATATTTATATCATTCAAAATTGACAAATCTTTTTTTTTTAATCTCACTTGATTAATTTAATTCTTAAAAATTGCCAAGTAAATAATTCAGCCAGGATTGATGATCTTCAATCTGACATCTGTGACTATTTTATATTAAATTTCTTATCAATATATTTAGTTTAAGGATGTTGAACAATGTCCTCACCACTAACCAAAACTACACTTTTTAAAAACCATTGACATACGTTTTGCTAACTATGTTAGCATTATCGGGAGTTGCTGATATACTCCAATAAACTGTACCAGTTTATCATCAACTGATGATGCTATCATAGTTAGCGAAACATACGCTGAGTGTTTTTATAGTTTATTTTTAGTTATATGAGAAGTCATTAATATTAGACAGTGACTTAGTCGCACAATACTCGCCTTTATATTGTGATACATTACGGTGCATTGTTGTTTGGCACTGTCTTTGCCTTTACATGTAATTTATTGTCTATTATTTCTGACCACGGGTATAGTGGTGCCGATAATCTTCAAACATTGAAAACCAAAAGTTCCAAATACCCAATTCAAAAAAACATAATTTAAGATTGACATCTTGTAAGTCATGAGTACATTTAGACCAAAATAAAACTGAGTATATTCTGAAATAATCAGCAATTTTATTTATATGTATGAAATATTTTCATATTTGTATGATTGTTTTATTAGGTAATATACGAAATTTGGCTATGGAGAAGGTGGCCAATAATCTAATGTTTCCTTGTAAACATAAATCTACAGGGTGCAGAATGTCCCTTGGCCTTAACGAGAAGGCAGAGCATGAAGAAATTTGTGAATTTCGTCCCTATAGCTGTCCTTGTCCTGGTGCTTCATGCTCTTGGCAGGTAATTTTTTTCTTATTGTCATTACCATTGATTCAGGTTTTTGTATTTAACAAATCAAATAAAAAAATTCAAATTTATTTTCAACATCCATTATTGAAATATTTTTTTCTGTTATAAAATTAAATTAGAAAACATGTTATTATTTTAATATATTAGTATTATTCGAAAATAAAAATGCTAAAATATTTTTTTTTATCACTCATCTTTATAAATAAGTAAATTAATATTCAATATAAGTGGAGGTAAAATTTAATTTTTTTATTTAGTACAAATGATATAACTAAAATAAAAATATTCCTCTACTTACATACAAAAAAAAAAAATATGATATTTATTTTTGTGTTTTTACGTTTTTCATCTCGGAACTAAAATATTGTAAATTGTTTATATAAAACGCGTTCACCATGTCTATGTGGAAGATTAGTAGAATCTGCTTTGTAGAATCTTACACCCATTTTAAATAACTTTGAAACAAATTTACCAAATTGAAAAGAATAATTTTTATAATGTCACACAAATACGACTTAACGTTTACATACCGAAAAGAGAAATCAAATTAAGGTAACTTGAATGACTCGTCTTGGCAACGTGGCTCTTAATATATTTTAAAATTAAAATTTTGAAATATGCTTATTATTGGCAGTAACGGGAATAATTATTAGTAAATAAGTTCTAATGAGTTTTAGATGACATTATGCGATTTATGAATGTAGCCCATTTGTCCATTCCATTTTGATTTGTACATGTTTTGCAACCATTTTTATCTTTTAAATTTTTTGGTGTTCGATGTTCGATGGGGTACCGTTATTTTTAATGGGAGCTTGGACTATTAGTTGTGTTTATCGTTACCCTAACTTTATTATTATTGATATATTGTAATTATGCATTGATTAAGGCACTATTATTATTTAATATGCTAAGGTACATTAAATTTTTCAATTTGAATAAAACACTATGTCAAGGTGTGGATGTAGGGTAGGTAAATCCCGACATAAAGTAATCTCTCCGTGATCATTTCTAGGTTGTTTTTATCATAGAAAAAAATGAAAGCTGCATTTTACAGCTTCTTTTGAAATCAAAAAATATTAAAAACCGTGTCAAAATCAGCATTTTTATGTTTCTAAGGCTCATTATACCTGTAAGGCTTTTCGACAACAAAAAAAGTAGCCCTACTATCCGGTTTATCTAACTTGTAATTTATATAAAGTTGCATTGTTTGGAAATATTTCTATGCCACAGAACACATGAGATAAACTTAAATACTACTAAAAATCAGATATATACAAGTAAAATAAAACCTACCGTATGAATTTATTAAGTTGCTAGACAAATAATTTCTATCATTTCAGGGTCAACTAGATAAAGTTATGGTGCACCTCCAACATGCTCACAAAAATATAACTACTCTTAATGGTGAAGATATTGTCTTTTTAGCTACAGAAATAAATTTAGCTGGTGCTGTAGATTGGGTCATGATGCAAAGCTGTTTTGGTCATCATTTTATGTTGGTTTTAGAAAAACAAGAAAAAAATGATGGTCACACTCAGTTCTTTGCGATTGTTCAACTTATTGGATCTCGAAAACAAGCTGAGCATTTTGCTTATAGGTAAGCAATAGACCTCTATTTCGAAAATAGTGCTCTAGTTACATTGTTTTAAACAAAAAATTCTTTTGCATTTTTTCCAAACAAAAAATTCTTTTGCATTTTTCCCAAACAAAAAATTCTTTTGCATTTTTCCCAAACAACTGTTATTATGAAAAAAAAATGATTGAAAATAAAATCTAATAGTTAAATACTCGCCAACATCGCTTTATGTGTTACATTCCTTGAAACTGAAAATTAGTCATTACTTTCAATGTGCGATATGGTTAAAATTTTTATTGCGGTGGCTTACTTTATAGTTACGAATACCGTGTATGATATGTTGATGGTTTATGGTAAAAGTCGCGGTAATAGTAAAGACTTTATGATGAACGATATCCGGAACGGAGACGAAGTTTCATCAATTTTTCCCAAATATTATTGTAAACTGATTGTGCTATACAAGTGGTAATATTCGTAGTGGTCATGTAATCAATGCAAAGGAACCTATTGTAAAAAAAGTTAATTATTCTGATAAATGTAAATAACAGTTTTTTTTGTTAGACACTTATATCGCAGAACGTGACTTTAAAACTTTATTTCACATGTGTCATCTTCATAAAGTGGCCAAGATTTTAATTGCAGCTTCAGAAAAATTAATAAAAATTATTTTAAATTTCATAAAAAGTTTTTGTTGTCTTTAATTAGAGCACTATTTTCACGGAAACACTGTATTAAACCTTGATTTAAAATGTCTTAAATATTTTACCATTTTTTTCTTTATGAATTGAATTTATACATACCTATATAGATATTAAATACTTTTTTATGAATATTTTAGGCTGGAGCTAAATGGAAATAGAAGAAGATTAATTTGGGAAGCAATGCCTAGATCAAGTCATGAGGGAGTAGCATCTGCTATCATGGGTAGTGACTGCCTGGTTTTTGATAATTCCATTGCACAACATTTTGCAGATAATGGAAATTTAGGCATTAACGTTACCATTTCCTTAGTTTGTTAAATAATACTTACTTCGGAAAACTAAGTGACAATGAGACGCAAAAAGACCAACTAGAATATTGTCAAATTTCATAATAAACTCAGCACAATACTTATCTTAAACTATATAGACATATTGTGTTTCATTTTTGGTCGATTTGTTATTTTTTTCTGGATAGATTTATTTGTATATAGTGTCTCAAATTCATGCTGTCAAGGGGAAGACTTGATTTCTCGAGCTAGACTGATTTTTAAAGAATAAATGCGTTTATTTTAGAAGTTACCATTGTATCTTTGAAAGAAATAAAAAAAAAACATACTCTAAAAGATTAAATAATTGACACTAAACCCCAAATGCAGTTTTTACACTGTTGATGATTGCTTTTCTTTACATAGTTTTCAATAAAAATGTAGGTCTGTTAGATATAGTCGGTATACAGTCAAGTAAGTCCATTTGATAACTTTACTAAGGAGTTCAATGAGAAAGTAGACTTCCACAGCCAGAGTCAGAATGAAAATTTCGTTTTTCAGAATTGGTACTGTGTAAATTTCGAGATGGGTACTCGTCGGTTCGCTTCTATTAAAGACAGCTTCTTCCAGGAGTTGAAAGTAGCAATGTAACTTGTACAATTTCGTCTCTGATATGGTGTACATACTGAGTTACCATGCTTGTCTCAACTCTTGAAGATACAATGAAGCGAAACGTCATCTCGAAACTGATGTAATTCAATCCCGGAAAACGAAATTTTCAAACCAAGGAGTTGAAATCACATGCCTTTGCTTTAAGCAAAAAATGATTATGTATAAAAATAATATCAAGAGATAACATATCTTACTTTAAAACTAGTCAGTATTAAAAATAATAATACTAATTATTTAAAGCTTTCTTTTTTTCATTTCATTTATTAATATATTTAAGAATTTCGGTGGTTCCATCGTCCGGGTAGTTGTATTAAATATTGAATTAATAAATTACAGGTAAAAAGTGCCAGCAAATTTTATTTTAACATATCTAATCTATTTCTGTCTTTGAAAATGAAATATGAATTTAGGATACTCTATACATTTATTATCTATTGGTAAATATTACTAACATACCATTTAAATTGAAATGATTTGACAACATTATTTGATATAATTGGCCCAGTTGATAAAAGCGACATAGCGACATTCACAACTAGTAATTTTGAACATATTTTAACATTTACAGATGATTGCCTCATAGGTTTGATTAAGCGTGCCTCGCAGTATTCTGCAGTTTTAAATGCTTATTTCTAAAAAACAGTATTGTGTTTTTTTATAATTGACAATATTGATTTTTCCGCAATGCGACTTCAAAAAATTTGTGAAAACATTTTGAGTTCACATTGTAATCGAATTTGTCATAATTTGAAACCTTTTACCTCAGACTTATTTATAGTCAAAATATATCCCTAAGAATCTCCATAACAAATTATATTTTAGTATAATAAGCTTTTAAAACTCCAGTTTTTATTGTAATTTTAACAATAATAATCAAGAAAACATGTATATTGTGATTTTGCGGCTTTTGATTTGAGTATTTTTAGAGTAACTAGCTTGTTCAGCTGCATTGACTGATGTATAGTAGTTTTGTTTTAAAGTAATTTTATCCACTCATTCTCACTTAATTTTCTTCTGCAGAGTTTTAGACTCTTTTTATCGAAAATAACTATTTTAAATACATATTGCTTCTGTTTAATTTATGTCATGTTATTATTTTATTTATAAACTGATTTCTTAAAAAAATTACATTAATCTACATTTTAGCAGAAAAATTAAGAAACAGGTGTAAGTGTAAATATTTATTTGCTTTTTTTTATTGTGAAATGAAATACACTTTCTCTTTAAAGTTTTTTTACTTTTTCTGGATTTTTATTTATTTATTTAATGTTACTTTCTGTACTTAGAAATTGAAGAAAGTAATACTTAAATGCCGAAGGGAGCTTTCAGTATAGTGTTATATTTTCGAATTAGGAAAATAATTGCATTGATCTAAGAAATAAAAAAAGATACATGCAGGGTGAGCATTAGTGTAAGGAATTCCAATAACTCCTGTATTTTTAGAATTATGAAAAATTCATTTGGAGAAAATTCTAAACTAAGCTCCCTATTTTAAAATTGTTCGATAACATCTAGCTAAATCAAAGTTATATTTTTTTATTAAAAATTCCTCCATATTTTTACGTTTTGCGATTTTAGGAAAAATTTTACACACTATAAATCGATGTAAAGAAGATGAAATATGTCCTATTAATAAGTGTTACATATAGAACAAATAATATCTAGATATATCAAAAAAAAATCCATTTAACCGAAATATAATTCTTAATTTATGTATAATTCAATTCTTGAATGAGGGTTTCTGAATTATATATTCCCAGTAGACCGAAAACAATTAGACCGAATGCCTTTTTCACTGAATTTTCCCAATAGACCGAATAATCAACGATCGATGCATACTAACACTAATGAAGGTAAATTAAGTTAATAACAACCAAATTAAAACGATTGGATTTATTCTATACATATATACTTTACAAAAATGTTCAATACTACATACATATGAACTCCTAACATTTAAAATAACACAAATCACCTTAGACTCTAAACTATTTAATGTATGACTTTAAATTATATCATGTTAAAAAGTACATTTATGAAACTTCAAAACAATCTAGATATTGGCTTAATCAAAACACATAAACGGGAATTTTAGCGTTACAATAAAACTCCCTCGCTAAAATTTTTCAAACCAATTTATTTAATCTGGAATAAAATGTTAATATATTCTAAATCAATAAAACCATTTTCTACGTTATCAAATTGATACTTGAAATAAACATGTTTTACTCCCAAGATTATTTAATGGATTAAAGATGAAACTAAAAGTGTTTCTACTTTTTTGCACATAAAATGCATTTCATAGGAAACAAATGGAAGTGGTATTCGAGAAAAGTTGGGAGATCTTTGAAGTAAATCTTCTACCCAGTAGATTTTGAATGCCTAAACTATTTTAATTAAAGTATAGGGTTACAAAAAATATCCATTTAGATGCTTTTAAACCATTTGAGTATAAAAACGAAACGAAATGATCGCTTGATGCCATATTATTCATTTTTCTTATTCGATATATCTTTCAATTGAGGTATTAAAGAACCTACCCCTCCAATTGGCACTGATCGACTATCTTTTGATTTATTCAAAAATCTCAAATGGCCTTAGGATTTATAATTGGTGTATTTTCGATTTAAATATTCAAATGGAAGTGGTATTCGAGAAAAGTTGGGAGATCTTTGAAGTAAATCTTCTACCCAGTAGATTTTGAATGCCTAAACTATTTTAATTAAAGTATAGGGTTACAAAAAATATCCATTTAGATGCTTTTAAACCATTTGAGTATAAAAACGAAACGAAATGATCGCTTGATGCCATATTATTCATTTTTCTTATTCGATATATCTTTCAATTGAGGTATTAAAGAACCTACCCCTCCAATTGGCACTGATCGACTATCTTTTGATTTATTCAAAAATCTCAAATGGCCTTAGGATTTATAATTGGTGTATTTTCGATTTAAATATTCAAATGGAAGTGGTATTCGAGAAAAGTTGGGAGATCTTTGAAGTAAATCTTCTACCCAGTAGATTTTGAATGCCTAAACTATTTTAATTAAAGTATAGGGTTACAAAAAATATCCATTTAGATGCTTTTAAACCATTTGAGTATAAAAACGAAACGAAATGATCGCTTGATGCCATATTATTCATTTTTCTTATTCGATATATCTTTCAATTGAGGTATTAAAGAACCTACCTCTCCAATTGGCACTGATGGACTATCTTTTGATTTATTCAAAAATCTCAAATGGCCTTAGGATTTATAATTGGTGTATTTTCGATTTAAATATTCAAGTTTGAAGACTGAGGGGTATACAGTACGACTGCACCGTAAAAAAGAATTATATTTTTTTGCAAATGTTAGGTGATGTTTAGTATATAGCTGCAGATTTAAATCAAAACATCAATTCAAGAACTTTTATTATTTAATAAATATCTTTACAAAAATGGTATACTTAGAAGCAGTATTATTTTTCTTCATCTTTGTAACAAATTACTAATAATTTAATAATGCCCAAATTAATAATTTATTGTTGATTCAATGGATTTTCGGGAGACTTCTGCCATTCTTTGAAGATCATTTGTTTGAGTTGAGATAAACGTAGGGTGGGGTTTTCTTCTTTTAGTTCTTTAAGCCTTCGTTCCTCGTAGGCAGTATATGCAGCTTTCATCCTCTTCTCGGGATGTTTGTCGGCGTCATCCTTTTTGCTATAAAAAGAAATACATATTCAGGATCTGTGATAGTACAATGTTTTTGATGTCTATATCATCATATATTTGGCTTTGGTGACTATTATGGCTTATAGGTATGTTATCTGTTTTTCCTTTTATTTGTAACTATTTTATATGGTTTTAAGGGAAATAAAACGCCAAGTCAGTACCACAAAGTATATTTATTAACCAAGTCAATATAAAGCAACTAGTTTCGGCTCAGTAGCCATCATCAGGCCAAATGGGCCATAACATCTAGCGATAAATTTAAATTGAATTATAACAAACCCGGTTGTTCAAGTCGTAAAAAATAGTAAACATACTTGAGTAAACTAATTAAACTAAATTAACATGTTGATGAAATTATTTAAAAAATTAAAAAGGACCGGCTGTAACACAAGTTACACATCTAGACGGTACTTAAGGCCAGGTTAAACAGGAAAACTGGTGTGAAAACGTGATTAAATTCGTTGAATTATCGTATTATTTTGATGTGTTTATGTTTATTTAATTGTTTAAAGAAACAAAATAAAGAACATCAAATTTATATATAATTATACGCCCTACATATTTAGAAAAAAATTAATTTACGTAAAAAAGTGAAATTACCAGTTTGCCATGTGGTGAATTTATTATTTATTTTATTTAATAAATTGTTGCACTAAATTACAAAGAAATAATATTCTAATTTCGTTGCTGTTAGTTAAACAATTCAATATATGAAAATGTTTTTGTTTTATTGCCGAACAACAAAATTATTTATCTACATATTTTACTATACTTCAATTATTAAAATTTTAAGGTAATAACGGAAAAATTTGCGAACGCCCATGTCTCTTAATACCAATTTATAACTTTTGTGATACCAGCAATGCTTATCTTTTGCTTTGGTGCTAGATTTATGAACTGTATTATACACGTAGGTCATGATATGGAAAACGGTAAAATTTTAAAGTATGTTGAATCATAAGTTGTGTTTAATAAAGGATCTGCACCAGTTAGAAATTTTGAAATTAAACTCCTATATTTTTAGTTTTTGAAAGTAAAGTATTGTAATCGTAATTTTTTCGAAATTCGAACTCTAAGAATTTTTACGTTTTGAGGTTCCCTGAATCCATTTTGACCATTTTAATAGCATAATGTCTGTCGGGTGAGTGTGAACACAATAGAGCCTAAGCTGCTTAACCGATTTAGATAATGTTGGACACGTATTTAGGGTTACTAGAAGACGACCTGTATAAATTTTGGTGATTATCACATAAATGTAATATTCACCTATATTTTTACTTGATTAATAATCATACACCATGGTTTTTTTATGGATATAACACGAAATTCTTTAAGCCGCTTCAAGAGCGAAGCGTGCACGAAAATGGCGATTCACGTTGGATTTAAATAGCTGAAGATTGTTCTCCCTGGAAACGCGGTTTCAGGAAGGTCATTTCAGAGTAAAGACCGTCTCCAGATCAAGAGACTTTGTATGTAGCTGACAATCGTACTTGGTACATTTGGATAGAATCAATCAAGATTTTTTCCACAAGAAATTTATCTCACACCAGTGCCTACAAAAGATTGTAGTGACTAATTCTGTTGGTAACCATCATTTTTCTTTTCTTACAAAATATTTTCATTATTTTTTCCAATCACCTTTTTGATGACTTGATTCTTTACTATGTAGTACCACCCATTTTATTTAATGCTAAATAACTAGTAGCTAAGCTTGTCATTTTATGTCATTGCTTTTTTAGTGTCACTGAAAATTATTAAGCTGTGAAATTTTAAAAATGTCACGTTTCGATAAATTTTCGTTAAAAAGAATGGTAGAATATTGAAATACAATACAATAAGGTCACACAAATGCAGTTGGGTTTAATTTTAAGAATTCTGTGTGTATCGGAATGATGTATTCACAGATGATACCACCCAGTCGATTTGCACATATTGACAAATATTTTTATCTAGATGGCATATTTTTTTAAATTATGGATGTTACTGATAAAAACATTAAAACGAAGTGACAGGTATGCTTACCAAAATTGCATGTAATAAATGGCATACTTTCAGTTTAAACACATAAACAAAATGTAAAATAGTATAAAAATCATAAATTGGAAAACAAAATGAAAAGACACAATACAAAACAAAAGTAGGATGAATTTGATAATAGATTTCTCAATTTGAAGGTTAATTCAATGTCTCTATTAAATATATTAGAAAATAAATATTGTAGTAATATATTTACTGGATTACACATATCTGTAATCAATAAATAAATGATATTAACATAATTAAAGATTTGAATGACAAACAGTTGCAGTTAATCAAAAATCAATTATGAAATCAATTGCTGTACTAATTCGAAGATTTTCATCAAATTTAAGGGTTGAAGATGCGATTCTAGCAACATTTTCAACTCCTCAGTTCAAAATAAGATGGTTTGGAGGTATAAAAGATAAGGGAACTAAAATCAAACGACCTCCCCTACAACAAGAATCACATTTTAATTACGCTTTTTATTTTAATATTCTAATATATTTTTTTTAATTCAACACTCCAGTCCCATTAAGTGCACCAATAAAACGAATGTTTTCTTTCATATCAATAATAACAGCATTCTTTCAGTGGAAGAAAGTTTGAAAATAAACTTCTAAAAGTCAATGGAAATTTTTGAAGGCCGTTTTTTTACAATAACCACAGTTAATGATTATTCTTTAAGTGTTATAAATAATAAAAAGTCAGAAGCGCCTGCACGTTAGCAGACACGTGACGATTTCTAAACAAAAATGCGATTATCTCATGAACCATAAAAGAGATCTCAAATCTGTTTTCAAATATCGATTCAGCGTTAAATTTCACGACGGAACGCTATTTTTGAAACTGGTAGTATCACTTCCGGTTCTGATTTGTAAAACCAGTTTTGAAACCGGATGTCCTAAAAATCTATTTGGGAGCTATTCAAGGTATGCTGAGTTTATGACCGTAGACCGTTTGTCTCTATCTCTTTTCGTTTTTGAGTTATAAATGCGGACAGACCAGAGCCATATTATAAGACTTCTCTCTAAACTTTAGGGTTTAGAAATCTAGAACTTTTTGAAATAGTGATATATATTTTTTAATTACATTTATTTAATGTATCTGCGCCATAGAATTATCTGTACTAAATATTGTCACTTATAATTACACGAGAGCTTTTTTTTGTCGAAGTAAACTTGACATGTATCAATAATAATTTTGTTGCCTGGCAATTTAACGAAAAAAACTGCCTCTGGAAAAATTACGACTCCGCAGGAAGAGTAATTTTTTCTGGCAGTTTTTTAAGTTGAATTACCTAATGGCAATAAAATTCGAATTATAAATGTCAAGTTTACTTCGACTCAAAAAAAAAGCTAGAGTGTAATTCGGTAAGACAATTTAATGAATATATAAATCAATAAATTAAAAAATAAGATGTAAATTAGTTTATTTAATTGAACGGAAAAGTACAATTGTTAAAAACACAATTATTAAAAATAGCTTGAGTCGAAAAATGAAAACTTTTCTGACAAGTTTGAGAAAAATTGACATAAAGTCATCAAAAATTTGTTTACAATGCTGGTTGTCATGCTTTCAAAAGTTAGGTTCCGTTATTGTCGCTGGAAAAGTTAGGGCTGTCATAATGACAAAATCACGCGGCTTATGGGATTTTTTATACATGAATTAAATTGTCAAATAAACAGTTAAATCCAAAAGATTATCCATATTCTCAAATGTGGTCAACTACTGAGGTAATGAGACACGAAATCAAGTACCACAATATATGAATATATTATTGTGTTTCTTGACTTCGTGTTTCATTACCTCAAATAAACAGTTAGTTAGATATGACCTTTTCCTTATTTTTTATACTACAGGAAACAGCGGAAATTAAAACTCTATGAACGAATAAAAAGATAACTCATCTTGGTCAGTTACAGACGTTTCGACCAGGCATTTATTTTCAGGGTTGCTAGTAGAAACGGTTCAAATAAGAACACAATAAAATAAACCTGTAAAATATAAAATATATTATCCACTTATAAAAGGTATCATTTATTTGATTACTTGCATACTTGAACTATACAGGAGAAAATAAAAATAGATAAATGACTAATTAGGTTTTTAAATTTCAATTTCAGCCTTGCACAATAAATGATTAGCATTTTAAGATACGAATTTGCAGCATTTTTTGGATAAGTCCATTCTAGGTAGTTTTTGTTGGACTTCCTCTATTTTTATAAATAAGTTCAACACACATTTCCACTATAGTAATTTAAATGTTGAAACAGTGCTTAGTGCCTACATGCATTTTTTGTCAGTCCTCATCACAGCTATGCTGTAACGCAGTGAAAATCTTAATTTAGATATTATAGTTGGGAAAAGCACTGATATCTATTAAACGAACATTCAAACCACCTACTTATATATGAATCGATAGGTTCTTGATAATAATAAGAGTGGTTAAACGTGTATCCTATATGATTTTCATTTCTTATGCGTTTGTTTAACAAAAAACTTGTATATTTATTATTGTGAAACCAGCATTAGTTGATTTCTTAGTATTATATGGTTACAATACCTTTCTGTAATAACAACTGAGGGGAATGTGTTCACTTCTATGTGGCAATAAGAAACCACTATTACTAAAGAAAAGAATAAGTATTTTTATTATGTAACGAGAGCAAATCAGCAAAGAATCTTATAACTCTGAACGGACCTTAACTTAATAAAATAATGAAAACTGACCTCAAGATTGAAATAGCTTCATCAACAGTCCTGGCCTCCTCTCCATCTACTTGTAACCTATTGATATTTTCAACTAATGGAGCATCCAAATGAGTTTCAATATTTTCTTCCTTATCGGGTTTCGCAACTACTGCTGTTTTGGTGCTAATCTGGGCTCTTGTTACTTTTACAGGAGGTGGAGGTTTAGAAGTTTTCTTAGCAGTCTCGGACATTTCTTGTTCTAGCAGAGCTTTAGCTTCTGCTTTGCGTTGGAGTGCTTCTTGTTTTTTTTTATCCTCCGCTTCCTAAAGCAAGAAACACTTGCAAGGGTCATTATTTTATAGACAAAAATTAAAGAACTGAACAAATAACAAGCAGAATATTTCTTACTAAACACAGTGCACTTGTTCTAAAGTACCAGACAGATAAAATTCTATAGCCATTCTTATAGTATTATTTACATTTTGAAGACGTATTTAAGAACCTTTCAAACATTTTATTTTTATTCTATTACACATAATTAAATTCTTATTAGATTTTAGTTATACCTTTTTCTGTTGTTTCTTTTGCAACTGCTTATCATCATCTTTCCAATAGGCATCTTCAAGATCTTTCTGCTTTTTAGAAGTTGTCTCATCTTTGGATTGTTTCTTTCGTTCTCTTGCTGCAACGGCCTTGGTGTTTTCTGTAGGAAATTTTTTCGGCATTTTTTAATAAATATTTTGAAACTTTTAAATCTAAAATTAATTACTAATTTTTGATATGATATATGACAGTTCCAAAAGATACAAGAGTAAGGTTACAACTTACAACACAACAGAACAGAGAGATAGTAGGGTAGATGTAGTATCAGAATCAGAAAGAGAGAAGTTGTATCCAACATAAACCCTAAATATTTGATAACGAACCTCTGAAAGCGGTGTTGACAGATTTAATTTATATAATATATTCGTATTTTATCATTTTTTTAAGTACATATCAACAAATTGTTATAAAAATTGAATGTCACTGAAAGTTGGAAAAAAATGACGGAACAAAAATTAAAATATGGTTTTTATATTTCAATTTTGAAATATTACTACGCCCCTGAACTTGAATCAAGGTTAAAACCGGCGACAACTGACAAGTCCAATATTTCCCATTCCAATCAAGAGATGGCGAAACGTTAGAATATTGGGAAATTAATTTACACGATTGGTGAACCTGTGGATAAAATCAGTTGGCTATATTTTTTGTATATAACAATTATAACATAACCTCACCATAAATATCAGTGGGAGTGAGTTTTGAGTTTTGTATAAAACGTTTTTAATTATCTTTACAGCGCTAATCCTACCATTCTTTATTTTTTATTGTGTTTATTGTAAATGTAGTATTGCTATAATACTGAGTGTATCATCAATTATGTGTTGTGTACCAAAGTGTAATAAAAACCACCACAGATTTCCAAATCCTAAAAAAATATATTAAAAGGTTTGAAACGATTTACCAAAATAAAAGAGTGTGTCACTTGCATTTTGAACCGATTTATTTTTCAAATGAAGAGACTTTACTAATGCCATACGTAGCTTGTATTTACATTCAGGTAATTTAAAATATATACCTTAATATAACTACATATATTAAAAGATATAATTGTAGGATATGTAAGTAATCCCAAAATATCTACAGAGTAAGCATTTGAAACTGATTTAACCAATACTTACTTTTAAATGAGCATAGTAAATCGCCTTGCCTCATCATTACAATTCTTTAATTTATGGAACTGAAAACACACCAAAGGTCACAGGTAAACAATTATTTGACAATATATGAAATAAAACTCGTAATTCATGTACCACATAAATATAAATAATGTGGAACGTGACTTAGAGTTTTATTTCATTTATTGAACACTGGACCACATTTGAGATATGGATAACCTTATGAATTTAATTATTTGACAACTTACCTCGTCAGAGGCTTTATAATATCTATTTTATTATATATAATAAATAAATAAAATTACTATTAAGTACTTTTAATTTTAAAATACCCAAGTACAATGTTTTTTTAATTGAAATATAGAAAAATGGCTTAAAATATTTATTATTAATTTTTTATTTTTAATTGTTATAAAAAATTGCTTTTAAAGCTATCAAGTTCGATTTTTAATAAGAATATTTTTTATCTAGTAGGTGTTATAACCTAATAAACAGAAATTAAAATTTTAAATTGCTGCTGTTATGATTTTTTTAAATATCTCGCCACCGTAAAAATGCGTCTCGGCGCCGTCCTGCACTGCACGACCTTGCCCGTATGGACGGCGCGTCCTTGGATATTTTTAATTAATAACACAAAATAGAAAAATAAAAAACATTCCGAATAAGCTTATTTACAGAACGAACAAAACAAATCATACAACAGAAAACACACTTAAAATAAATTTTACAGGTTGTGGTCAGAATAATAAAACTCCCGAGCTCTAAGCTGACACAAAAACTTTGGTAACTCGGTAAGTAATCGCAGAGATCCGTCACGTGATATATCATTGGATGAGTTGGTGATCCGGAGTAAGTTTCCGAAAAGGCACAAAGAGATCAATGATTATACACGTGTTTAACAATAATTTTGTAATATTATTTCTTACTGGTTTATCCACTTATGTTGTTTTTAATCATTTAGGTTTCTAAATAAATGGACATACATTTTTGTTGAATTGGACATATAAACAATTTATTTAGGAGTTATAAGGTTTAATAATTAAAATGAATTATTTTGCGATTGAAAATTGTATTTTTAAATATTACAAAAGGTAACTTTATAGAAAACTAACTTCAATTTTTTTAGTATTAGGTAGTATATTTACAAGTAACAATTTATTTTTGGGGTTAAGTATATTTATAATACATGAATTTGGCATCCCATTTTAAAAATATGAAAATTATCCGTTAATCCTAAATTTAAGATATTACAGTGGAGTAATAATAATTATAATAAACAAAAAGACCGCAATACATTGTTTGTCCGCTTCTTTTTATTGTCGGATTTGTATACCTGAAGCGATTTATTTTCGATAATTGTGACTTTCCTTACAGCTTAAACCTGAAACTTTGAAATAAATTAATTACTAACCAATTATAATAAATAAAAAGTCAAACCTGGTACTTGAGGCATAGAACAACTAACTTGAGGGTGTATTGTAGTTGGTCTATTATTACGCTTCTCAATTGTGTGTTTCAGTAAATTACTGTTGTAATCTTTATAATTTCTTCGAATTTCTCTAAATTCAGATAGTTCTTTAGTGGAAGACGCCTTTAATCTGCTATGGTACGTAGAATCTTCAAGGTAGGTTATCTTTTTCAAAAAATCGTTTTCTGAAAATGACGATGAAGACGAAGAAGATGAAAATAATGTATCATCTGCTTCCGGGCGATCCTACAAAAATTCAAGTTTTATAATTCACTTATTTGTTTAAAAACTAAATGAGATATTGAAACAGATGAAAACATTAAATGAGCTATAATTATATTACATTAGCCTAATCAGCAAATAATTCGCACATGGTGATTCAAAATTCTATTGGCAACAGCCTACATAAAATAAATAATATTTAATATAGGAATCCATGACCAAATCTCAAATATAGCTAAGCTACAGGGTAAAACTCGGTACATATATGTTTCTTAAAAATGTATTTATTTTAATATAAAAATTATACCTTATTATAGACGGAGACTACATAAAAAATGTGTGATCAGATATACGGTTGATTTATTACCTTTGGTGTAGCTGAACATAAATTTGTCTGCCATCGCGAAGCCGGGACTTATAAAAAGGGGGCGTGCGGTTAAACATTTCAATTTTAGGTACGATAACATGTATAACTCTAATCGTTTTTTAATACCTCTCAATCCCTCTTTTCTTTTTTACTATTTCTCCTGTTTTTCATAATTTTTTCCCATTTTTCCGTATTTGTCAAAATTTTTCCCTCTTTCTTTCTATTATTCCCTATTTGCCCCTATTTTTCCTGTATTTCCCCATATTTCTATATTTTACCTCTTTCCTCATATTTTCCGATGTTTCCTTATTTTTCATTATTTTTTACTTTTTGCCCCATTTGTCAATATTTGTATCTATTTTTCACTGTTTTCATTATTTTGCCCTACTTTTTCCTGTTGGTCCCTATTTTTAATATTTCACAATTTTTCCCTATATTTCCACGTTTCCCTATTTTGGTCTATTTCTTCTGTTTTTTCTTACTTCTCCCTATTTTTCATTATTTTTTCCTATTTACCCTATTTTTCCCTAGTTGTCTGCATTTGTATGTATTTTTTCCCATTTTCTGTTTTTTGCCAATTTTTCTCAATTTATTCTGGCTCTTTACTAGTTTTTAAAATTTTTTACTAATTTTCTTCATTTTTCTTTATTTCTCTCTATTTTTTCCTATTTTTAGATATATTTTTCTACCATGCAAAAATAACCACAGTAATCAAAGTAACTATTCACATGTTTAAATAATAATCGTAATGATTAAAGAACGAATAGTTACTTTTTCACCCTAATAACACAAAGTAGTCCTACAGATATCCATAGGACGTCCTCTTCGGACATTCCGGACATCCTTAGGACATCCTTTTCTGGTACACTGGACGTTCTATGGACGTCCGAGGGACGCACTAATGTCACAACTTTGAACTGAATTCGAACGTCCGCCGCGGACATCCATTGGATATCCCCCTGGGACATTCACAGAACGTCCTATTTTGGTACAGTGGACGTCAGAGAAAGTGATTTTTTTTGTTATTTATTCACACCAGTTCAATTGTAATTGCATCAGCGCAAGTGTCTCCATCTTTCAGGCGGAGCTTTACTTTTGGTCCATATTATGTCGAGTGAGGACCACTCTTAGGTGTCTGTCCCGGACATGTTTTGGACATTGCCTGTATTAAGTCGGCGAGGGACTGTTTTAAGACTATGGTATGGATATGTTATATTATATCCATCACGGACAACTACTGGATACCCGGTATGGACATTGTACATAAATTGTACAAATAATGGATATATATCGTGGACGTCTTAATACTGTCCAAAAACAAACATCCACAGGACATACATATTAAGTCCATGGACGTTCCGACATTAAATGGACATAAATTGTACGTCCCAAGGACGTTGTGTGCTATTAGGGCAACATCTCAATTTTTCGTTACGTTAATTTCTGATTGTTAAATCCTACCCCAATATTTTCATTCTTTTATTGGGATCAAACTGGTAACTTCGATTTATATCTACAGTGTGTCCCAGAATAAAGGGGACAAAGTTCGGCGGTAGAATATTTACTTTGTGAAACTTTGTATGTCTGTCTATATTAATTAGTCTAATGTTACAATAATAATTACCTATCTGTAACTTGAACCAGGGACGTATACTAGATAGGGGTCCAACATGTGTACCCCCTAATTTTTACGCCACTGGAAAAATTTTGGTTTTGACATATTTTTCTAAATTCTCTACCTTTCTAGTACACAAAATGCGTAAGGTTTGTTATGTAAATTATCAACAGTTTTTGAAATATTCAACATTAAATAGGTCGTTCGGTAATTATAAAAGTTATTGTTTCTTTTTTTAAGTAAGTGAATTAAGTAAATATTCTACAGCCGAAGTTTGTCCATTTATTCTTTGACACCCTGTATAAGAGATCCCGCTTACAAGTATTTCATTCTCTCTCTGGTTGTTTTTTTTTTTATTTTTTATGCACATCTCGCGGCCGCGACTCACTGCATACTAATATAACAGCCTGTAGTTTAGCTATCTTTGAGATGGATTAATATAATGCATATATTATTTACTTTATGGGAAATCTGTATGGCGTCGATAGTGGAATATAGAATCACTCTGTATATGGCCATTCTTAACTTATAAAATAAAAAAATAATCTAATTATTTTAAACTTGTATAACATTAAAAGGGAAATTATTCATAATTATTATTAACAACAGATGTAATACAGTGCTCGTTTTTTAATTATTTTTGCATGTCTTTCATTTTATCTACCTTATTCTTTATTTCGAAGGTTTGTAGACTTTGACTACCTGCATATCCATCCAAAGAAAATAATCGCAACTGTTGCTGTAGATTCGCTTTTTCACTAAAATTGTATCATTGACATATTTGAATTACTAATAAAGAAAAAAATACCTTGCTCTTTTCTTCTGAAACTCTTCTTCTACCTTTTGCATGGCATCTAGTTCTCTGATTCTTTCCTTTTCCCTTTTCTCAGCTTCCTTAGATAATTTAACAGATAGTCGTTTCTTCTCTATTTGTCTAATTGTACTTTTAAAGGTATACTTTTTTGGTTTTCTTTTTTTATTAAAAGACAAATCATCAGAATTTGGTTTAGGGTCCTGTAGTGGCTGTGGTTGTAATTCAGGGGATTTTTCTTTCAGTTCTAGCATAATATTTTCGCACGATTTCGATGTTAAATGGCAACTATCATTAATATATCTTCCAAATATATTTTTAGTGGTATGGTTTGGAGACAAATCAAGTTCTGGTAGATACATCAATCGCGATGCTCTATTAATATGCGAATAAGACTGTACATGACTTCCTTCGTGCGTTTTATATCTCTCTAAAGAATGAATGGCATTTGTTAGTGAATTTGGAGCCGATTTACTTAAAAACCAATTGTTGTTTTTTTCGTTAAAATAATTGTTATGTAAAAAAACTTTCTTATTCGATAAATTACCCCACACACCAGACAACGACTTTTTAAATTTCTGTATACCGTTGTGTTGGACGGAGGTTACCTCTTCCGTCATATACGTTGCTAGGTGATTCTCTCGAGGTAATGATAAACTAAATACATGTGGTCTTGCACATGTTCGCACTTTTTGTTTTACACTTCTATGTAAATCATCTCCGCTTGAATCGTCTAGGTCCTGTTGTGGGGTCCATGAAGTTGTTTGTTGTTCTTTTTTTGCACGATTCGTCTATAAGAAAAATATTAAATTATTGGACTTGTTAATTTAATATCGGTTTTTTTTGTAATACTACTAACGATTCTCATTTTGGAAACACTATCTTCGTTATCATCATTAATGATATCATCATCATAATAGTACACAATAGGTACACCATCATCCCCCGATATTCCAGAATCTCCTGATTTATCATTACAAGACCTAAATAAGAGACTGTTACATTTTTAACAGTAAATTAAAACTAACTTTACCTTCGTCCAGAATTAAACAGATAAGGAAGTGGTCTAGAATATTTTTCAATCTGTTCGTCCATCAGTAAGGGAAGATCATCAGTAATTACAGTACCTCCTAAACCTATGTCAGTTTCACCTGCATCGACACTGGCTCCATAGCTCTTTGTTAATATAGGCCTTGGTGTGGTACTCGCATTATTCTCATTAGCATCTAAAGACAAAAGGCGCCATGCTGCTAATGGAGAAAATCTTGGTATTTCTAATTGTTTTTTTGGTAATATAGGCCGTAGTTTCAAATTAATTCCTGTTCTAATTGTTTCACTCTCATCCGAATCAATGTAACTTGATACGTCTGACTCTGACGACTTTTGCATATACATATTGATATTTGAGTTTTTATAAATATCTTCTTTGGCAGTGCTGTTTCTTGAAGTTTCATGCATACCAAAGTAAAAAAGTTGTTTAGGTCTTGAATCAACGTCTTTGTTAATCTGATATATAGGTTTAAGAGTTGGCGACATTTCCGGAGTGTAAGATTTCTTTTCAGATGATTGTATTAATATTTTTTTTGAGTTATCTTCCAAACTTTCAATAAACTTTTTCTTCAAATTTTCAGGAATGGCTATTTTTTTTCTAATCAATGTTTTTGGCTCAAAACTATAATCACCTTTATCTATTTGCGGTTCCTTTTCAATATAACTAAAATGCTTTGTAACAGCTTCCAATTCTGCGGTAAATGGAGTGGAAACTTCAGGTAAAGAAAGATGTTTAGAATTATAAATGTTTCTGATACTATTTAAATTAGGTAAATCGTCTTCATTTAAGTGACTAGATTGTTTTTTTGTTTCTACTCTGGTTTTAAATAGCCTTTCCTTTCTAGTGGGAAGTGTAGGATTTATTATATTTATTTTATTTTTTGTTCTTGCAGTTATTTTGTAGCCATTCTAAAAAAATAGTTATGAAAATTACCCATGTCATTTTAAAAATGGATACTTGACGGTTAGCTTCCATTGGAGACAGCTTCTTCAAGAGTTGCGACTATGGAGCGTATAGAAGGAGGGCAATCTCTAATGGACAACACGTTTAAAATGTGGGCAACATTTTATACGCAACTAATGGTACATAAAATAACCGACGCGGCGCTGACGATCGTATGTTGAAAAACTGTTTGTAGATTGAATAGATCCATAATCTCAAATAACGTTTTTTATTTAATGAACCACCCAATTTTTATAAAATACATATCTTTTAAAAGTTTACGTAATGAATTAAAATTATTATTTGAAAACAAGTCAAAGGAAATGTCAAAACTCGCTTAAACTGTCATCAACAGTCGATCAACAGCGCCACCAACTGGCTTCCAAAATTGGTTCCCTTTTTCTAACGTTGCGATGTGCCTCCTTCTATACCCTCCATAGTTGCGACAAACTCGATAATTCAATATGTCAAACAAGGCTGCTGCGGTTCGTGTTCTGCTTATTTATGTCCTTGGGTTCTAGATGGTGGAGCACGAATGGCGGAAACTGTATTGGTGTGAATCTGGACGGCGGCAACTGGGATGATAGGAGCTTGGTTAGCGCCGGCAACGGAAGTGGAGGTTTTTGCTGTGATGATTGAGTTCCATAGTGGTAACGGGTAATATGCTTCTTTTCTATTGATGTTTTCTGGGTGTGTGACTGTCCAATCCTGAGTTTATACATGACTGGTGTTCTTTGATTTTTGATTTACACTAAACGTCTGGTTTCACCAATGTGAAAAAGGTTTTACACTTTCCTTGAGAAGATGTGTTAGGGAATACATATATATCAGAAATGCTCTAGAAGTGAAGGAATTTGGACTCGAAGCTATGTTTTGATTGGGACAGAGAGGGATTGAAATGATGATTTATACTTCTTTCGATAATTGGCTTACTATAACCGTGTAAAAATAAGAGCAGATTTGACGTAAACAAGTACGTTGGAAAGATTTTCAAAGTAAGAAATAAATATGACCCAAGTCGTTTGGGCACAGTATAGTGTGTTGTTGGTGTGTGTCGGATTTCCGTAAACAGAATAGCCTATTGTACAAATTGGTTTACGGGATAGAAAATATCTAAAACTGGTAGAAATTTGACGGTATTAACTTCCACAGTTAGTTTTATGTTGGGAGGTAGGTTGTTGATGTGGTCCAAAAACTGTTTTATGTTTAGTTTCTGCATTTTTGGGAGACCATAAATCCTGAGGCAAACGGAGTTTTTCTGTATTGTTTTTTGAATTTTAGGACGTCTGATTGCTTTATGGGTGCGAAGATTTCCCATTCTATTTTGAAAGTCGATTTAAGCTTTTTGATTTTATCATTGTACTGGAACTTGTCCAAGGTAATAGTAAAATTGCCTTTGTCAGCCTGTAGAATATTGCTATTTGAATTATATTGTCTGTCGGAATTTTATTGGTGCGATAACAAATTAAGTTGAGTCCTTTAGAATGTAAGAAAGTCTAATTGAGAAAATGTAATGAGATAACAATAAATCTCATTACATTTTTTGTAGTATAGACATGAATTTGGGTTGAAGATATTTAAATTTTGGTTAAAATCTTGTGGTATTTATTTATTTATAATAAATAAGCCAATTATGAAAAAAAAGCATAAATTGACATTTCAATCCTCCACCGTCCTAAAACATTACTTCGAGTCCAAATGACATTAATTATGTAGCTTTTCTGCAATATATTCATTCCGTGTAAAAGAAGGTGTAAAAACCTCCTTCAAACCACTCAATAAAACCGCGATGTATCGTACATATGGAAAATATTCTTTATCTTTTATTTAATGGGTCTACATAATTCCATGTTTCTATGGTCTACATTGATAAACCGGCCAAAGTTCCACATTAGTACAACAGGAAGATAAGAGAAAGTATAGAAATCAACAAACACCCAGAAAAATTAATAGAGAAGGAAGGTTATTACCGGTCACCAATATGAAAACTCAGTCCTCACAACGACAACCTCCCGTCATCCCAGTTACTGCTATCAAGATTTTCACCAATACATTTCCACCGCTCGTGCTCCACCAACTAGAACCCTATGTACATAAGCAGAACACGAACCGTTGCAGTCTTAGATGAGTTTTGCCTTTGGCATGGTTTACATACTGAGTTACCATGCTCGTCTCAATTCCTCCCATATAATGGAAGCGAAACTATCTCGAAATTGACAAGGTATAATTCCTGTTAAACACAATATAAACATTTTGTTATTGTCTTTATACTAACCATTATGGGAGGTGAAGGAGCTTTATATTTTTTTTTCGGTCTCTTTTCAAGAGATGCATTACTTGCCAAAACGCATCTTAAATCGGGTTCAGATACAAATACCTTCATCTGAAATTAAATTAATATGATTTATACCTGTATGCTTGAAAGTGATCTGTACCCACCTGTTGACTAGAAACATTATTACTACCATATTTATCATAATTGTTACTAAGTTTAGATTGTTCTGCCATTTTATGACAAACTTTATTTTCATATTCTCTTTGATCAGTACAAATTTGTTCCTCAAAAGTTTCTAAATACCCCTTCTAAAATTAATTACAAAATTATGACTTACGTACGTACTATAAGTATATATACTAACTGTTCTTTCTTTCGTTGATCCAATATGTCTTCCGCTGATAGTTCCCCCTGATTGAAGAATTTCCCCATTATTTGTGGTTCTTAGTTTTAACTTTGGCGTATTTTCTGGAAGAACTTTGTACTGACAATTTAATTTTACCTGAGATTGATAAGATTTTGGAACTGATTGGGTCCATTGCTCCTTTGGAATGGTATTTTCTGTTATTTTATTTTGACTGGCACTATTTCCCATATCAGCACTTTCCGTGCTTTCGATAGATCATATTCTAGAAAAACATAAATTCTTTAAATTACACATTCTTTAATACGTTTTAATATAGTGAAATTTAAATTCTGATAAAAGATTTTATAAACAAATGAAGAGGGGCAAACCCATATAACTTTTGGAATACATTAAATATTAATTTTTTATAAGTTAAATAATTGTCAACTTCGCTAAAAAATTATTCGATTCTATTAGCTAACGAATTTATATTATCAAAATAACTGCCTACTTGGCTAAAAATAATTCGATTCTATTGGCTGAAAAATTTGTATCCTACTGAAAATCTGTATCATTATGAAAAATATTTTAATCTTTTAATTAGCGTATTATAAAATAGGAGTGGAAAATAGTATATTATTCAACGAGAATATAATAATGACTATTATTCACGAGGGTGTAGTTGTATTTGATGAAATATTCCATAAAAATTACCATTTTAAATATTGCTACGATAATATTTTCCATCCACGGCTTGGTAAACGATAATTAAAAATCGCCCAGTAGACTTTATTTAAATTCAATTTAATTATGATTTCCAAACACCATTCAAATGTAGAACACATTTCAAAATTTAAAACAATGTTTGTTTGATAAACACTTTTTTATTTGGTTATGCTTTGGTCTCCGCAAGGTCAATAAAAAAAAACTTAATACCGCCCACTGAGAAGAATGGGGTTTTTTGGGGTTTACCTGAAAACCGTCTGTACTCGATATCGAGTGATATAGTTAAAACGGCAGATACAATAGGCGTCTCTACTAATCCCCTTTAAAATCAGAAGGTTATATATTTTGATTTAATCTTGTGTACCCGCCTCAGCCCTTATTTCCAGGTAACACTGAATTCATTGGAATGTGAAAACAAAAAACCCTTTTTGCACAACAAAGGTGCACTCTGCAAATATGAATTTATTCACCCAACGAGGATCTTCCTAACGAAGATAATCTCACTTTTTCAAAAATTTTTAACAGTGTTTCAAACACTTCCTTATTCGTTCCCTAATTTTTAAATTTTAAAGTTGAATTTTCATGTATCCCCATATATTCCTACCCCAACGTTCCCACATATTTTATATTTATGGATTTGTTTGTTTTTTGATTTTATCATTAGTATTAAATTTTATGGCCTGAATATGGGTCGTTAGCCGAAACTAGTTGCCCCCCTAAATCTTTGTTTTTGAATATATGTGGTACATGACTTGGAGTTTTATTTCTATTAAGAATTTGACCACATTTGAGAAATGGATAATCTATTAGATTTATATAATTATTGATTTTCATCTCGGCCAAGCCTTTTATTGCAAACTTCAAAAATTGGGGCCATCTGGTAAATATCAAAATAAGAATTCTGATATAGGAAAATGACTTCGGACTACATTCTGATTAACATATTTAGATCCCAATGAGGTTGGTGATCGTTTAGCATTTGATTTATTTGAGAAGTTACCAAAAAACGAAAAATTACAAAACTATTCGTATTATTTAGTAGAAAACTATATTAGTGATGTGGTTTCTTTTCCATCTTCCTTGTTTGTCTGAGGCAAGTGAATCGGTTTTAAGAACAACCAATTTATGTGAATCCTTCTATTCCAATTTAAAATCTCATTTTTATGAGCCTCACCTAATCTATATAAATTTATGGATGTGTTAAAAGGACTTGAAAATTGAAAGTATAAAAATTTATTATTTCAATATAAAAAGAATGTTATAAATAGAATGCATTTTATTAAATGCGTATAATTTGGTTACTTAATAAAACATTTTTAATTAATTATTATTGTATATTTTATTATATGTAAAATGATTAAAACATGTTTATTAAAATTGTGCACTCTATACCTATTGAAAAATAATAATTGAATTTTATAGTTTTTATTTATTCGTAGGTATATGGGCTACCTTTATTACTTTTGTCGTTTAACTAGTTGCTTTTGATTTCTGGTAACCCCCATTACCCCGTTATTGAGGTATATCGGAAGCTACACACCAAAGTGAATTTAAGTATTAATATTTCAGATTTTCAAGTGTTTTTTAAGTTATCCCAAATACCTTTTAATAATATGTCACGCATACGTAAGGCGTTATATTTAAAATGACTTAAATGTACTTGTTTTCGGTCATACCGAAAGTGTTCTACGATAATACGGATAAAACTGTAAAGGAAGTTTCAAACAATCGACTCAATAAATGAATAAAATAGATGTAGGATTAATTCAAATTATCCTTTGTAAAATTTTCTAATAGAAAATATCAAAAATTTCATATAGTTTTACAAAAAAAATCGTTTTCTTATAAAATTATTTGTAATTTGCTACTAATTTTAAATCAAAACTACCTATTGTTATTTGAATATTCTTCTTAAATATCAAATATATTGATTTGATTCCTTAGTTAATTTTGAACACAAAACGAATAACCTTTCGTTGTGCTATAACTAGGCGTTTATGAGATAAATAGTGTGTCTCAAAAACTTTATATTCTCTATAGCAAAGTGAAAGTTATTCGTTTTAAATTAAAATTAATCAAGGAAACAAATTTTAATAAAGTTGCAATGTTTGTACCATTGGCGCAACAATTTGGATACAAAAAAAGTAATCCGAAAGTCACTGGTTGGGTTAGTCAGATATCTAATTTTTGATACTAAATATTTTTTAATACAATTTCACTCATATGTTAAAAATGCCATATACTAATACAAAAATCGTAATTTTTTATTTGTCATTTACCCAAGTAGGAAGAGAAAATATAGCTGGATACAAAATGGATAAATACCATGTGTTTTTGTTATTTATTATTGTGTCATGTTATATTAAATTTGAAAACAATATGTATCGATCTGGTAATATTTCGGAAGAAGAAATAATTAAAGAAATAGAAAATTATTATTATTTAAATTATATTATAATTGAAATATTTCTTTATTCATGGAATTGTCTTACCAAATACCATTCGAGCTCAGATTTTGGGCAGGATATTTTTTAAGTTTCTTGTATTTAATTTCATATAGGCAATTTAACTCGATCTATTTGACAAAATCACCCGACCTAACGGTCTCGTGATGAAAATAAGTACTAGAAATGAAACATAAAAATATACGGCCAAATCTGACCTCTCATGGTATTACCCCCGACAATTATAAACCAAAGTTAATATTCTATTCAAAATGTTTACATCCTGTAGCTTAACCACGCTTAGCTACCTATGAAATTTGAAGAAAAATTTTCTGTAGGTCATTGGCAGTCGAATTTTGAATTATTCGGTGCGTGACTACGACCTCCATTTCTTCAGAAATTATCCAATGTTCGATCCCTACGATTTATTTTTACAAAAATGTGGGATCGGTTAGAGTAGCGTAATGGGGCCTAATAAACTCAAATATTTCCTTATTACCATTGAGAATGCTAGATAGATATCATTGCATAACGAACTTTTTTAAATCAAAAAAATTATGCTTTTGCATAAAATGTAAATTATGTATATTAAATATCACCAGTGGCGTTCACCCCACTTTCAACGTCACTGTAGAGAATACAAAAATTGTAGTTTTTAAATTTTCCATTTTTTTTTAATAAAATTATTTGTAATATTCTAAATAAATTTAGTCCTTTTTATTATAAATGGCCAGAACAAAAACCGATATCCATTTGTGCTTATTTTTAAGAGTAAAGAAAAACTAAATAATATTTGATAAAAGGGCTGAATTAATAAAAATACGTAAATTATGAAAAACAAAATAAATTTTTGATAAAAATACAATTTATCATATAAAAAATGGAGATTCATAGAAGAAATATGGCTTTGGGGAACATGTAATGGAATATTCAATAGTATTATGGTTATAAAGAAGAGCAGCAACAATTAAGAATATATAAAAAATTAAGATCTTAAAAAAAGTAGATTTCAAAATCATCATCAACGAAGGTGTACATCAGAAGAGGAAGAAGAGGATTTTAGCAGGGAACTTAAATTTAATAATTTTCTATAGTTTATGATTTTTCATTTAGTACACTACCTATTGAGATAAATCATCAAAATTTTATATTGATATATAATTATAATATCTATCTATATATAGAGTGATTCTAAATTCGGTACCAGTAATACTTTTCGGAAAATAATCAACGTTTCTCTAATATAGGCATATCCAAAAATCCATCGTTTTCAATATAAGTGTCAAACTTAATTAAATAATAAAAGTTATCAAGACCTTAATAATCAAGGAAGAAATTGTAGGGGCTAATCTAGACAAATAAATATAAAAAGTTTTAGAAGTATTACCATTGACGTTTGCCAGGGTTGGATAGTTTTTTTACTGCACCTACTACACCACTACACAAAATGCAAAGATTTTTACATTTTTAATTGTTCTATTTGTTTTTAATTAAATTATGTATAACATTTCACTGTTCTAAATTTTGTAGTTTTCATTATGAGTGCAGGAGAGAAAAATAGGTGAGAATAAGTAACAGATGTATGACAGGTTTGTGAAATTGTTTGTTTTTTGGAATTTGACTAATTGGTTTAAAAAAAATTCGGAAGGAGAAAAAAAAAGAAAAAGTAATTATTAACTTCTACAGAGAATTTGAAAACAGAAATTGTATTGGACATAAAGAATAAAAGAAATTTTTACAAGATGTATCGGGTAGTATATTTTAGTTTTGAAATATATTAGTAAGAATTAGTAGTGTATATAGTATATAAGTAGAAGCAAAAGGCTCGAAAGAGGTTGGGAGAGAAATTTTACGCCAGAGTGAAAATTTTAAGAAGTTTTTTTTTTTAAATATTTTGGCTATTTATTTTTTATGGTGGTGAAATCCCAAATTTCAAATGTTTATTTTGAATGTTGATATGTACACAAAAATAATTATATTCTTTGGGTTGTTTTTTGAACAAATTTATATTAGAATAATTTTTTTAATAACAATATCTTTGAATTTATTAAATTGGGGCACTTTATAACTGCATATTTCAATGTAATATAATAGTTTGTCACGAAAAAAATAAATCGTGATAAAAATGCCCCGCATGACTTACAAATCAATAATCACGCATCACATTTGTAAAATATTTTTAATTTAAATTCTTTAAATAGTATAAAATATTTATACAATGGAAAATCATAATTACTTATTATGAAGAAAAATAAACGTACTTGTAAATTCAGAGATAAAATGAATATGTTGATTAAAAATTATGTCTATGTTTAAATTCACTTTTTATTATGAAAAATTGCAAATAGATAAAAAATTAAAAAGAGAATATCATATTTTAATTTTAACTTAATATTTATAAAATATTTTCTAAATTTTAGTAGGCTTTGTGTTTATAGGATTTGAAATCCAAGCAACATTTTCGCATATATTTGAATTTAAAAGTACTTTACACTTCAATAGAAATCATTATTTTTTAATTACCCTGTATACCATTAAATATTTAACAAATGCTTGATATTGATTTCTAAGTAATGCAGGATTTTTTATTAAGAATATTTTTTTGTGAAGTGTAGCACATTTTTTTCCGTTTGTAGACAACTTTTTAGGGCACACTACTTTGTGTACAGTGTGCCCCATTTAGGTGGGAATGTCACTCACTTATTACTGTTAATACTTGGGTTAATTTTAAATTTGGTTAGTAAAGCAATTCTTTTAAAATAATCAAATTCGACATCGATCACTGGCGTACAAAATTAAGTGATAAGGTCATTTTTTTAAAAAATTATATTAGAGATTTTTTATTCCACTTTTGATTTTGGATTCGAAGCATTTTTATTACTAATTATGAATTAATTAACGAAAAATTCATTTTTTATGTAAAATCAATGCATATAGACAGTGGCGGACTGATCAATGTGGCGCGATCGCCACTGGGCCCTCGTCGGTCCCAAAAAGTGTACTGAAGGCTCTTTCGTCCTCTTACCAAACAAAAAAGTATTTCAAGATTAGGTGCATTGCATAAAAAAATATGGATAACTTATAATTTTAAATTATTCAAAATTAATGACTTATCATGGGCCCTCAGAACAAATCGGAACAATAACCAACTAGTGTCAGTCCGCCACTGGATATAGAGATTCTGGAACATTAAAGTGAAAACAACGGCTAAAATCGAGTCCAAAATCAAAATATCGCTAATATTTATTTTTTTAAATGGTTTGTTATTTACGCTTTAATTGTGTACGCCATTGATTACTAAATAGATTTAAAATTAACTGAGATACAAGGGTAGTTCCAATTTAAATGGGTAATAATGTATATAATAATTAAATTATATTAGATTTACTTTTTCGAATGAAGAATTAAATTTAAACTTACATTTATCATCATTAAATGAGTGTCTTGCTGTAGTTGATGAGAATCACTTTCACACTAAGGAGAGTTCTTTCCGGTTAAAATAATGAAAGTTACCGAAATGCATGAATATAATATGTATGTATTATCTCTAACAGTTGCCTTGAGCAATTTGATTTTCACTTTTTATTGATCTTCCTTAAAAGTCTTTAATTAACGCGTTCACGATTTATTTATTTACTGCGATGTCTATTAAAAGAAAATACTAATTTGAACTTTCGGAAAATGTAAAATGCGTGCGTTAAAATAATAAGAACTAATAAAAAGAAGACCAAAAGATTAAAAGTTATCTAATATTAATTTCTTATTCTGCAAGTTATATGGATGCTGAATATTACCTAAACAGGAATTTAGGAAAGAACGCGAGTTGGGCCATCGTAGATACAAGGCTTGTGTTGTGATTTTATGAATGGACAATTTCAATTTCTCTCAATTTGCAGTTATCTAATTCCATATATTATATAAAAACTTAAAAAGTGTAGAGTTTGAAAAAAAAATATATTCCGCAGTTATAAATGGCACAGATTTAAAATCTGAATAAAAATGATTTTTTTTGGCAAAGAAAGTTTATCGTTTATCTTTCGTAAATTTAAAATAGCTAAGTACCTAACTTAAAAGATTCTGTTTTCATAAAATGTGTAGGTGTAGGTATTTATTAAAAAAATTGACATAACTGTAATAAAAGTAGATATGTAATTGTAATTAATATAGATGTGAATAAAAAGTGATTGTTAACTTACCTGTACTGATTTGGATTCTCTGATGCATTTATTCAAATAAACATAGCAAATTTCCCTTTGAGCGTGAAAAATTGGATGTAAACCAGTTGATTATAATTATAAAGTACTCTCTAGAATTCAACTATCGTATCTACATATTCTTTTACACTTACACCACTTGTGGGCATTCCATATGCAAGCAAGTACTAACACAATCACCATGCACTTTACTTTTACTTCTATATCTGACATTCACAGCATAGCATACACTCCATACAACTACGAACACGACACGAATGTCTACGCCTCACCGCAACAGTTAAAACAGTAGTTACCAATTGTTAGCGGTACATCGGGTATATTAAATTTCGCTGCCTAGATTATATTATACGAGTCGTTGGATCGGCTGGCCGTTATTTTCTCTTCTTGCACTGAAGATGCTTCCATGTAACCTGAGAAACGTATTATTATTGGAGTCATATTCGATAAACAGTTAAATTTCATTAAATATATTTGTAATATTTCAGTTAGTATTTCTATTATCTCAATAAGTTTTGTCGTCATTATACAGGGTTGTATTTAATCTGAGGATCTAAAGACAATTTGCGGTAATACTTACAAAAAATTTAATGGGCGTCAAAGTGAAAGTAATAAAAAAGATTTACTGCTGTTATTCTAAAACGGTAGAGCATTTTTTTTATTATTTTTACAACCCCATTTACTTTGAAACTTTGGCATTATTTGTGCGCATCTGAATATATATTCATATTTATTTCAAAACTTTTTGTTCATTATTTGTAAAACTGTTTGTTTAAAAGATATTGTTTTCAATATGATGTTATAACACAAAATGAGCTAATCGATAATTGTTTTAGAAGAAGTAAATTTGGGATTAAAAAAACTTGTGGTTTTTGCCGCTTGTCCACTTTACTGAACAAGAACGAGCATTTCTCTTCCGGGAATATCATGCACGTTGAGGGGTTCAGATACACCTGTAGCTTGGCCCACGTCGCTCTGGTTGCAATCCTAGTGCCTTTCCTGGGCGGGTTTTATAATGGATGAAGTTTACGGTTTTATAATGGATGAAGTTTACGGTTTTATAATGGATGAACTAGAAATAAATACTGAAGAAATAATTATTACGGACCAGAATTATAAAAGTTTAAACAAAAGTCTTCAATTTATCGAATTATTTAATTTTCATTATTAAAACTGTAGAAAATGCGTAGATGAAGTGAAACGTTTTTATTACTATGAGAAAAAAAATTAAAATATTTTTTTTTGAAAACATATATTTTAAGGAAAGTATCATTTAAAGAGAAAATAAAGGGAAAACCCAACGTTGCGATCATTTGTGAAACAATTTTTTTTTGATAAGGTGAAAGAAAGTTACGATAATATCGTAACAAAAAAATAAAAGGATAAAGTTAACGAAAAAAAAAATGCACCACGCTAAAGCTATATGTTTCGATATCATAAAATGTGTCGTATGATACTATCGTTAATCGCCAATGGTTCGGAAAAGAAACAACTGTTAAGTAAACATTTAGTGTCCGGAAAATTTTCAATAGCCGGAAATATCTATTCGGTAGAAATCATATCCGGAAAAATGATGTATCCAGAAAAAGAAACAGCTATTCGTTTAGTATCAGGAACAAAGTTGTTTTTCGCTAAAAGTTCCAATTATATGGTAGAAATTATAACTTTCCGATAAAAAATTGTATTCTTAAGAGGGGCGTCGAAACGGGCTGTCACGATTTCAGTTGGCAATACTGAAATTGACGAGAAAAATTGACGATTTTGTAGAATACAAATCTCGAGAACGAAAGTTTTGTTTGTAGAAATATTTATACCAATAATAGCTTATACATTGGAATAGGACATCTCCTTTTTTGAACTAAATCTAAGCAGTAATAAAGAAGATATCAATCATTTAGTGAAGGTATGTTTTTGACATTTTTGACAATTTGTGATCACCAATTTTAACGTAAAAAGGAGATGTCCTAAATGAGGCATCCAGTATTAATTTCTGAAAGTATTAAATCTCAAAAATTTATATTTCTCGAGATTTGTATTCTAGAAAAAAAAACTTATGCAACTTGTGGTACACAAGTTCAGGCATTTTCTGCGTGAAAAGTGGTGCTTTTTGGTTAGCATTTTTAACAATTTATACAACCAAGATTACAAATGAAATTTATTAAAAATATGACCTGCCATAGTGTTATTGTCATTATCAGCTGACTGTTTTGTTAGGTTATAGAATCATGTCGTTTATTTTGCAACATATTTTAAACTATTTAAACAAAACAAATTAGAATGAACTAAAACCAGTTCTTCAGTTTCAATCATTTTTATTAAGTTGAATCGTGCGAATTAAAACAAACGTGATCAAAATACGTTTTGACAAGTAGGACTTTGGTGATTGTTACAGTAATCTTATGAAAATGTGCAGTTCAAATAATAATAATACATATTGTGATGTGTATTGTGTAGTGTATAAAAATCGACTCTTACTAATAAACTACAGAAGAGGTGTTTCTTACTACATTACTAGAAAAATCTTATCTTTTAAACAATATGTATTGGCGATCTTATATTAACATTTGGCATAATTTCCTTGAATTTTTCATCATATACTTATTACATTAAATATGTCACCAAGGAGAAAGAGAACAACGAACCCTTATATGCCTGTATCAGATGCATTAAAAATTAGTGTTCGTAGTTTTAAGCGAATAAAACAAGAAAGTACTACGGTAACAGAAATTGTAATGAATGTCCAGTCGCACAATGTACTCAAAAGAAAGACTGATAATATAAGTGATTTTAAATTCGGGTATAACTCGCAACAGTACTGAGCAGCCCTGTCACTGGTATTTCACTTCTGCCTACTTATTTTGTATGAATATGTGAACGTAAAACTCAAAAACGCCGAAAAAGACTGTAATAAAGGTAATTAGTGATACAAATCATATATTAATTGTTAAAATAAATATTTTGTATGTACTGAAAAGAAATAAAAGATTTGGTTTAAAGTTAATTATTAAATTTATTTTTTTACAAATACTAATTTTACAATCATGCTAATGTTAAGAAAAATATATACAATAAAATAGTAACAATATTTCAAAATATGAACAAGAAAGTGATTAAGGGAATTTATGATCCAATACTAAAAATCTGAAAGATACTAAAAGAACTTTGTATTAATAAAATTGAAGGCTTAAAATATAAGAATCTGAAAGACGTTTTATTAGTAAATGCAATAACAAAATAAAAAGGGGGTAATCCCACCCAACTATTTGAACACTCCTAGTAAAGTAATTGTTTAATCAATTCTGATAAAAATTTTAATGAATATTTTCAATATTCTCTAAAATTAATAGTACACGAGATACAAACAAAAAAGTTATTTTGAAATCATACATACTCTTAATTTCATCCTGTATATCTTTGATATCAATTTATTAAGTTTATTAGATTTAGAAACTTTTATCAAGTGTGAAATTTTCTGTAAAATTAATAGTATAAGATGTACAAACAACAGTTATTTTATAATAATTTAAAATTATGAAACATTTCATACACATCCAAAAATAACTCTATTATAATGACAAAAATTTGCTATAAATCTATTAACACGTTTAAATGTTATAGGGGTGGCCCATGACCCATTTACACAAGGTATAAAAAATTTTTGGAATGATTTTAAAATCAATAAGTAATTCATATTTCATTCAATTTTATTCAAAATGCGAAGCAGAGCTTTTTTTAAGATTTTCTGGATCAAAATGCATAAATAAAGTTAGTTTAAAAAACTGAAAAAAAATCTAATTTTTTGTCAAAACTTTTTACATTTTTGACTTTAACTTCTACAAATAATATTTTAAAATTATGAAAAAAAATTATTTGTTTTATACTTTTTGATAAAACAAAATTACAATAATTTAAAAAAAAACATTTTTTGAAAGGTGAGAATCCCATTTTAATATCTTTAATGTTTTTAAAGTTATTCAATTTAGTTTAAAATCGTAATACAATTTAAAAATTTTTTTAAAAATCCTACAATTTTTTTAATAAAATTTTGAAAAAAAAAATCGTAATTATATAAAGTTTTTCTTACAAATTTAATAGTATTTTTTTTATTTTAATATTAAAATTTACCTAAACAAAAAAATAATTTAATAGGATAAAAATATTTAAAAATTAAAAATTTAACACAGACAGACATCATGCTAAAAATGGTATAAATGGATTCAGGTGACCTCAAAACGTAAAGATCCGTTAAAATCTGGGTATGGCTAAAAAATCATGATTGCAATACTTTCCTTCGATAAAACTTTGTTGGGTTCGGCAATTAATAAAAGTACCAATTAGAAATTAAATGAAATAAAATTGAAAAGGACTTTATATTATTTGTTAGTCTCAAAAACCTGTTAATTTTTTTTATTGTTAATTGTATACATTAATGGAAATTTGTTACAAATATTATTTATTGACATAATAAAAAACAGTTAAGTTGAAATAAATAAACAGTTAAAATAATACTTAATTTTTAGGTCACTTTAATAAATTACATAAGGCATCAAACACTTTTGGATCGGGTAAACCTGTATTAACGTTATCATCTTTTATAAAATCATAATCAAAATGTAGTCTTATGTTTTGTTGAATATTTCCAAGTTAGTTGTTTTTAAAAAGTAATTTTGTTTTTGACTTAAGAATTTCCTTAAGATATGTTGGTTCTTTCAAAGTTTATGGAACTTCTGCATCTTGTACATCTTCACTCGTTAAACAATAACTAAAAGACAAAATACAACAATAAAGTCCATTCATTTAGTTTACACCAATATTCAATTAAGAACTGAAATAAGCTGCAAACTACTTATTCCACTTTATTTTTTCTTGTTCAAAATGAGACAGGCAGTGAGAGGCTTCTATTAGGTCATGTCTGAGCTCTACCTCTTAATTGAATATCGGTATAAACTAAATGAATGGACTTAAAACCAATTTTCATTGATTTGGTAACATTACTTACGAAGTACTTGTGTTATATTTTATATTAATATATAATAAAATATTTAGAAGTCATGAAGATCTTTATTCTTTGGGCTCATGACAGACAAGTCCCTCCAAAACATCGTGACGTGTCTGTCAGTGTATTGCCAACTTAGTACAAGTTACCAACATAATATAACATCCTTCCTTTTCTAAATATAAACAAAATAAATAAAATACTAATAAAATTGTAAGTAAAATTATAAAACTAAAAATCTAACAAATAGTCTTTATATTTGACTGGTAAAGATTTCTGTCGTTCTGGTCTTGTTTTTATTAGAGTAGCTGGTGCATACTCTATCCGTGGTTGACACTTTCGATCGTCTGGTGATCTTTCCAATACTCCTGTTGAGCCTCCAAGTGTTTCATCAATTTCAAAATTTAATTCGTTTGACAAACACAATTCATTCTGTTCCGCCTTACTGGAGCACGGGTATTGATCATCATTTCTCTTCATGTTCACCATTCTTTTCTTTACATCTTTAGGTGTTAAGTCCAGATTTATGTCTGTCGATCTTTTGTCGTTAGGGTATACATTTTGTTCAGCTTCAAAAGGTCGTATATGGACGTTATCCCTTTTATAGGAAGAACCATTAACATTAACTAAAAAGGATCTGTCTGATAATTGTCTTTCGACTATCCCTGATGACCATTCTGAATTTTTTTGAGGATGAACTTGTACTGCCACTGGTTGACCTATCTTGATTTCCGGATATTTTTTGGTTTTCTGATCATAGTAATATTTAGCCTTTTTTCGTTCATATTCTATATTGTCTGGTACATGCTCAATAATTTTAGGATGAAGATTTTTTATTATAGTAGGTATACCACATCTAGTTTGTCTTGAAAATAGTCTAGCATTTGGACTGCTACCAATTTTGTTAGGTGTATTTCTCCAGTGTAGTAAGTTATACCAAATATTTTGTTTATTATGATTTGATTTTTTTATTAGGGTTTTTGTAATATTTACTGCTGCTTCTGATTTACCATTAGCTTGCTGATGATGAGGTGCTGACATAACATGTTGAAACTCCCATTTTCTGGCAAATTCTCTAAATTCTGAACTATCGAAATTTGTTCCATTATCTGTACAGCACTGCATGGGTATACCATGTCTACTGAAATTATTTTGACACATTTTTATGGTACTTCTAGGGGTTAAATCTGGAAGTATATCAAGTTCAAAAAAATCTGAATAATGGTCAACTGTCACAAGAAATTTTCTTTGCTTTCCTTCGTACATTTCGGTAAACACATCCATTGATATGTATTGGAATGGATATTCTGGTATTGCATGAGAAAGCATTTCTGGTTTTCGTTGACAGCTCTGAAATTTTGAACAAGTTTCACAATGTTGAACTTTCGCTTTAATTTGATCTGCCATTCCAGGCCAGAAGAGATTTTCTTTACATAATTTAAGGGTAGCCTCTATCCCATTATGACTAACATGACATTTATCCACTAATATTTTTCGAAGTGAATATGGGACAATTATTCGATCATTTCTTAGCACTAATCCATCATGAATTGACAACTCATTTTTGTACTGGTAATACATCTTCACATCATCGGTTACCTGTGACTTATATTCTGGAAATCCATATATAATATATTCCATTAATTTTTTTAAAGTGGGATCATTATTCGTCTCAGTTTTAATTTCTTCTAGTCTTTTATCTGAAATTTGAGTAGATTTTAAAGGATTTGTTTTTTCTAATTCATTGGAAATGATTGTTTCCTGTTTATTTATACTGTAAACAAATTTTGAATCATTTAAGGGAAATCGAGAAAGTATGTCAGCCACCACATTATCACGGCCCTTAATGAAATGGATTTCGATATTATAACGTTGAAGAATCATCAACATCTTCTGCAAACGTTTTGGTGTCTTTAAAAGAGGCATTTTGAAGATATTCACTAAAGGTTTATGGTCAGTTTTAACACATACTTTATTCCCAATAATAAATTGTTCAAATCTGATACATCCAAACACTATTGAAAGCAGTTCCTTCTCAATTTGGGCATAATTTTTTTCTGTAGCTGTTAAAGTTCTGGATGCATAGCCAATTACACCATCCTTTTGATACAATGTAACACCTAATCCATAACTACTAGAGTCACATTCCATAATTAGAGATTGGTTAGCATCATAATACTTTAATATACTTGCTTCTGAAATTATGTTTTTTATTCTATCAAATTCTTCTTTTTCTTTTTTTGTCCATATCCAAGTGGTAGATTCCTTAAGCAGGTTTCGTAATAGTGCAAACTCACTGCTTAAATTAGGTATATATTTGCTTAAATATGTTACCATCCCAATAAAGCTATGAAGTTCTTTTTTGTCTTTGGGGTAAGGGAAATTTTGTATGGATAATATTTTTGAATTATCTGGTTTAATACCCTTATCAGTAATTATATGACCATAAAATTTGATTTCGGTTGTGCATAAATTTAATTTATCTTTGTTTAATTTGCACTTTTTGTCTTTAAGTCTAATGAATAGGTTTTCTAGATTAATATTATGATCACTCAATGCTTCTTCGTACGTATCTCCACTTCCATAAATTAATATGTCATCAGCTAACATTTCCACACCTTTTAATCCAGATATTATTTTTTGTAATTTTTCTTGGAAAATTTCAGGAGCTGATGCTATGCCAAATGGAAGCCTGAGCCATCTATATCTGCCATAAGGGGTCCAAAAGGTAGTTAGTTTGCTACTTTCCTTATCTAATTTTATGTGCCAAAATCCCTTTTTAGTGTCCACTATAGAAAATATTTTTGCTTTTCCTAACTCTGGAAGAATTTCCTCAATGGTGGTAAACTGGAAATTAGGTCTTTTTAGAGCCTTATTGAGAGGAATAGGGTCCAAACAAATCCTGAACGACTTATTTTTCCTGACAATTAGAATATTGCTTACCCAATCAGTGTGTTTGTCTTCTTTTTTTATAATGTTTTCACTTTCTAAATGTTCTAATTCGGATTTTAAATCTTTTCTGAGCGCTACTGGTATTCTCCTGGCTTTTTGCATAACAGGTTTTACATTTTTATCTATTTCTAAATGAACTTCTTCATCGATGTCTCCATAGCCTTCAAATATGTTGGAATACTTTTGTACTATGTCATTAGCCAGTTCTCTGTAGTAATTTATTAGGGCATCTTTTTTATCTTCCGACACAGCATTGCATAATTTGATAAGTCCAAGTGTTATACATGCTTTTGCAGATAAGAGAGGTCCATGTTCTACGTTTACTACAATAAATCTTATACGGTATAGTTTACTTTTAAATTTACACATTAAATGTGTTTCTCCTACCACTGGTATATCCTTTCCACCAAAACTTTGAATTTTATTTTTTACAGAACTAAGTTCTATCTTGTCTGTCTTTAGAAGGTTAAGCAAGTATTGATGACCAATTAAACACACATTGGCACCAGTGTCTAATTCACAATTTAGCTTTACAAATTCAGAGTTTATTTTAAAATCAAGCTCTGCCATCACCATACCACCATTACCAGAATTGTCTATTATTTTATCTATATTAAAAGTTTCATTATCATCTTCAATGTCAGTATCATCACTGGAACCACTATCTACACAAACTTTCTTGATTTTTCTAGGCCTCGAATCTTTCACTTTCTTCTTTTTGCAAACTTTCTTAAAGTGATTTTTTCCATTACATTCTTCACAAGTTTTACCAAAAGCTGGACACAGATTCCTTTTAAATTCATGGTTGTATCCACAAAATTTGCATTTTGGTTTATTCTCTTTGTTGATAATTTTATTTACAGATGTCTTCTCCTCTATCTGTATATCGTGCAATCTTTTTTCAGTCATCTCTTCAACTCTACAGATGTCTACTGCTTTCTCTAGGTCAAGATCTGGTTTTGACAATAAGCGCTTCCTCAATTCTTTGTTTTTTATACCTAGCACTATTCTGTCTCGTAACAATTCTTCTTCGAAATGCTTAAATTCACATTTCTCTATTAGTTTTTGTAGTCTCATCAGATAGGCATCAAAATTTTCATTTTCTTCTTGATTACATGTATTGAACATCGCTCTATCATATATAACATTCTTTTTGGTACCTAACTTTGCTTTTATAGCCTGTATTACCAAATGTAAGCTTGATTTTTCATTATCATTAAGTTTAAATCTGTTATATTTAATCATTGCTGCGTCACCTAAAGCGGTGAGAAAAGTTCTTACTTTTTTATCTTCCATACTAGAAGGCCATTTGTCAATTCCAACTGCCACACTGTAGTCTTCCCAGTTTTTTATGAAATGTTCAAAATTTTGACAAACTTCACCATTATGCACTTCTAAGGGTGGTGGCCAGGGTATGTTGCTACTTTGAGGTACATAGGTAGTATCCTTTGTTTGAATTTGAAGGCTTAAAGTCCTCAAAGCCTCAGTTTGTGCCAATATCAGGGCAGCAAGAGCCTCGTTTGGATTTTCCATTTCTTACACTCTTTGAGACACCACAATAAACGATCAATGGTTTTATTTGAAGTTAGAATGTCTTAATTGACACCTGACACCATGTTATATTTTATATTAATATATAATAAAATATTTAGAAGTCATGAAGATCTTTATTCTTTGGGCTCATGACAGACAAGTCCCTCCAAAACATCGTGACGTGTCTGTCAGTGTATTGCCAACTTAGTACAAGTTACCAACATAATATAACAACTTGGTTACTTGGTTGTTTATCATCTGATATTAAGGATTCATTCTCCTTTTCTTAATTGATGAAGTAGGTTAGCTCCCTTTGTAGCTGCTGTCTTAGATTCAATACTTTCAGATGGCCCTGCTACCTCTTAGTTCAAAGCAGAGACGAAACTGTCATCAAAATTTTTTATCTTTGCAGTTCGTTTACTAAAAAGAAACATAATTATTAAAAATAATAAATAATCATCTTTTTTCATGTCTAATTAATGTAATTTTATGACATACTGTCTTTCTGGAGATTCAAAGTTGAACATTCGCTTCACACTAAAATCAAATAAAGTTTGTTTATTTTTTCTATCCATATTAATGAAATGGCATCTGTTAACTAAGCAATGTTTCAAGGGTTCTCTATCTTGTCTCTTGCAAAATTAATTTTTACATTAGAATGTTTTGTTTATGTATTAATAATAGTATTTGAATACCTTATTGGGTTAATCCAAGTTTTTCTCTCAGCTGTTTTTGTTGCAAACACAAAAAACTTACATGTATTTTATTCACTTATGTTTACATTACAATCAGGAACAAAACACATAGCCATATTTACACCAGTTCGAAAATCTGAAACAAAAGTAAAATAGTCAAAACGCAATTACAACAAATATGAAGATAAAGTCGATAAATTAATAATTCACAATTATTTCTCTAAAATACAACTGCTAATTCTTATACATAACCTCAAACTACAAATGAAAATATATCTTACCGTTCTCTTTCATTTGTGTCTCGCTTGAGAAATATTCCAAACCCGAAAGTCGAGTCGATAGTCGAAACAAAAATTCACTTGCAAGAAATAAAAAATAAAGCAGGTAGTCTGGTCAAACAAAAACAAAATAACATCTGTTTTGTGGTCGACCTTGGGTTGAAGTGGGTATCCGATCGGAAAATATGAAAATTCTCAAAATATATTTTAACTGAGAAATTAATATTTTAATACTGCTAGCGCCACCTGGTACACAGAAGATTAAATAATTTTAATAATTTCGTTTTTCTGTTGGTATATATGAAACACAGTGCACCTCTTTTATTATTGCTGAAAGACAGTGATAGACTGATGAGACTGACAACTCGAGTAACACAACAGAACTTTGATTTTGCACATGGTGCTTGGAATTTTAGTGTTGTCAGTTTGGTGTACCTGTTAAGATTCCCCTCTTAAAAACGTTTGACTAATTTTGAGAGATTACTAGAGTTTCAGATTAGAAATTTCAGATGGCGCATACATCGCTGATAGTAAACTGTAATGACAGATCACAGAGGTACTGAATACAGACAAATGTTCGAATCTGCTGCACACAAAATACAGAATGGCCACATTTGACAAAGTATCCTTTAAAACTATTTAGAACAATTACTTATGAATTAACTACTGGTAACTACACTAAAATAATTAAGAACTGATAAACGAAACTAATAATAAAAACTACGAACAAAGATGTTAGGGAAAGGTAAAATTTGCAATTTCAAAACACAGCAATTATAGAAAATACCACATACATAAAAATTAGGTTGACAGTAAATAATTTATTTGACATTTCATCTGATCTCAGCGAGGACTCGAATAATGCTAAACATCGCCATCTTTCAGAATTCTGGTTAGTTCTACTGAACTCAACAGATGGTACTCCCAAAAAGTTCTAAATAAAATCTAATCAGTAGATACACCTTTTTAGACATCTTACCTTACTGTACCGCAACTCAATCAGACCACGCCAGCCTAGAAGACGTACCAGTGACCAGTACTGTCCGACGTATCAACGATTAAAGAACCGTGTTTCCTCTCCGGATCTTAATATAAACAAAAGGTATTATTTATTAGAATCTTATTTTTGTTTTTACTTTGTCCACACAGCTAATACCCAGGTACTCAACAAAGTAGGGCAAGTAAAGACATAGAGAAACTAAAAGTCTATACCTTATCTCTGAGTAAAAAGACTGCCCTCCTGGGTTTTGTCGATGCCATACGACACCTGGAGTATTTCTTCTACACTGACGCTGCCCGTGCAGATGCCTTCATATTATAAACGGAAGATGGCGCCCGAGGCAATCCGAAACCTGCACCGGGATTCTCAACAATCACGACCGTAACATCCCGACCGGTAGGTCTCGGTCGGGATCATATTCGGTTTACAGTCGATACCGATTAAATCGCGATTCTCAATCACTCCCGACTTAAAATTATATTGGCAGGAATGAAAATATGACAACCAATAATTACTCACATTTGACACTTGGGATATAATATGAAAAAATACCGTAGATTAAGGAAAGAATTTTAGATTTTTTAAACAATCTGAGGAAATATTCGAAAAACGTCAAAATTTTAAGTCAATACCGGTAGAAATGAAAATTTTGAATCTCAAATTTTTCAAATTGTATAATTTTTATTTATTTTTTAAACTTTTAATTATGGAAACTCTATAACGATGAATTGTTTGAGGAAAAAAAATGAAATTTGCTAAAGAATAAAATATCGAAATTTTTTTTTACCAAATTTCAATTTTATTCCACACATTAATTACCGTTAGTATTTCACAATTAAAAAAGTATATAAAAAAATAAAAATTATACAATTTTGAAAAATGAAAAATTTGAGGTTCAAAATTTCCAACTTTGAAAATGTCTTTGCTTGAATTTTCAATATTTTCGAAAATTGGTAAAAAATAAAATATCGAAAAATTTTTACCATTTGTTTCCTCTAATATATAAAAACTTGGGTTAAACGATCTATCAAAAGAGAAAAAACTTTCAGAATATGAATGTTTTGTGTCATAAACACCAACTTCGAATTCACCTCGGGACCTTCGTACCTACCGACTGAAATTGACGTTTGAAAACGGTATCCAGTCGCTATCGAGTTGATTGAGAATCGCTGTTTCGGCTGCTACTCGGGACGGTAGGTAACGAATAGCTGTTGAGAATCCCGCTGCTGCACTGAGGCGACAAAAGACTGCTTGACGACGCAAAAATCGTTACAAATAAGTAGCTAAAAATTACTAAAATAAATTGTCATGATTTAAACTTTTTTCTAATAACTAATACGAATAATAAATATATGAATTAGATATAGAATATTAATTATTAATTTTTTCAGCTTCTTAAAATAGTATATTATGCAACTATCATGTAATGATAGCCATTAATACACGAGAATGCTGTAGGATACGAAATCAGCTGCAAGCGACTTTCGTGTATAATATGCGAGTGTAGTAATGGCCATTACTTGAGAGTTGCATACGCTATTTTTTCTACTTCCATCAATAAACGATATACATATTTATTTTAAGAATATTATATACTAATTGACTTAAATGAAGAGGAACATTTTGATGATAATAAAAAGGAACACTTTTTTTACTTAATCCATATTGCCCATTTACCACGGGTGTCAGGTTTAACACTTTTTTCACAATTTATATTAATTAGTAACTTTTTTAGAATATATTAATTATAGATAATCATATTTGTTATCAACTTTTAAACAATTTAAAATATTTTGACAGGTGTCAAAATAATTGTCAACTTCTTAAGACGGATTCCCACTAGGCGGAAAATCTGCAAGCGGATTTTCTGTATCCAATTCTATTGGTCGATTTCGAATTAATTTTGTTTTTTTTTTAAGCTTAATTTCTTTTCTTCTTTTTTCATTCAAGATCCATTATTTGCTCCATAGTTATTAGCCTTAGACCACACACACACACACACACACACACACACACGCTAAATGACCCCGAGCCAAGGGGATATTGTACCTAATCAGCACTTGATCCCCAAGTCCCCTGCCATGCCACCCCCAGGTTCTCCTCCCGACATGCCCGCTATTGTGAGGTCGCTTTTAAGGGCCGAAGTCCCCTGGTCGTCATTATTATCGCGTGGCCTCATATTTGCGCCGTATTCCACCCCATTGGGCATTGGTGGATGCCTAGCTAGTCATCTGCTTCTTTTTAGGGACAACCGAAGCCTTAATCCCAGTATGTCTGTCCGTTTGTCCTGTCTCTTTGTGTGTGCTCGTCAGTCTGCCATGTAGTGTCTTTCTCTGTAAAGTACGCCTAAAACTTAAAACACATTATTAGAAAAATAATTTGCATAAATTCAAACAACGAACTTTACTTGCTTTTGTGTTGGATGCTGAAATAAATAATTTTTTTGGTGGAGCGCACTCCGTTTTTTTTTTGTTTTTGTTTTTTTTGTGGAGCACGCTCCTTTTGTTTTTTTTTTTTATTTTTTTTGTTGGATTTCTCCTTTTGTTGTCTCTAGACTGTTGCCTACAGGCATTTTGTTTATTTCAGACCCTTTGGCCGCATTGCGGCAAGAATTTTATTTATCGTCAATTTTAGTAAAACCAGACTTTTCGTCTCGTTAATTGCCTTTTCGGCCTCGCGTGTTTTCCGTGGTTATCGTCGTCGTAGTCGAGGAGCTCCCTGAGCTCTAAATTTGGGTGTGTCCGCAGGTCGCCGAATATCCGTTCTGCCCGGTTATTCAGAGTGTCTAAAACCCTAGTCGATTTTAAACTCTCGAATATCCAACGGTTTGCCACATACCAAGGTAGGTTTGTGGCCACCCATATACAGATATTTTGCTGACTTTGGTGTTTTTCTCTGTTCGTTCTGCACGTTTGTCCCCACGCGAGTGAGGCGTAGGTAATTAACGGAATTATAATTGAGTTTATCAGTCTAAGTTTTGTTTTAATATCTAATTTGCTTCTCCTCCCTATAAGGGGGGATAAGCGTGCTCGCGCTTGTTTGGTTTTACTAATTATTGTCTTCACATGCTCGGTAAACGTTAGACCCACGTCCAAGGTGACCCCCAAATATTTAACTGACCGCTGCCAGTTAATATTTTGTCCGAATAAATTTACCTCGCCATCCGGGGCGTGTCTCCGCTTTTTGAGGAATATTGCCTTTGATTTTTCCGCGTTGATTGCAATTTTCCACTCTACAAACCAATTCTCAAGCTCATCAAGGTGACTTTGCAAATGATTTAAAACTAGGCGAGGCCAGGCATTACGTGAAGCTATAGTAGTGTCATCTGCATACAGGCTGAGAGTAGTATGTGGAGATCGGGGTATATCTGCGGTGTAAATATTGTAAAGTTGGGGGGACAATACTGCGCCTTGCGGCACTCCTGCTTCCAATACTCCATAGTCAGATAGGACGTGTCCTTCCTTGACTCTGAAATATCGTTTCTTTAAAAATGAGTGAATTAACGTAATTAAAGGCTTCGTATATCCGATCTCCATCATTTTGTATATAAGGCCCTCGTGCCAAACTCTATCAAATGCCTTACTGACATCCAGAAATACAGCTCCCGTCGACTGTCTGTGATTGAACCCTTGGGTTGCAAACTCAACCAGTCTAAGGACCTGCGTTTCTGTCGAGTGTTCGACACGAAAGCCGAATTGTTCAGCCGGTATGACATTTAATAAATCTGTTTCATCTTTAACTGTCAGTAGATAGAATGTCCTTTAACTTTAAAGACTCAATAAGTAAAGGTGATGACGTTTAGAATAAAACTTTACAAGTTGATTTCTTATACAATTGTCACAATCTAAACGTCATTGTCATTAGTTACAGAACCGTTAAAGTTAAAGAACGTTCTATCTACTGACAGTAAGTCTTTTTAAAATTACTCTTTCCGCGATTTTACTCATAGCCGGTAGTAGGCTGATTGGCCTGTAATTTTGTGGAAAAGTGCGATCTTTATTTGGTTTAGGTATCATTATTACGTCCGCTTTTTTCCAACGCTTTGGGAAATATTTAAATCGTAATATCGCGTTTATTATCGTTGTTAAATAAACTATCGCTTTTTCCGGTAAATTTTTAAGCGTTCTGTTCGTAATTTGGTCGCAACCCGGTGCCTTTTTGATCCTTCACTTCTTCTGGTGAAGTGTGAGATATGAACAAGTCAGGGTTTGTCGGTCTCCGGATATAGTTGCGAACATCTCTCTCGACTTCGTCGCTAAAGTCCATATCTTCGTCCTCGTGTTCGTTTAATCGGAATTCCCTCTCGAGCGTTGTTTTAAACGCCTCGGCCTTTTCTTCGGCAGTAAATGCCATACCATTCTCGCCGTGTAAAGGTGGGACCGGTTTCCTGTCCTGCCTTAGAATTTTTGAGAGATTCCATAAGGCCGCCTCCTGGGGATTAAGCTCGTTAATCCACCTTTCCCAATTTCTCTGTCGATGTTCAGAGAGTTCTACCTTGACATGTTCTTTAAGTCGAGAGGCTGTTCTTTTGTCAACTATATCCCGCGTTCTTTTCGCGCGACGCTGCGCTCGATTTTTTTCCGCGATTAAATTTTTTAGTTCCGCAGTAATTGAGTTTTAATAACCGTTTCGAATATTTCTATTTCGCGTTCTATATCGTTCGCACTTTCGATTCGCGGTATTGGTCCTAACGCGTGCCCTAACCCACGTTTAAACGCGAGCCAGTTTGTTTTTCGTGTCGTATACGTGTTTTTTACCGAAACGCCCTTTCCTATTTCTAAGACTATCGGCAAATGTCCTTCTCCCGTTTCATGAATGGTGTAAATTTCTGTGTTGAAATTTACATCTTTCATGACCGCTATATCTAATACGTCGGGACGTTGATTTAAATTTCCGGGGTAGTGCGTCGGCGTCTCAGGGCCGATGGCGTGACAATCCGGATTATCCGCGAAATACTCTAAAAGATCGCGTCCTTTCACGTTTTCGTATAAGCTGTCCCACACTGGCGATTTCGCATTTAGATCTCCGATTAAAACTGTGTTTCTACCGGACAATAGTTCCTCAATTTCATTTATTATTAATCTTTCGTTAGGTCTAACGTACACCGATGCGATTTTTATATACCCATAAGCGGTTTTGACTTTTATTACTGTCGCTTCAAGTGTGGTAAATCCGGCTGGAGTGTTTAAACAATGGTGATCTATACAATTTTTAATCATTATTGCTGTTCCCCCTGAATTTGGTCTAAATTTATTTCTATAGATATTATATCCAGCCAGTTTAAATTTATCGGCCTAATTTAATTTTGTTTCCTGAAGGGCAATTATATCAAAACCCTCCCTCTCAATAAATTCAAATAGAATATGTTTATTAGATTTTATCCCTCCCGGATTCCAAGAGGCTACCTTTAAAAATTCTGGAACCTTTAAACTTAGTTCTGTAATTTTAGTGGTAAATTGAAAAAAAAAATATTTTTAGCGATCGTAATTAAAGTCAAAACCTAAAAGTATTTAGTTTATTAGGAAATGAGCTGTGAGAGACTGTAAAAGACATAAAATTTGATTTTTGTCAATTGCGCTGAAATTTAAGGACTGCGCGGCGGCGCTTGGTGTTTTTGCGGGGGCGGCGGCCAAAGTGACGGCGGCGGGCCTTTGTTTTGAGGCTTGGGGGATCGGGGCAGCTTGTTTAGTGGCGTTCGCATATGACCCGTTACGGGGCATGTTAGTATATGACCCGATACGGGGCATATTCGGACAACCTCTATAATTTGCCGGGTGTTCGACGCGGCAATTTGCGCATGTCGCCTTGTTAGTTTTAGGTCGCGAACATTCTGCGGCTCTGTGTCCCTCGCCGCATCGTACACATCGTGGATTAACAAAGCACGACGATTGTGCGTGGTGAAAGCCCTGACATTGATAGCACTGGGTCGCGTGAGTGCTTTTGCGTTTGTTTTCCACTAACACTACCATACTAGCGCAGCGATTTACCTTTAAAATTTTCTCTTTTTCTATTTCTAGTATTTCTACTAAATATAGAGAAAGAGGTTTTTTGTCCAGTCGGGAAGTCATGGCGTAGACGTTTAAGACGTCTATGCCTTGCTCTTTTAGATCATCCTTGATCTCGTCGATGGGAGTATCATGAGGTAAACCTCTCAATACCACCTTTGCGTTTTTGCTCTCTGGCATATCAAAAACGACCCAGTTTATATCATTGTCGATGTTATTCATTTCGCAAAAATAGTTAGCCATTTTGCGATGATCGTCGACTGTTAGAGGATGTATCCTCAAGCTTTGCTTGTTTTTAGATAGCACACAATCGCCGAACTTTATGTCTCGTGATTTGAGACCTGCTTTAAGCCTATTCCAATGGGAAACAGACTTAAGGATCAAGGGGGCTATTTTTTTGGGAGCGGGTGGCGTCGCGACGTTCCCATCGACCTCTGTTGGGGCCGACGGAGCGGGGTAGGAACGTTTTCCCTTAGGATATTCATATGATTCGAAGAAGGTTTTTACACCTTCTTCGATTTGTACTTCATTCGGATTTTCATTTAAGTTTATAGACTCAGTATATTTACTTAAAATGACACCGCTGTTTCTGTTCAAAAGAACATAAGTGCCATTTTTAAAGGGTTCGCTTACCTTCGGCTCGGGTTTTCCCAAATTTGTCTGGGTATTTAAAAAGTCATTTGTGTTAAGTATCTCATTTGTACTTACCTTGGCTGTTTGTTTGTCATTATTTTCTGCCTTCTTGGAATTTTTAATGGTCATCTCATTTGGAGTATTTTTCTTTGTAATTTCGTCGTTTGGGATAATTTTGTCGTTAATTTTCTTGGTTTTCGGTTTTATGGTTTTCCCCGTACTTTCATCGTCTGACGATTTTTCTAGAGATCTTTTTCTGTCCCTTTTTGATATAACTTTAGTAAAGCCTTCGTCCAAATCGATTAGATTTTCGGTTTCCATCCTGACTAAAGGAGAAAGAGCTCGTCTTTCCTCGTTTTTGGCCTCTTTTGGCGGCGTCGTCCTATCAGCGGAAGGCGCTCGGCCTTCACGCTTGTCGCTTTTTTTCAAGCTTACCATTACTTCTGTCATCAGTTTCATGGACTCTTTGTGTTTTTCGTCGGCTTTTCTCATAGCCTCGACGTGAGCGGCTTTAGTTTTTTTCGTCTGTTCTTCGAATCGCTTGTTTAACTCTGCGATCTGACTTTTCAGGTCCTCTACCTGTGTTCTTAGAAAAACATTCTCTATTTGTATATTTCTTGTTCTTCTCCCGGACTCGGATTCTTCCATTTTCTTTGCACTATTACCACTTTTAGGGATACGCGAAATAGCCCCCTGATTTCTTTGTTGGTCCCCCATTTGGGGGATATATATATATATATATATATATATATATATATATATATATATATATATATATATATATAATATAATATATTTCTAGATAGCTAAAGGTATAGCAGTTTCCATAGGCCAAAGTGTGCCAAGAGTTGTCTACGGGACAATGCTGCTCATGCGCAGTTTAACTATTTTTTAGTTGCAGTGATGCCAATATATATGAATTTGGTATTGTTGTTGAAGACTTCCTGATTTGTATTTAAATCTTAAAATCAGGAAATCTACTTACATTTCAAAATACTAAGGCAACACTGTAAACTTCATGTTGATTTCAATGTCAAGCGTCCAGATCCGTATTCCGTATTCATATTCCGGATCTCCTTTGTCATTATTAAGCATTAAGTGTGGAGTTCTTGGTGCAAATTTGATTTATTAAGCACAGTTCTTAGTTTTATTTACTATTTGGACAAATAACTAGGGTAATAATAGCAAATAAAAGACTGTGAGTGCTTGTATGATAATTTCGTGGCACAACAAAGGGAAAATGCCGGGAATTAGCTACTTCAAGTAAGTAAACAATCCTATAAAATGATTTTGGAAAACAATAATACTGGTATTAAGACTGCATTCATAATAGAAAATAATTATTATTAAATAATTTCTGTGTCATTATATTTGTTCATGGTTTTATCCATCTATAACATGTACTGATTAAAAATGTAAGCTTAATCCACCCCTGTCCGACGTAAATTTAAACTGCGAACACATGCTTGTTCGAAAATGCAATCTGCTAGGGACAATACTGCGCAACTCAGAAGGTTCAAATTCGTCGCGTGCTGCTTCAATTTAAGAGATAGCATTAGCATTCTATGTAATATAGTTCTGTGGTCCGAACCACGGTCCTCAATCACCCTAAACCCAGGACTACGTCTTTGTCATTCAGGTGATCTACCGACTAGCAAGTGTGTAATTGTGCCACCAACCCCTATCAGTTCCACGAGATATCCGATCTCATTCGGCCTGGTTAGCGGCGTGAATGGAATGAAACTGCGCATGGCACAAATACCTTTTTGCACTTGCCCAAAGTCTTATCTGACTTTAATTCCACTTGAGATTCATGGGAATCGAACCCACGACCCGAACAATGACCAAGTATAAAGGCCGATGCCTCAACCAACCTGGCCACCGTGTCCGGTCGAGTTCGAATTCTAACGCACCAGTTTAAGGAATTAAAAACCCACCACCAGTTTTCCCAATAGAATACCAATTCTGCACTCAGTGCACACCAGTTTTACTAATGGAATTCGCTATAAAACATTTTAAAACTACATCTAGATCTAATAACCGAACCCACCCCAAGATTATTCAAAGTGAATAAAAAACTAACTTCCCAGTTTTTGCGATCATGATAAGACAATCATAAATCAGTGCAAAGTCACAACTAATAAAATAACTGTTTTTCGATTGTACATTTAACCGATTTGTTGAAGAATGTAAATATGAACATACCTTAAAGTTTTGGATGATTCGGAACGTAGTGAATACAAGTGATTTAAGCTGTCAGTACTGATCGCCGATCGGTTGTCGGGTGCGGCATGCGCTGCTGCAAGTAATAACGCAAGTGAGCATAGTGGTTGAATAGTGACAAATTTAACTATGAAATGTTATACGTCTTAGAGCATCAGCAATAATTTTATTTCAGATTTCTTTTTGTATATTTGTAGAGCAAAGTGTAAGAAACACGGTAAGTGTATATGTATTTAGTGCTCAAACGCACACAATTATGATCATGTCCATCTGAAGCCAGTCCAAACAAATTTCGAATGCAATGGATTGTTAGTTAACATGACAGTTTAAAATAAAGTGCTTTTTAATCGAAATTGATGGTAAAAGAGAAAACTTATTTTGTGAAGTGATAAAACGAAAATACATCTGGAATTGGACAAGTGGATATAGTTTTAAACAGTCTCTACGTATGTATGTTGCACTTTAGAAATGATAGAAATGAGAAATTTAAAATTTTGTTTATTTAGATCTCTTGTAGTGAACTATAAATTAACATTGTTAATTTTGTTGAGTAAATAGTTCTAAGAAAGAATTATTTGCGAAATGCTGCTATCCTAAGCAAGAGCCCTGTATGTGATCTTTGTGAATATAGAGCAAATCTCTTTAAAATAAAAACCGAATTTTATAGACATCTTTTTGGATAATTAATAAAAATTAGGATATTTGTGTCAAAATAAACATATTGCACAATTTTAAATAATTTTTATAACAAAAAAATTTATTTTTTAAAATCTTGTTTAGGATGGCAAAATGAGTCCAAATATATATATATCAAAGTCCAGTAAATATTAGATTTAAATCTGAAGAATTTATCATGATTTGCATTTTCATTAACATGTAGCCATTTCCTTTCTTGTCCATTGTGGTTAATGTTAACCACTGAAACTGACTTATGTAGAGTAGCATGATTTTTTCAATTAAGATTAGTAGCTTTTTAGATAAAAATAGAACTGTGAGACATTTTTATTTGGTTTTAGGTTTTTTATACAATGCGTGAATACAAGATTGTTGTATTAGGTTCTGGTGGTGTAGGGAAGTCAGCTTTAACAGTTCAATTTGTACAAGGTATATTTGTAGAAAAATATGACCCTACAATAGAAGATAGTTATAGAAAACAAGTTGAAGTTGATGGCCAACAATGTATGCTTGAAATTTTGGATACAGCTGGAACAGTATGTAATCATAATGGGTTATCTATGTCGAAGATAATCTATTTGAATTTAATTATTTTTAGGAACAATTTACAGCAATGCGAGATCTATATATGAAAAATGGACAAGGATTTGTTTTGGTGTATTCAATAACAGCGCAGTCAACTTTCAATGATCTACAAGATTTAAGAGAGCAAATACTTAGAGTAAAGGTAAAATTTATAAATTAATTATCTACTTTAAATGCGTAATTCACCTATACATACACAATGTTAAAGTTTATAATACAATTGTTTTTTTTTATTGCTCTGTGTAATATACTAACTTTACATAAATATGACACAAAGTAATGTTTACAGACCTTAAGGCTCACAAAATTATTACCCATTTTTTGTCTATACACGGATCACTCTTTATCTCTCATTTGACATAATTTTGAATAGTCACATGTCAGTAAAATGCCAATTTTATTATAGATTATACCCCTTGACTCCTGAGGACTTCATCTACCTTGTTTTTGCAAATTTTTTCATAGAAAATGTTTGATACTTAATAAAACCCTACGGTTTCTTTATCCTACAGTTTCTTTATTTTAAGGTTAAGTAATGAGCATTTTGCTTAAACCAAAAATTTCCACTCTACATATATTTTAATTAATGGTATACATTTTTTTGTGTCAAAACATTGTATTTTCAAATGTAAAGTCAAAAGAAACAAATCTCACCACTGTTGTTTCTATTAAAACTTAAAACATTCAATTATTCAGAGATCTACTTAGCCTCCTCTTTTGTAATTTTTTGTAAAAAGTTGGTTGTGTTAAAAATCTGTCTTAAAAAATTCAGCAAACTCTGATATCATAACAGTATAGAAAACTTCCTCCAGGTTTATATGAAACGATAAAAATAATGATTTGCAACCACAAAAAATTTAGCTGTTTAAAATACACTTGACCTTGTGACCCACATATCTCGAATACTTTTTGGACCACGAGCCTGAAATTGAATCCAAAGGGAGATACTTACTTAATGTGTATCAACCAAACCAACCAAAAACGGAAGTTATGGTACCCACAGATTAACAGACATTATTGAAGCTCATTAACTTCCAACCTATAGCGAAGATGTCGAAGTTAATAATAAATCGTCTTTATTTTTAAATTGTTCAATAGGTGTAGTTTAGTTTATATCTATTCTTACATTTAAATTAAAAGTACAACATAACTATACTAAAACTAAATTAAACCTCAAATTCCTAAAAATCAAATCATAAAAAAAACAAAGGAATTTATTGGGAAAGTAGATATTGTGTAAGAAATATTTAAAAGCAATTTGTGGAAAATGTATGTGATTAATTAAATACAAATATATCTAAACAGCTTGGTCTTATTAAATAGAGACTAGTTTATTACTTTTTATTATTTTATACATAATGTTAATAAAATTGTACTTTCGTGTATTGTTTAAGTTTATTAAATATTTCCCAAGAACAAAAAAAAATTAAAAGAATAATTTTGTTCTTGCTGTATATGTTTTTGTGTTTAAGAGTTGATAAAATCACCATAAAATCTTCGTATGAAAATATCGATAAAAAAAATGATTCTGTTAACATATATTTAATTATTGTATCATAGAATATAGTTTTTTTTAAGTTAAATAATTTTTTGAGAAAATAAAATTTGATGCCAGAGTCAAGAAGTAGAATACCCTGATTTTTTTTATAGAACTGGTAACAGGTAGAGAAACATCAATTTTAATGGACAATGAATGATTAAGTTAATTTTTTGATTATTATTGCTAAATAGGATAAGATGGCATCTATTTTTATTAATTTTAAAATTTTGCTTATTTGAAAGATTATGTATGAGGTCAAGGTCTTCATTTATGGTATTTCCTGCATAGCGATAGTTATTAATATCAATGTTACAATACAATTGTGTGTCATTAGTGTAAGCTTGACTTTTATAATTGGATACAGACCTCAATATATCACGATGTATACAAAATAAATAGTAAAAGTCCAAGTACATATTCTTGTGGGACACCTTCTTTAGAATTTTGCAATGATGATGATTCATTATTCATAGATAATATATGGATGTAATAAATAGTATTTTAATTTGAATCAAAGTAGAGTGTAATTAATAGCATCAAATATCTTTAAATAAATCAAATGCAATAAGTCTGTTTTCTATATTCCTCACAATAACATCAGAGACTTGGAAATTCTATTATAACCACTTCTAGAGTCATTTTGACAATCAGGTAGCAATTTATTTTTATTGACATAAAAATTCGATTACAAGAAATTTAAATAAAACACAGATAATACTGATTGGCCTTAAATCAGACTAGTTATGGGACTGTTATTTTTCTGTGTGGTCTAATAATTGCAATTTTCCACATATTTGGAAAATTAATATTTTACATGAAAATAAAACCAGTATGAGAGCCCACAGCATTGGATTAATAATGTGGAGTAACTTATTATTAAACTGAGAAATAGTAATCTAATTGAATTTATAATTATTTAGCAAGTGAGGATATTATAGTGATTTATCTCCATCATCTATGATAACAGACCAAAATATTTAATAAGTCAGGTTTTGAAGTGATAACGACAGTAATTTTTTGTTTTCTTGATAACTCGTTGAGATTTATTAAATCTAAAAATATTGTCGAAGTAGGCTTTCCTTTCGAGGAGAAAAGGATAGTGCGAACTTTTTTAAATATTTATACATATCCCAATCAGCTTGTAACATAGTATTTTTAAATTTTATTGAAGCCTTATCACAAAGTTGTAAAATATTTCATAGTTATTGTTCTGTGTGGCGCGTGTTTATCAAATAGAAAAATAGTTTGTTTGGTAAGAAATTGGCTTTTATCACCTAAATCTTCAATAGTAACAATATCTTGAAACAGAATGTTTACTAAATCAATATAATCAAAATGTCTGAAATTTCTAAAAGTACAAAATTTAGACACTGTTTATTTGCTTGTAAACGGTTTGTTCTTTTTCTAAACAAGTCACATGGTATAAATTTGAGGTTTCTCGTTGGTTATATACAGGATGGTCTAATGTTAAAAAATAAATTATAAGGAACTTCAGTAGGTTATAAGTATTATCAAGTACCCTGTCAGACTAAACAGAGGAAGCTAACAATGAGAATCAAAGGTTTAGTAGGTCTTGCAAGATTTGCAACCATTGATCTCCTTACTTATCAAATAGCTACCTTCCTTATGCCCATTTCCTGTCCTCACGGCACAATATAACAATTTTTTTGAATTTTTATTTTTAAGATTATGATTAATTTCGCTCATTTAAAATTAAGTAAAACGTGATATAATAGCGATTTTTATTTTAATGTTTTGACATTTTTTGATGTTTTATGTAATTTAGGTAAGGTAAGAGTTAATTTTGTTATTAAATATGATTTGTTTGTAACCACCAACTTCAAATGTTATTTTATTGTAGATTTCTATTTTATCTAACGCTACGATTATTTTATTTATACATATATTATTTTGGTAGTAAAAAAAATACTGTATGCAACACGGGTGCCAAATGCTTTTTTCATTCATGGGATTGCCATACTCGCCTTTTGGCTCAACTTGAACTACTTCTCAGAAAATATCGTGATGAATTAAATTTATTTCCATTCTTTCATATGTTAATTTGACAGAGAAAGCAAACTTAATTAAATAATAGATAGTTAGCTCTTCTCTTCTGCAGGATATGTATAAATTGATAGTAAAATCTTATCTTCTAACATGATATAAAACAAATGCCACATACTGAACAAGCTGCTACTAAAATAATATGAAATAAATGTGTGTAGATAGATAGAATTTCAAAAATCCACAACTTATCTTGGCTAACGTTTAACCTAAATCTGTCTCTTAACTTTGAACTCTTAACAATGAAGAAAACTGTACATTGTGATCGTGTATATCAGACTGTACACAGAAAATATTTTTTATAAATTTCGAACAAGATGAAAAATGTGTAATTTTGAAAACGGTGAATGTTTATGACCATGACCATGACTGACTATTTCATATTACCTTTTATTTTTGTATCCATAATTGAGAGTTTACAATGCCTACTTACCTAAAACTTAGATTTAACATTTTATAAATTATTGCGGGTTACAGTTTTCAAAAAAAGTGTACACTTTATTTTACCAATGTAAACATGTTTATGCTGCTGAAATTATCAGGGTTGGTACTAAAAAAAAGTGCTTAAAAATGAAATTACGAGCACTAAGCACTTTTACAGGAAAGTAGTCGCGAGCACCAAGCACTCTAAAAAGGCTTTAAATTTACGAGCACAAAGAACTTTTTGAATTAAATTATTGAAGCGGAAGTGTCTGTTGACTTGTCTATAAAAATGGAGAAAGTCCAACAAAACTATCCAGAGTTGGAATATAGGAATCAATATCAAAAATTAAAATTTATTTATATAAAAACAAAGCAATTTTTATTATTTTTGAATACATAACAAAAAAAACAAATACACGGTTCTTAGGGACGTAAAGGATTCGTTTTCTAATTATTGGCGCGTTGACTAAATTAATGTCTTATGAAAGTTTTATTTTAATATACTAACTCAGCAAGCTATAGCAAGCGCCAACTACGAAAAGATTGCGTAGATCCTGAAATTCGTCGTACTCCTCTCGATAATGCGCGGATTATTTCTTCTTAGTTGGCGCTTACTGTAACAATATCCAAGTAGCTCTGCTATGGACAGACGGACAGACAGGCGGTTGTAAAGTTGACTTAGGTCACTGAAAATAATAAGTGGGCGAGCTAAGGTGACCAGCTATCGATTGCCGAAAACAGAGTTCTAAAATTCGAAACCGTTCTCGAGTTATCGCTGGGACAGACAAATAGACAGACAGACATTTACTTAATAAAACATTTTTTTAGAATTATTACACGAGATGTATATATCGTATTTGATGTAACATTTTTTTTTCATAATGCTTTTTTTAAAAAGTGCTTAGGAAAGTACTAAGCACAGTGCTTAGAAACAGCTCTAAACAATGTACAGTTTTAATTTGAGGCTATTCCTAGATAAGATAAAAACACTCATTTTTCTACCCATATTGGTATGATATGAAGTAATTCTTTTAATTCACATTTTTAGGTTTTTTGAACTAACACTGTGACACGTTAATCAAAAGTGATATTTGTTTCCTATTTTAAATTCGAACTAAGAGCTATTACCCCACTGACAAGTAAATACATTGGGAATAAGATAATTATTTTAGTTTTAATGTCGAGTCTCCATTTTTATTGTTTTATGAATCAAATTTAAGACTACGTAGATAAAAAAAATTAACAAAAGTTAAAACATTTGAGTTTACAGCCTTATATGATTTCGATAAAATAAAAAAGAAATGTTGAAAATCCATTATGAAATAACGGAGTAATGTTTAAAATTATGAAAGATGACCAGATCAGTTTTTAATTTTTTCGTGGCTTTACTGATTGATATTATAGTAATTTTCTTATTCTAGGATACTGATGATGTCCCAATGGTGTTAGTGGGTAACAAGTGTGATTTGGAGGATGAAAGAGTAGTCGGTAAAGAACAGGGAATCAGTCTTTCACGCCAGTTCAGCTGTGCCTTTATGGAAACCTCTGCCAAAGCAAAAATAAATGTTTATGATGTAAGTTTATTTTTGAATTAACTAGAAAATAGTATTCTAAATTCGAATTGAAAATTAAAAGTAATTGAGCATAAGTACCTTTTATTTAATGTACAGTTTGTTAATACATGCTTTAATTTTAGATATTTTATGACCTAGTTCGACAAATCAATAAGAAATCTCCAGAGAAGAAACAGAAGCAGAAAAAGAAATCGATCTGTGTGCTACTATAGATTTAGAAAATCTCTTGGAACCAAAAAGTACATTAAAAAATACAAAGACTTTATATGTAGAGTGTCAACGAGGCAAGTGCGGACTAAAAGTCTCTTGCAGTGAAGTTTTTTAAAGTTCTGTATATCATTCTTTTAACACTAATTTAAATATTTGTAATAAATAAAGTTGTCAGTTAATTTTTCCACAATCAAGGTTGTTATTATATTATATGCTGCAATCTTAGTGATAGAGTATTTTGAAATACTGCCAATTATGTGGTGTCAAATAGAAATAGAGATTTTGTGAATTAGTTGTATTTGCTACTTCTGATTCAAGACTATCTACAGGACAATACTTGATCAAACATATATTTCAATATAAGGTGGTTTATGCCATTTAAATATCAAGCACATGGTCTTTATTGGCATTCAAGTCCCTTTTCATATCCAGTGGTGAATGCCAAATATCAACACCTCTATCACCACCACCACTACCATTAACATAATCACTTGATGCCCATTTGCCCGCATATATTTTGTTCTTTTACCATGTTTGAATGTAGTAATTTGTGGTGAGATGTGATAATAATCCTATGGTGCTTTTCTAGTAGGTAGAGATGTCCTTGGCGAGATAAAATATTCTATTCTCGAAAGGGTGCACCTTTTCGAATCACCAAATATTATTTTAAAATTTTAGACTACAGTCTCAAACCATTTAAATTAACAAAAAAAATGTCTTCTTATGACCAACCATTTTTCCAGTCTATTGTAATGTCAGGTTAGCATTAAGAATACTAAACGTCTTATATAAATTAATAAATGTGCGATATGTATCTTTAAATTTTAAATATAATTGTTGCACTTTATGAATATTTCCTATATTTATCTTTTAGCAGTATTTATTTTAATAAATAGTAAAATAATATACAATTTACTTATTTTTACCTGGACATTTATGTCTAAATTACTATAAACCATGTAATTTGTTTAACGCAGGTTTATTTTGTCACCTATTTTACTCGCCTTTATGCTTTCACTAAATTTAGAATTCATCACATTTTCAAATTAATTATTCTGTAAAAATGTAGTAGTCATATATACGTTGAATTTAAAAAAATATATAAAATTTTCACTGAACAGGATCGGATGTTGCGTTAACGTATACTCGAAATATTTTAAAATAAAGGAGTAATATAATTTTTTTCTTGTGATTATTTTTTAATGATCCTATTTTCCAATCAGTACTATTTAAGCTTACTGAATCTACCTACATTATTATATCGACAATTTGTTTGGTATATTGATTCTAATTATCTGACATGTTTTCTAAAAATATGTTGAATTTTAATTGATTGTGATATTACTACTGAAAAAGATCCTTTTAGCTGAAATGTTAATGAAACAACGTTCACATGCGTTCTCGGAAATGTAAAAAAAATAGTCCAAAGAATTTTTGGGGGTTTCTAATATTCTCAATAAAATATAGTTCTAAATAATGTATCTCCAAATATTTCTAGGAACGTTTAATAATTTATTTAGTATTTGTACGTTGGTAATACCCTAATGCCATTGGAGTTAAAAATTCTCTATTTGGTGGTAAAAACGTTACAATTTGTGTTTACTTATTATTTTTAAACAAGATATCGCGAACGTTTGAAATATGATATTGTGCAATCAAAATTATCCTTGCCAGGATAATAGTGTTTAAACACAACTGCCTGAGTAGTCTCCTTTTACTTAATTTTGTTAAATATTGGAACATACTTCAAGTTTTCCAGGTATAAATCTAATATTCTGATTTTAATTTATTCACTCTGATACAGAAATTACCAAAATGCTGATGATTTAATGAACTTCACTGCTTTGGAAGCATGGAACAACCTGATTTTCGTCCAAAGATAAGTCTTCAATCGAGTTTGGGTTTTCTTTTTCATACTTTTGACTTAAAAGGAAGTTGTACTATACTATATACCTATTTTAAGGTTTATTTTTTATTTTGAGTAAATGAAAAAATAAGCACATATTAAGATCTAATCTATAATAATAATCCAGCAGAAATAAAACTCCCAAGTCATGTATCACAATATATTAATAAAACAATAGTTTTAAGGGGCAACTAGTTTCGGCTGATAAACCATCTTCAGGCCATATCGATCATTTTAAGTAGATTTTAAGAAAAACAAACTAATCGCAATTATATTATTTAGGGGAGGGGTATTGGGAGAGGAGATACATGAAAATAAACAAATAGTATTAATGTCTGAAAGACAAGTAATTTAAGATTTCCCTACATAGGAAAACCAAAGTCAGGAACATTGTTGTTTCCATTTTTACAAAGGGCACCTGCATCGTGCAATATGATTATTGGTGCCGGAGACTTGATATTGTCCGTAAGACAGGAAAATATTGGTTTTCCAGTTTTAAGATAACCAGAAAAAGTAAAATTAAGTGATAAAATGTTTGAGAAGGTTACGTCGTGCAGCGCACGTCTTACCAGGTACGGCGATAAAAAAATTGGGAAACAAGTGAAAAAACCACAATATTTTTGCCGCAATTTCAAGTTTCGAAAATTTAAAATTACGAAAATAAATTTCTATATAGGTATATGTTATATACTACAGTAAATATGGTATAAGTAGCGGAAAAGTGAAAATAGATCAAATATTAATTTCATTTTTGGGGTTTTTAACGATGCCGAATCGATTGCCGTTGTCCGATCTCGAGTTGAATCAGGCTAAAAGACGGACAAAATCGTTTTATAAGAGTTTTTTTTTTCGAAAACTAAAGTCCGAATAGGGGCTACAATATTAATAAGAGGAACGGAAAAAATAATGGGTGAAAACCCCGAAATTTGGATAAGTTTTTGGCTTCACTCATGAGCTGAGCTTACCGTGACAATGAAAAATTTAGTATTTTCATTGTCACAGTAAGTTCAGCTCATGTGTGAAGGTAACGTTTTAACTTTTTGGGTTGTGCTTGTGATTGTAATATACAGGAGGATGATGGATGCCACCAATGTTACCAAATGTCTTATACGTTTTACAAATCTTTGAGCACGCGTAATGCACTTTATTAACATATATAATATGCGAAAATGTATCTAAAAACAAATATTGTATTTTTATTTATTATTCGTATTACTTATTAATAAAAATTTGCATTTATATCGTAAAAAAAATTTTTTCGGACGTGAAACGCGCAATCTCTTATGTATGCAAACAAGGTATCCTACCTATTAGACCACAACGGACCTTCGTTAAATCTAATCAAACTTTTATATTATGGTTATCTCTATCCATAACAACACAGGGATATCCTAGGTATGTCTTTGTATGTACCGCGGTACATGGATATGATTGGGACATCCAGGGAATGTCCCTAGGGCATCCCATCTGGTATATCCATAGGTTTCATGTCCCCGGTATTTCTGATATCCATTTAGATAAGAATCATCGAAACTCATCAAAATGTTTATTGAAGATTCAAAGTTGATATTTTTATTTTAAAATCTTTGTTTTTTCTTATCGAGAAAATGAAAAGATAACTCACGAATTTCTAGAATCGACTATTTTGCAAGCAAAAATCGTAAATGCAGAATATCCGTAATCTATCTCCAAGAAATTATACACAAATCTCAACAAAATTTTATTCCATTTTCGTTTCTGTGGTTTTGCCTTGGCAACATTGTTTGAATTGTTTGGTGATCTGCTAAAACAATGTTAACCTGAGTTTGCCTAATGTGCCTATCTTTTTTTTGTTTGAATTAAAAAGATTGACGATTTTTGTCTTATTTTACTCTTAATTTACTCTTTCAATGATATTATGGGTAGATCCTCAAGGCTTGAGAGAAAAAGAGAGTAAGTAACCAGTGTATTTATTTTTGCATTAAAGTCGATTTGTGTTAAACATTTTTGGATTTATTTTTCATCCATATTTTCCATGAATTCAAATTAAATTGAAAAAAAGAACATTCGAGGAAATCCTCATATCCTAGTGATATCCCTGGGATTTCCTACTTCAATTATAAAACATTTCTAGCGTGTCCCTTTGATGTCCTTTCTCGGGACTTAGTACATCCCTGGGAACATACCAGAAAGATATCCCTTATATGTCCTTTTTTGGTGGAAAGTAGATGTCCCTGGGACGTCCTTGTACGTACCATGTCCCGATGAAGGATATCCCAAGGATGTACTTGTGCTGTTAGGGACTCTAACAATAATATCAAACTTGTTGATTAATTAAACAACGATATCCTATAATCTAATCAATTCTTCATTGAACTGATATAAACTAATAGTAAAAAATCCGACTCGTTTATTCAGCTTAGTTTTTGAGTTTTTTTGCAAATGATAGATAATTACCTGCGCAAGCTTTGGAACTCAATATGTATTGCGTAAAAGTGAGTAGTTTTCTCGGAAAATGTATAAGCGTGGTATTTCTAAAAAAGTAATTATCTAATAGCGAATCAATTTGCATAGGTTTATATAAAAGTAATCGATCACATCAAGATAGAAAACACTATTTAAGTGCCCGCATGTTTCACCTAAAAGTCAATATTAAAAATAACAATGTCGTTAGACAGTGAATTAAAATATTAGCTGATATTCTTCCCTACTTACATTTTTTCTATTAGATCTCGTGTAAAAGAAAAGGTATATAAATTGGAGTAATTATGGTCTAATATAAGCAATCACATACCCGTTGATCTTTATATAGAAAACTAAGATTTTATGAAAAATATTTAATTAGCGCAAAAAAATTATGTGCAATTGCAGGTTGCCATGCGTAACTAGCTGAATGTTTTTATTTTGAAATTATTTTATAAATTATGAATTTTTTTAATTCTATCACCCTGTAGTACCTACAATTTAGATAAAGAGTTATTGTTATTTTTAACATTTCTTTAATACTTATCCAAATATTCAAGTTATGGAATTTTTTTCTATAAAATAGTGTTTTTTTCTTTTAAAACTTAGGCAACGCTTTTGGCAAGGAATCTTAAGTTGTTCACTACTAAAGATTGAATACGGTTGTATTTTTAGTTTCCGCTAGCTATTTACTATCTCGCTTTTTCTTGTTCCTTTACTCTACGCTATTAATAAAAATTATTTGATTTGCTTCTCTCATCTCTTCTAGAACAGTTTTAAATCGTTCGGTAGTGTAGTAGTATAGTGACGCAAACGAAGTTAATCAAAACGACAGAAGAATTATATGTTTATCTTGAAAATGCCTAGGTAAGGCTTCACTATTTTAAAAATTTTAATTCGAAAATCATATAATCGTAAATGTATATTAAATTACGATGAAGAAAGCAACAGCATTTAGCATTTCAGGCTAACGCTTGAATATCTAAAAATAGCGAAACAAGGTATCCCAAATTGTTTCTTATTTTTATAAGTCACAACTGTTATTTTGGTGTACATGTTTCATTATTGGTATGTAATTGAAGTAGGCTGTGCTTTCTAATTACTATAAACTGATTAATTTTGAAAAAGAGCTGCCTGTCTTAAGAGTTTTGTAATAACAATCTATATTTAAATTCTTAGAACATGTATTTAATTTTTATTCAGATACGTTAGCGGATGCATCATTTTTACCATTTACGTGTAGATAGTAGATGGTAACAAATTTTGGAAGTGGGTTAGTTTTCTGTTTGGTTAGTTTTTGTTAAAAAGCAAAAATTCCGTTAAATATACTGACTTATTTGCATTGTTAAGTTAATCTTTTTGTTTTCATTGTCACCGAACTAAAAGTGTAGATATATGAATTTTATATGTGTGTGCGTGTGTCTGTAGCCTTTTGTGTTAAGACATTTTTACTTTGATTACGGATTCAGGTAGAACATGAAAATCTGAGAATACGCGTTTTTGTCGCCGCATCAATATCTCTTCGGGAATACCTTCAATATGTCGAAAATTTTCGATTTTTTTTTATTTGAATTTTAAGGTCAGATTCGTATAGAGTATATTGAAAAATAAGATAAACGTGTCTCACCGATACTTTTCTCTTCAAAATGGCAGACAAATTTTTCGATTTTTTTTAATATCTAATTTTAAGGCCAGATTCGTATAAAGCACCAAAAAATAAGATAATTGTGTTTCATCGAAATTTTTTATGTTTTCACACCTTGAAAATGGCTAAATATATTTATTATAGTGGTAAATTATTAAAATTTAAATATTTATATTTCTAATTAATTTTTATTGTAACAATAAAATCGTTTACATTATACATGTTTAATATAACTATTACTATATTAAAACTAAAATCTACTAAAGTCCGTTCAGATAATCGTTTCAGTTCGATCTGGCAATGCCAGCTTACAGAGCTCATTCTCAACTGGTTTTTTTCCAAATTAAAACATTTATGGCTTTTTACATGAAATTGAGCAATAAAACTTGTTACTTTCAGAAATGATTGAATGTGATTCAATAAAGTTTTAAGTAGTTGCATAATAAATAATGTATTACGTATCTAGATAATTACTTAAATAAATTAAATTAAATAATTCATAAGCGCTCGTAGGTACTAAATTCGTTTCTATATTTGCTCCGCATCCCCAAATCGATTATTGTTTATGAGTAATATACTTATTACGATTTTGTGCTTTTATCAACATTTTTTATATGGAAATGTATTAAAATACCAAAACACGATAGTTGTAACGAAAATAACCATTTATCAAGAAAGTGGAAAAAAATCGGCTGTGTCACCCCAGGACTTTCCCGGCTCGACCATAGAGAATATGTTATTTATTATTATTATTTTAATTACAAAATACTAAGCATTACATTGATTTATGGAACACATCAAAAATAGCGAGCTGATGGTGAATTAATATTTCAATGTTAGTAATGACATAAGCTGCGCATGCGCACATTATATATCATACTGCTACAATTAGGATCCCCTAAAATCATGTGTGAAAACTATTGGGAATTCGGGAAAAAATTTCATACAATAGTTGTAGGCAATTTTAAATGTGTATTTTTCTCGCCATCTGTTTGTCCTCAAAATCAAGAAAAACTAGAGAAAACATACATGCACATTTTTTACACGCCCTCTAGTGGCGCAACTATTGGAGATTTTAGAAAAAGTTTGAGACAAAAGTTATAGAGAATTTTATGCTCTAAAACTTTGTACTACAAAATTTTGCACTAAAGTATATTGTTTGTCCTCAAAATCAAGAAAAACTAGAGAAAACCTACATACACATTTTTACGCGCCCTCTAGTGGCGAAACTATTGGAAATTCTGGAAAAGGCTTCAGACAAAAATTGTAGGTAATTTTATGTTCTAAAACTTTGTACTACAACATTTTGCACTAAAATGTATTGTTGGTCCTCAAAATCAAGAAAAACTATAGAAAACATACATGCACATTTTGTACGCGCCCTCTGGTGGCGCAACTGTTGGAAATTTTGGAAAAGGCTTCAGACAAAAATTGTAGGTAATTTTATGTTCTAAAACTTTGTACTACAATATTTTGCACTAAAATGTATTGTTTGTCCTTAAAATTTGAATAAAGCAAAAAATTGTTACATGTATATTTAACCAATGTCGGTCTTGAGGACCCTCCACTGTACCGATTTAAATGGTCGCATTCTAGGCACACACCGACCCTCCATACCAAATTTCAGCTTGATTGGTCAAACGGTTCGGCAGTTATCGTGGAAGATTACACACAGATACACAGACAGACCATACGCTGGAAATGGTCTCAATTTTCTTGGGGGATCTCAAAATGGATATTTCCATCGATATCTCAAATTTTTTTTTTGCTCGTTCACCTTACTTTCCCTTTGATGGGTCCGGGAAAGTAAAATTTACTAAGTTTCACAGATAAACCTTTTAACATACGTGTAAAAATCAAAGCAACAACAAATTTAAGCTAAACTTAGAAAATAGTGCGAGGTATAGGTAGAAGACATTATTTCAAACAATAAATTCTTATGCAATTTTTTCCTAAGGTTATTCGTTCTTGTGAAAAAAAATAACCGAAAATATCGCTTTCCTAGGTACTGATAAGAAATTATTCATTATTTACACTGTGGTGCAATACGACTTAAAGTTGATGGTAAAATTTTTATAGCAATTGTTTATTTTTCAGTTCGCGAATACCTTGCTATATTGATAGTTTATAATGAAACTCGCAGTAAGAGTAAAGTAAGACTTTATTGTGAACGATGTCCAGAATGGCGAAAGCCAAATGTACAATGTTTCGTCAATTTGTCCCAAAGATTTTTGGGAACTGGTTGTGTTAAACTAAAGAAAACAAAAGTGGTGCTCGTGTGTGTAATGAATGCAGACGAACGCATGAAGTATAAAAAAGTTTAATTATTTTACGAGATAAATGTAAGTAACACTTTTTTGTTGGATATTTATATCGCAGTGTATAGTGGGCCTCGATTTTAAATGCACATGCAGAAATTTGATTAAAATTATTATTGATATTTTTGGAAAATGTCATAAGAATTTTTTGTTTGAAATAATGTCTTCTACCTATTCTTTAATTAGAGTACTATTTTCGCGGACACCCTATGTAGGTAAACTTTGACCTATCAAAACCTTAAAACATATATATCTATTATTATACAGGGTGAGTCACGGTAGACGCGACGGTTGATTGTGGCTAAACGGCTAAACGAAAATTTTGTTTATTTATGGATATGTGGGTTGATAAAGGTTTCATTTTAAAATTATTTTGAAATATACAGGTTGCTCCAAAAAAGTGTGGCGTATCAAAGTTATATTATTTCTTATGGAACACCCTATATTTTATTATACGTTAAAAATAAGATCAAGGTTCTTAAGTATTTCCTATACCCAAACTTTTCGAGATATTTTGATATTTCGAAAAATAGAAGCACCCACAAGAAAAATAATAACTTTGAAATCTATGGAATCAGCCAAATTCAATTTTAACTGAAAAAATTAGGCTAATAATGTATTTGGAGTTGTTTAAATTTCTACAGGACGTCCAAAATTTGGTGACTCTTGTGACATGTTCAAACGACAATATCGTTCTTATTTTAAAGAGGATATTTTACAATTCTATTATAGAAAATTTCATTATCTTTCAAAAATTACGAAGGTCTTTTATGCCTAAAAATATTTGTTTTGGAGTTATTTTTAGTTTTGTTAAATTTTAAATTATCCTTGAAACTGCAACTAGGTGTTGAAGTTTTGACATTATTAAAAATAAGAGATTATCCATATCTCAAATGTGGTCGAATTATTCAGTAGGAATAAAACTGTGTCATTTATCCAAATATATTAAAGGAATATCACTTTTAAAAGGCGAACACGTACTTTGAACTTTCTAAATTCCTTTTTCTTGTCTTTTCCAGCAGTATCCTGACAAAGGATAAAACGGTTGGTCTCCCTACTGTTACCTGTCTTTTGGACAAGGTTCTTAATTGTCAATATTAATTAATTTTTACCTCCTTTTCCATATCCACTCTTTAAATGTGTCAAACGTTATGTATTATTGATTCAATTTATTGTTAAAATTATATGGCCCGAAGATGGTCGCCCTTTAAAACTGATGTTTCTTTAATATATTCTGGTAGGTACATGACTTTAGAGTTTTATTTCTACTAAAACGTTTCCAGATGCACCAAATTTTTCGTGAATTCTGAAGTAGGCTGATGTCACTTTTTAAAGTTGTTGATACCTTTCAGTAATATTTGTCTACATTACTACTTATAAGAGAAAAATGAAGTATTAGGTGGAAGAATTGACATAATTTTAGTAATCTGTGAATGATTTGAAAATTGTTTATTTGCGGAAAGAGTATATCCACAGAAGTATATCCTGATCGACGACAACTTGATAAAAGAGCCTTGTTTCATGAGATATTAGACAAAAAATTATGTTGCAGTTGGATGGTACTCCGGCGCATTTTTCAATATATGTAGGAAATTATTTAAATAAAAAGTTTCCCAACAAATGGATAGGAAGAGGGGGGGCCAGATGTTTGGGCATCTAGATCGCCAGATCTGACTCCTATTGGATTTTTTATGGGGTTATGTAAAAATATAGTTTATCCCCAGTCAAGAAGATGGTCGCCAATTTGAACAACTGTTGTAATTTAATGTTTAAGTAATTATAATATTAATACATGGGTAACTGAAGGTTACGTCTTGGTGCGTACACACTTATTTTTGAAGAAAGAAAGCCAATTTGTATTTTCAAGTGTGTAAAAGTAAGTCATAAAACTTGTTTTATGACTTAGAGATTTATATATATACATCTCTCAATAAATACTTTTACACACTTGAAAATACAAATTGGCTTTCTTTCTTCAATTATAATATTGTGTAATTAAAGTAACTAATTTTATTTTTGGCAATACCGCAAATGTGATATAAAACTTGGCAATACCGCAAATGTGATATAAAGGTTTAATTTTACGTTCTGTGACATAAATGTCCAACAAAAAAAGTGTTACTTACATTTATTACATAAATTAACAATTTTTTTTATAATGCGTTCTTCTGCATTAATCACTACGAATTCTTTGGTATAATATAACCAGTTTCCAATAATCTTTGGAAAAAATTGACGAAACTTCGTACATTTGGTTTACATTGTTCTGGATATAGTTCACCTTAATGTCTTACTGTTACCGCGAGTTTCACCATAAACCATTAACATATCATGTAATTTATACCATACACTGAAAATAATGTCTATAATATCAGTTTCTAGAAATGTAACCGATAAAGCGATGTTGTCGGTTCTTTTACCATTACAATTTATTTTCAATTATTTTGTTTTTTTTTCATAACAGCGGATAACTTTAGGACAAAACTGTAAAAGAATTTTTATTAGAGCCCTGTCATGAAAAATAATATCTCTACTAGAAAATCACATCATCAGTATAATTGCAGGTAAATTAACTACCATAAAAATGGAAAAACGGCTTTATCTTCACATCGCTTTGAAAATAATAACACCTTCATTTTCCCAGAAGCTGAAATCTTAATAATAGGCCTAAGCTGCCACAAACGGTTATTTTTAGAAATGCTCTATATCAACAGAAATTTTAATAACAGTGTAAATGATGTACACGGCCTAACTACAATTTATGGGAATTAAATACTTATTACATCAGTATAATGTGAAGACAGATTTTTCGCATCATGTTGAAAAAATAAAAACGCTTTTAAAAGTTTCCATGAAAATGTGTAAATATTATATGATGAAAACCTAAATCTAAAAAAAAATCGACAAAAATATATTAAATCTCAAATTCTCGCCTTCAGCAGGGTTCTAAGAGAGCGAAACTCAACGGATTTCCACGTGATTCGCCGTACAGGGGATTTCCTTTAAATTTAATCTAATTCTGTCCAATCCTGAAGGATCTGATGGCGTATATATTATGTCTCACGGAGACATTTTAAAGGTATATTAGAAGGATTTAAAAAAAAATCGAGGTCAAAAATGAAATGAGTACCTATACTTACCATTACAAACAAGAATTGGTTATTTTAATCAAACTCGTGAAAATTTAGCTGATTAAATAGAAAATTTAAATAACTCCAAAAATAATTTAGATTTATTGAAAAAATAATGCTGATGAATTAGGACAAACGTTAATAAACATTAAAATCTAAAAAAACACCTAGACAAGGAAATGCGGGAAAAAACATTAAAGCCTAGGCTAAGTTCTCTGTGCGGCCTCTCCTCCGTCCCGTGATCTGTGAATATGAAGAATAATAAAATCTGGATGGTTGAATAGGGCTGAAACTTTATGTTCGTCTTTACGGGTCAAGTGCGCGTACATCCTTAAAAAATATACATTTGGAGCAATCTGTGCGGTCCCCCTTCAGCCGCCGGCCCTAGGCGTTGGCCTAGTGGAGAATCCGGCACTGTATGTTACGGTTGTAGCGATTCATACTGCGTTGTAGCGATTGTACTGTTGTTGAAAAAATTTAAAAATTTGAAAAGTTCTTTATGGTGTCTAGATGTGCAGGAAACTAATTTTGAATTTTAAATACAAGATGGCGACTCCAAGAGAGCGGACGCCTATACCCAAGTTGTACGGTACTGGGGAAAAATCACCTTTGAATTTTTTTCGACCCTTCCAAGTCTTAAACACCCTATATACGCAGTTGGTACATCGCAGATGGCGCACAACTGGAAGTGACCAAACCCGTTGTGGAAGAAGATCCAGCAAGTAATAGAACTTTTGCCCCCGCCTCAAAATTGACGTATTTTTCGTCACGATCATGTAGTATTCGACCCAAATTTGTAGAGAGAAGTGAGGGGGCGCTCATGCAGAAAAAGTGATTCTTGTTAGTTTATAACACAATTAACAAGATGTGGGTACCAAAATGGCCAACTTCATTTTCTAGCGATGGGCCGCAAGTTTTTTGACAACCCCATTAGCCCGTGCACCGTTACGATCCATTGATCGCATTAAATTTGGATCTTTCGCCACGTTGTGGGGCAAATTTTTTTACTTTTTTTCAGTGCATCACGTTCGATGCAGAAAGCGACATTTTTGTGATCGGCTGCTCAGAGACCCATTTCGATTACTTGCTGCATCTTCTTCCCTAACGGGTTTGTCCACTTCCAGTTGCGTGCCGTGTACGATACAGCAACTGCGTATATAGGGTCTTTAAGACATCCGCACGCCTCTGGGCATGTTGCATTACTTCTTTCCATGGGAGGCCCGAAAAAAAAATTAATTAAGATTTTTTCCCACTTCCGTGCCACTTGAGTATAAGCATCTTCGTGTCAGATTCTAATATATTGCCGCCCTTACTATGTTGGTTTTTTTCGGATATTGATATGTTATGACAATAAATCTGTTCGATGAAATGAGCGAGCATTCCTCTGATTTTTTAACTTTCCTTCTTAGCAGGTTTTCATTTTAAGTCTTCAACATATTATCTCATACAATTTAAATCCTATATTTACCTTGTTAATAACAGTTTTATGATTATCTCTTGTGGGCCTCCTTTTTGAAAGTTCTTTATTGAATTGGGAATTTGGAACCTTTGGTTTATCATCAACTACTGATGATGCTAACATAGTTAGCAAAACGTACGTAGAGTGTTTAAAAAGTGTAGATTTGGTTAGTGGTGACGATATTCTTATTAAAAAAATATTTCTTAATTTTAATGTCCCGTTTAGAAAAAAAAAATGAAATTGATTTTATGGCTCAATCAAAGGTTGTCTTTATATATTGTAATGAAATGCTTTTTATGAGTTTTGTTTGAATTTTATAAACATAGTTTATTGTTAAAAAAAGTTTGAGTTTCAAGAATTTATTGATAGTAATTGATGTAAGTTATTCTAAATCAGCAATTGTGAATATAAAGAGTCTTATTTTATTTTTTTTATTGAGCACATCATTATTTAATTATTATTATAAAAATAAAAAAAAATTGGAAATGATATAAAAAATTTTAAGTAGTTAAAGGGAAGACTTAAATTAATCTAGTAAGAAAATTAAAAAAAAAACAGATGAAGGAAAATAATAAAAATAAGTCAGATAAAATTTTTTTTTGGATTGTCATGTTTTATACCAGAAGGAGAATTTTGAATGTTGTAAAGGAAGAAATGATATTATATACCAATTATATTAGAAATTGAATTTTATTTCATAGATAAAGAAAAGGTCAAACAAATAAAAAAAAATTATTTAAATCACTGGAGAAGAAAGTTAAACTATTATCACTGGGATAATTTGGAGTATGTAATAAAAGAAGAAAGTAAAAATTATTTTTTTGCTTAATTGACATTGAAGAGAATTGAAGGATTTGAAGATTTGCATCCAGATGTAGAGACTGAACCAACAAAAGAAGTGAATAGACATGATAACAGGATAAATATAAAATTTATAATTTTTGTGAGAAATTTTTTGTAAGTTAATTATTTTCTTTCATAGAACCTACCCCAAATTACAGATATTAAAACATTACATTACATGAATAAAAACGAAGTATAAAAATCGATACTATGAGAATAGGTTTCATTTTTTTTATGAGAAAATTAAATGACGTTGATTTAGTGAACAATATGTATCCAGGAAAATATTCTGCAAAAGTATTAAGGAATTCTAAATCTCTCCACTGGGTGGCGTCACTCAGGAACATCAGACAGTGGGAGATCGGCATCAAGCATGGGCTTGAGAGTTTTGTTCTAATAGTTCGTAATGTCAACTATAGGGGTGAGGCGTCGTTATTCGCCAGCGGAAGCATATAAAATGTTCTAGTGAATAAAAAACGGTCCGCCACTCTTTACATTTTAACAGTATTTGTAATGTTAGTGAAAAAATGGAGGTGCCGTTTAAAAATGTTGTTTACATGAAAGAAAATTTCTCAGATTGTTATGGATCCCACAATCTATTGTCCCGGTAAGAATAAAAGAACATTTATTGCGATTATTCTAGCACTATGCGATATGTTATTTTAGTTAAATGTAAAAATCACTCGGCTTGCCAATCGGCTTTGTAAATCTACCAAATTTTTTTATTATCATGTTTTATGTTAATTTTGATCTGTGCTCTCATTGCATGTGGGCAAATGTGCAGCTATTATACTTTATTAACCACAAGCCATCTAATAAACGCAACATTTTGCTATAACGATAAGATAAATAGTATTTTATTTATCATATATAGAGATCTCGAATACTAGGCCACGCCCAATTCTAAGTTCGATCAATATTTTAGCCATAGGTACAAGTTACCTACTAAACCATTGATAAAGATAAAGAAAATTTTTCGGCTTACACTATTATTTTAATACGGAATAATATTTTTTTAACTTCAGAATAATAAATGTTTTCCGACAAATATCTCGGTTAGATACTGTAATTAAAAAAACTGCCCGATTGCCTAGGAGAATCTATGAAAAATTAAATAGGAATTCTTAATAATAATAAAATGATGAAAATATGTACTTTCATCTCCATATTTTAAAATTAGCTGTTTATTAAGTTTTTACAGTCATTAAATCAATGGCATTGTTTCTCATTAATAATTCAGTTAATTGATTTGCGTTTGTTGAGTATTATATATTATTAATATAATTTATGTACGGTAATTTGGTTGACAAAATAGGATTTACGTATTAAAAAACTTTTTGGTTAATGGTGAACTGATTTATCATGTGCTCATCTTCAAAAGTCATTTTTTAATTGTTAAAACTACCCTACTATGAAAAAAAATCATGTAATTTATTCCATGCAATTAGATTTAAAAATATATTATTTATTATTTATTTTATTTATTAACATTTTTATGATTTGTCCCATGGTTGGCTCAAATGATGCTGACCATTTTCCTATTTTCTTTCATATATTTGTCTTTGGTGTTTTAATTAGTCCTTTTTTATTTCGCCCTGAAAATAAAATGATAAAAAACGGGGTTATATGGTTCATTCAATCGGTATTTTGAGATAAATTTGGACGATGTATTTGTGAAAGCGCATGAGTAAAGCAGTTATTACGCAATAGTCAAGCACAGCAAACCGTTGTATATTTGCACGGCGCGGCGGTGGTGGACGTTGGACGACGCCGAATAAAAGTAGCGGCGTCGGCGTTGCGCTGTTTGTATTATCTCGACTCGTTAATACATAGATACTAAATTTACGACTGAAAAGATTAATTTCTTTCTTCATATAACTTTTTCAACTTATACACTCCATTTTAAGTATGATTATTGGGTTAGTTGCCATGGAGCGCTTGGATGATATTAGGTAAATGGCGCCAGTCGTCAAATTAAGATTTTAACTACAATGTTTGCACTGATTTATCTGAATTCAGGTTACAGCCGACAGTTTTCTCTGATGTATCGGCAATAGACCGTGTACTACACTTCAATACTTTATATCACAACAAGGGGAGTTACGTATTTATTCTAGTTTTTCAAAGACGATTAAAAATACTATTCTTGAACATTGCAATACAATAATAATAAGTGTTTAACTGTGCCGGCTTTTACTTGATGAAAATCCATTATTAAATTTAAATAAATTAAACAACGAAACTAGTCACTATTAAACTAATAACTTTTATTATTATTTTTGTGAAAATCGTAAAACGTTGTTTTATTTATTTAAATTTAATAATAATAAATCATTTTGTATTAAAAAGTAAGAATATAATCGAATAAATAACTTCTATCTTCACGCAACTAGAAAACTTATGGATGTAAGAGTAATTACAGGCTATTGTTTTCGACGTTAAGACGTCACAGAAATATTTAGTATTCAATAATTAAGCGCACTCCAAAAACTTTGCTAAAACACAGTTATGTGAGGAGTAATCAATATTTAATATACAGATCTGGTAATATTTTTAAGGAACATAGGGAATTTGTAATGAGAGGAAGAAGAATGCATTTATGCAACGATTCAGTGGAAATCTATTTAAAAAGGCGTATACCAAAATATTTTGTTCTTATTCCTCTCATATCGTTTTTTGTGCTTCTTGCTTGTTTGCATGAAATTCCCTATGTCCCGCAAAGTTTTGGCCAAATCTGTATAAGCACTGCACACATGCCAAATTAAGAAACGAAAAATATTTAAGGTTTACTACCCGTATAAAATTCGGTAAATATCAAAGAAAGCGTCTGTCCATGTGGACTTGATTGAAATGCACAATCTATGCTATTGATCCAATTAAATTGGCGAATCGTAAGGTTAAACGCATTGTATGGGACCAGGGGCGTATCAAGACTAAAAAACTATAAATAATCTTTTTCATACTTAAAAATCACCGAGCAAGTGGTTTGCAAATATCAGTGGAGTAGCATTCGGCCGTTTCTTTTTGGTGTAGCTGTGTTGAGTTTGTATATTTTATTAAATAAAAAAAAATATGGCGTTTTGGAGACCATGGACTAATGAAAATAATGAAATTGAACAGTGTATTGAAAATAAAGAGGTATGAATTTAACAATAACGCTTTACACATATAAACACAACAAGTGATTTTAAATATGTTCGATTTTTTTAAAAAGTAAAATATTCCGCAATCTGATAATTCAACCATAATAAGAATTGCTGAATTAAATAAAATAAATAAATTTTACTTTTATCGAATAACCGCGAAAGTGGTTACGGTGGATCATTTACAAAATCAAAAAACGTGTAAAGAAAACAATTGACAAATCTACCTAAGATTTTATGCTTATGGTTTAAATAAGAAGAACAGGATTGCGACATTGGTAGTAATACAACAAAAGTTGGCGGATGATCCAGACTACTTCCACCATTTTATAGACATTGCGTCAAGTTTTGTTAGAATTTGCTTTTGTTTTGTTTTATGTTTCAAAATAATTAATTAATAAAATGAGGTATAGATTTTTAACGTAGAGGTCGTTTTAGTTGTTGGATAAAGTTTATCTCCGCCTATGGCAGATCAAACAAAATTGTCGGAAAGGGTCACGAACGAGTTTTTATGTTTTGCCATTGATAATGGATAAGCTTTATATGCTCGTCAATAGGGGTAATAAGCATATTAAAGTTGAAAAAAATCGGAAAAAAATATATCAGCATCCCATTATTATATAAATCCTTTTTGAGATTTGTATGATACGTATACGTATAAAAAGACTTAGGTATGTCTTGTTCATGAAGTGGTCTTTTATCAAATTTCGCATACATAAATAACACATACATATAATAATAATAATAATAATTTCCCTATATTTCATTCCTTACGAGTGAATCACAGAAGTCAAGGCTTGTTCGGGGAAGGGACGGATATTATTATTATCTGTCGTACAAATCCAACATATGGTTGACTTCTGATTTTGGCAACAATTTTATTTAGTTTAAATGTGATAGATAATAATATTTTTGCATATTTGGATTTTATGTGTCAAATTAAGTATACATATTGCCAAAATTTAATAAGAAAATATTTTTTTTTACTTAAGTCTAAATTTTTGAACTAATTTATCTACAATTTGCGAAAAACTTTGAGGGTTAATTCGAGTATAGTTGTAGTTTATGGTTTTTGAATTATATAAAGCATCTTTTTTAACTAAAATTGTTTATTTAAATTCAACAAACAATGGATTTTTTTTGTGTTTTATGTCAGTGATTACCAATTTTAAATATTGGACAAATAAATTCATATCCACTTAATATGGTATCAGTATTAAATTCATCGACATTAGTGTGTCGCCATGCAATTAATCAAATAAATATAAAATATACATTTTTTCATAATCTTTAAAGAAAATGTAAGCATACAACGGCCGATGAGAAGTCAACATAAATGATTATTTTTCCACCGGCTACTCCACATAAAAGTGATATTTTGACAAACTCTTTCGAGTTTGTGTTGGAATCTATAATTCTGTGTATGTGTGTGTGTATGTAACATTAAGATACAGCTTGTAAATTTTTCTGCTTTACATAGGAAAATCTGTCATGCTAAGAATAAACGCCGCAAGTCATTCTAAAACTTATGACAGCTGAATATTGATTTTCTATGGTGTATTGTCATGTAATGCCTTATAGAAATATGGCATCCTTGCTTGTTTGCTTAAAATGTGATTACTGGAAGAGATTTAAAAGTTAAAAGCAAGCTCTGTTGTCATATTACTCGAGACATTCCTATGCAAAGTACAAATATTTAAAATCTGTATTTCAAATCTGACTTCAGATTCTTCGATCATATACGCTATGCTATATACGGATTCATGAATTATTTGTTTTACATTAGAGGGGGTGAAGAGGACAATATGATACAGTGGCTTACAATTTGAGATATTTTGGTATGGAGTGTAATTCATTTTCATGCAATCTATGAACGAAATGCCGAAAGAAAAGTAATTATCGAAGAGGTACTTGGAATGCTAAGATTGCCGAAGACTCTGGATATTAGCTAAACATTTCAAATTAAAAGTATTTTAGTTCTTACTTCCTGTCAATGACATATACTCACAGACATGCGGTGAGAATTGTGATATTTCTAGAGAAAGAGATGAAACGATGGCTCGGTCAATCTCTATCTGCCTCAAAACAGTTAGAGATAGTACTAGGACGAACCTATATTCCATCTTCCTCACTCTTTTCAGCAAAACAATATTGCAACCATATACGGGTTGGGCACCTCCCTGAGTATGTCAATATATGCTTCCTGTCCTATATCCGACATTACGCCTATGAAATATATGATTTGGAGTAAATTTTTTAGTCGTTGAAATGTGTTGTTATTCATTCTCAACCTTCTTTTAAAATCCAGATCATTTAATTCAACCAACGGAAAATTTCTGGGTTTCACATTTCTTTCTTTGCGTATATCCTCAATATCCCACTCTGAAGAATCTGAAAATTACATTAAATCAACTTTGTTGATAACGTCCAGTCTATTAAGATTATTCATTTTAAATTCAATTTTGGAGCAGAATTCAACTCGTAAAAACAGTTTAATTTTTATTTTAACACTCTATTACTGCCAAAAGCCAAGCCTCAACTCCTCAACTGACAAACATTTCTCACTTGACTCTTTATCGATATCACATAGGTATATAACACTACATTTTAATACATAACAGTCAGTTAATTAGGTTACCAGGCCAATATTCTACTATCAACTTTAACAAGCTGTTAGCCACAATTAAGTAATGGTGAATACCAAAATAGAACTTAACTGGTTGCTAAACAATTTAACAGTCTGTTAGAGGTTGGTGAATATGGCTGTTAGACTCACCCCGGACCTATACCAAACAAATAACCTAGATGTCGTATTTAGCCGATCTAAGTCTAGGACGAAAAATTATGCGAATAAAGTGATTTTCTACACAAACATGGATATTGTTGATTGTACGCACACTATACAGAATGTATATGTCAATATCAGTCTACTGAACGCATATAATTTCAATAGCGTGAGATATGAAATCCACCAATCAGAGTTCACATTTAGTAAAACACCACCTATATTTTTAAATTTTAAATAATCTGTCAAAACATCTGTCAGAATTTTTTTTACTAATACAGAAACATATTTGTAAAAATAATAATATTACCCAAAAAATCAAAAACTAAATATGAATATGACCTACTTAAAAATCGAAGGTACCTATTAATTTTATATGATTTTATAATAAATATGTTACAGCCAGTGATAACGCAGTGTTAACGCTCTCGCTTTCGGATAGGAAGGTCTCGGTTCAAACCTTATGACAGTAATTTTTTTTTAATTTTTTTTATAATGGTTTTTAGTTTTTCATTTATTGCGTTGTAGAAAAAATGTACTGTTCAACTCGTGTGGATTTTCCATATCGCACTCGGACGATTGAGCACTTCGCCTACGGCATCGTGCTCAAACTTGGTTCGCGTACGATATGGCCATCATATCAGCACTTGTTGAACAAACTATTATTTGATGTCAAACGAAACATTACCGAGAAAATTGGGGTTAAAGTTAAAAATATTGAAAAATCAGATCTTTTAAAATGTAATAGATATTGAAATGGGACCACAACTAATAAGCACCTATTGATTAGTCGTATAATTATTTACGACAACTTTGTCCATTCGCCAGAAATACTCGAAATAAAAAAAAATCAATAATACTTCACTGACAGTAAGATATATAGATTCCAAAACAATAGGAGTTTGTGCGGTATATTCTAGAATATCATTTCCAGATGTTTTTACTCTAGAGATGATAATATTTTCACTCCTACAGGTGAAAATGAAATAAATGAATAATGACCGTTATTCAGACCATTGAGCATAATTGGGATGTATTCCGAAATAGACATCAGTATACTGGCCATTTACTATTAGACATGACTTGTTTACATTTTTGTATAAAATGTTTTGAAGTTAATATATCTTGCCTCTTTCTCATGACATTTCTCTAGGCGCGGGGTATCCGATGTGTGCGGGGAAGTGTTTACAAACATCAAAAGAAGTGGCGTACACCCATGGAACTTACCACAAGTATCGTTTACATTTATGAAAACACTAGAAAAGTTACTAGCGACACTGTTTGTTTACAGTGTTTGTATACAAACAAACTTCGATATTGACTTCAAATAGAGCTCGTGTTTGTTTATTCTCCAAAAGTTATTATACATTTTTTATCATAAAGTTTTAACTAGGTATAATCTATTGCATTAAATTAAATCGGTAGTAAAAATCTACTTTACTGCCGATATTTTTTACTTTCTGACGATTGTTGACTACTTTATTGCCGATTTGTGATAAAATAAATTACAATATAAATACAATAAGTTATCCATATCTCAAATGTGGTCCAAATTTTCAGGAAATAGAATAGTAAATTGAGTACCACTAATATACAGGGTGGGCCACCGGTAACGACTTGGGATGTAGAGCTAAAACTAAACATTGTTTCTAAATTTGTTTTCAGAGCGAAATTTATATCAGAAAGGATAACAATCTAAAAATAATTTTAATTTTACAGGGTTCTCTGGGAAAGTGATACATATGAGAGTTGTGTTTTATTTTTAAATGTAACACCCTATATTTTTTATATTTTTAGATTTGCCCTGAGAAGCTGATTTCAAAAACTATTACACTTGTATTATAAAATTAATAGTTTTTAAGTTATAGACAGTTGAAAATCGCTGTAAAAACAGATTAAAAAAATTATTAGTTTTAGTTTTATACACCTTGTATAACTAAGTAAGGAGGTAGAAAAAAGTCGACTGCTATCGGCTTACCTCGGTACACGACTTAATGTTTTATTTCCTGATAATTTAATATATATATTTAATATGTTTATTTGATCTTATCTAGTTTTTGTAGGGCTACAGTATGAACTTCGGGAATCATCCAGTAATCGTTTTTGGTCCGTACAACCTGCAGAAAGAGGGGGATGTGCATGGCAAGGTCCCATTAGTGCTACTGCCACCGCGATGAGTACCGTGGGGGCGGGCGTTGCGAGCCCTGGACAAGTGGCCGCGGCTCGGACGCCGACGGCCCCCAAAAGGCCCGTCCGTCGTGGCGGCAAAGCGCCACCAGATCGTCCGCAACGTGCTCTTTTTTGCCTCTATCTCAAGAATCCTATCAGAAAACTATGCATTGACGTTGTAGAATGGAAGTATCCTTTTTTAATATTTTAATAATTCACTCCTAAGCATCCACATAATGGTTATTTATGGCATAAATGTGTGTTTATTCACGAATGGGAATTTTAACGCACGAGGTGTTAGTTATTACTACATGGTGTCCCACTAACTTTTTGGGGCTTTGATCGCTTATTACTTAAACATGCGGTTTTCGCCAGTTTTATTGAAATTTATAAATAATGGGATCTTTTATCGTTCTTCCGGTTTGGTGAAATTAATACTGTGACTTTTAGGGATAGGGAAACTTTGTTATTTTAAATAAAAGACCCTGCATATTTTTAACCTAACATAAAGCTCAATTTTTAGCTTTCTAAACATATATAGTTTGTGCTACTTTCTCCTGAAAATATTCCCTAAAATTTAATATAAATAGCGTTAAACATTTTCCTAAATGGTAGTAAATTTTTCTAAACGGGGTCCTTGGATTTATTGCCATTTATAATAAATTGCCTTCTAAAAACCTTAACGTTATTTAGATTAAATTTTAGGGAAAATAGGCTAAACAAAATCGGCTATGTCACACCAGAATTTTTCCGGCTCGGTTATGGAGAATATTATTATTTTAATTAAAAAATACAAAATTCCTGGATCGGGTTTCGGGCGGAAGAGGCATCTGCAAACCAGAATTCAGTTTTACATTTTTAATATTTAAAATGTTATACTTAAAAAAGAAGAATTAATGTCGTACTTAAGGACCTTCTAATGCACCAATTTAAATCAAAAACTAATTAATGGTCGCATTCGAGGCAAATTTCAGCTTGATTGGTCAAACAGTTGGGCAGCTATCTTGGAAGATTACACACAGACAGACACACAGAGAGACACACAGACAGACAAACAGACAGGTACACAGACAGGCACACGGGCAGACAAACAGATACACATACTTTACTCTGGAGACCTCAAAATGAATATTTCCATCGATATCTCGAATTTTTGTTTTTGCTCGTTCACTATATTTTCCCTTCGATGGGACCGAGGAAGTAATATATCGGGTGTTCTATTTAAAATAATAAACTAGCTCTATTTTTAATAATTCGATTTTTTATCTTAATTTCGGTATGACTAAAATAGTTTTTAAATGTCAAAGATCAAAATTAAACAAAATCATAAAAATAATTAAATTTTCTTCAGTAATAACAAAATTTATTTTACTGAAAGATGATTACATGTCACTTTCGGAAATTGTTACGCAAATAACTATAATAATTTACTGGAATTAATAGTAGTTTGCGAATATAATCAATATAACATTGATATATTATGCAACGAGCCATTGATACACGAGCATGTTGTAGGATACGAGAAACATGCCGCAGTCGAGTTTCATATATAATATGCGAGTGTAATAATGACTAATGAGAGTTGCATTCAATATTTTTTTACTCCAATTAACAAACGAAATATATAGTGTGTCCATTTAAGTTCGCAATATATGGAATTTTTTTTATTATCAATTTTATGGAAAAAAGTTATTCTTCACAAAAAGTTCTGCATGGTCTAAAACTCGGAATAAACCCATCAGATATCAAATTTTTTTAGTCATGTACAAGGTGTGTCGAAAAATGTAAATTTTTTCCGAGATTCAAGTACCTTTATTTTTGACAAAATCAAAAACTATTATTTAGAATTGAAAACTGGGTATAAAAAATTTAGCCAATTCTATCTCAGTACCCTATGATCATCAAATGTCTCTCAAAAATAAAACTAAAATGTTATTATGTTTTTGAAAAAATAAAAATTCTTATTTTTTAATGCAAATTGATATAATTGCAAATCCGAAAGTAGTTTTCAATTTTGATCAACTTTTCCTTAAACCAATTTTTGATATTGACAAAAATAAGTGTAGTTTTCTTGCACATTTCACAGTCACACATTTTTTGACACACCTCGGATATAACAATAAAAAGGAACTTTTTTATAACAATCAAAAGAAACATTTTTTATAACTTTTTAGGACATATTAATTAGTTAATCTTTTTTGCTATTAACTTTTAAACATTTCAAAATATTTTGGACAGTTCAAAATAATTCGCTAAAAAATTATTCGATTTCATTGGCTGAGAAATTTATTTTGTTAAAATAACTGAATACTTGGCTTAAAAATAATTCGATTCTATTGACTGAAAAATTTGCATTATAATGAAAATCTGTATAAAAAATTCATTATGAAACAGATTTTACTCTTTTAATTAGCGTATTATAAAATAGAAGTTGAAAATGCTTTTAATTAGATTCATGTAGTAATGGACCTAAATTAGTTTTCTTTTTCCGAATAATGATAACCTTTTTTCATTTTCTATGATGTTATAATATTTCAGGGAAATGATTGGATCGTACAATTAAAACAGGATTTAGATGCCTGTGCGGTGGTTTCTAAGAGGTTGTTAATGAGGGAATTTTGACTTTTAAATTTAGTTTTCTAAAAATATAAAAATAAAACTTAATAATTTAAGTTATACTTGTAGAGTAAACAAATATACAGGGTGATTCACTAAGGGTGACGACCGGCCGTACCTTGGAAATCGTTTGTCCTAGAATTTAGGGAAAAAAATTGTTATCACAAAATTGGCCATCAAAAATTGCTTAAAATATTTTTATCACTTACAAAATATAATTTGGTTTTTTACAAAATATTCCTCAATTAAGGTTGGTTTAAAATATTAGCTTTAGAAAATGCAGTCCTTATTCTACAACTTTTGTCATTTTTCTGTATCACCTATTATTAAGTGGTAGAGGAAGTGTACTTTCGTTAACATCAAAAGGACTGTAACTTTTATATGCCTGAGCCGATTTTCACAAACGTAGCCTCCATGCAGAGAGCATTAAAGGGAGATTTCAGAAACAAAAAAATCGGCACCTACAGGGCGTTATGTGACACCTCTATTTATACCTTTTTTCAGAAAAATTTCAAATTCAATGCATAACTATAACCAGCTTACAAAAGACAAACAAGATGACTTATTGACCTGTCAAAACCGCACACTGATATCTCTTGCCATTCGAAATATTTTGGCATTTTTTTTTAATTTTTGATTTTTGATGAGTGTTGGCTCACCCTGTAAACTTATAAGAGAAATTCTAAAATTGTTTTGAGAATAATATAACCAGTAAAAATGCATCACAAAAATATTTATCAACATAAATAATCAAACATAATAAAACTCGATGACCTCTATCCATCCTTAACGTATGTCCGTTTACTAATAAGACTAACTATATTTTTGTGTTTATTCATCTACCACCCTGCTGCGACTTCCTTCATAATCTCAAAATTGTATTTTTATTTATTTCAACAAATTTAAATAGAATATTTTTTGTATCCAATTAAAATCGTATTTGAAATTTTTAGAATAAAGTCAAAAAATTATAATTTCAAGCCTACGAATTTTAACGTTTCCAAAAAACATGACGTAGGGGTTGGTTGAATAAAAAGGATATGAAAAGGAGTAAATTAACAGTTTTCCTTGTTTGTGACATAAAAAAAGAAAAATGTGAATTAAAAATAAAATTTTAGTAAATGATATTAAAAGTAATAAAAAATTAGTTTTTGCTGCTTAAGCCATAAGAAGTATTAAATTCCTTGTGAAAAGTTGAGTGACATTTTTCATCAGGTGGATTGTTTGTCATTTGGGTGGTGTCAATAAAAGTTAAGTTGTTTTATATTAAAAAAAATAGTATGAGGCTTAAAAAAAAATTGTTAAAAGAAAAAGAATAATTATTGAGTGATTAAGGCTTGTCAACGAATTTTGATAGAAAAAAGGGGCAGGAATTGTTATAAAAATATTATGGAAAATAAATAAAAACTAATAAAAAAGGTAAGATTTTTAAAAAAAAGAATTAAATACTGGCTAAAAACATGAGCGTAATAATCATCAATATAAAGTGGCAGAGATAATAGTAGAAATAGTAGCAGAAACAGGAGAAAAAAAAACATGTAAAAGAAAAACGACGATATTAGTGAATTTTGGTAGCAGACAATGAAGCAGCCGAGGATTATTTTTTTGAAGAAAATTTTTTTTAATTGTAAATGTAAATGTTTGTTACTATTATGTAGGTATATTGAACCCAGCCCAGGTGAGAGACCGTCTGCGTAATGAAATAATAGAAAATCCTTGCAGTATGTGGATTTTTAATTCAATATGTAGCTAACATAAAGTGTCTTTCGATTTTATAACCGAAGTATATAAAAACTATTATTAACATTTTTTTAATAAGATGTATTTATTTAGATATTTTAATGCAATGCTTCAACTTTACACACTACATAGCATGAATTAGCTTTTATTCTTTAAGATAGGTATAGTCGATGGAACAGATATTTGGATCTTATTATAATGGTCACTTCTAATAAACTACCTACCCTTACCACATTTAACAATAATTTATCGATACGGTCATAAATTCAACCTCGGCCCAAAGCTTGGACAACTCTATGGGCCGTATTACAAATTTTGTGTTTAAAATAAGGTATTGATCTATACTTGAATCATATTGTATTAACTATTAAGTTATCTTTTATTTTCCAACAAAGAACTATAATTTTAATTTAATTCACCCATGTTTTATAGAAAATTAGATAGTGTACAGGGTCGATTATCAAGTAATTAAAACAAATTGGAGCAACGCACTTACGCCTTTCATTTTTCTTAGATGATTTTCGTAGACGAACTTAGGTTAATTCACATTTCATTGAAATGGACTTATCATTTATAGTAGCAATAATAGTCCAGTCATTAACTCGATTTTTTTTTTGAACTAAGCACTTTAAATCGGTCAAACTTCTAGAGCATATTACAAGAAATAAATAAAGTGAATTGTGAAGCGGTAACGATTATTTTCAACTGATGTGGTAATTAGGGGGCGATTTTATTTTCGTCATAACTAGATTAGTTTTAATGCTACCGGACTTTTATATAAAACAAAAATAAAGATGGATTAAAGCACTTTAAAAGGTTCTATAAGGTTTTCCAGAAAAATGCATTGTTTTTTGGTTATTTTACTTTGAAACTTTCAATTTTGGCGTTTGGCGAATAAGAAGCAACCTTCAACAAGTTATTACTCTATAAAATACGTTTTGAGTTATTTTTGAAAAACCGTCTAAAAACGTGTTTTTGTTTTTGGTTGAAAAATTAACATTTTCAATCGCGAATAAGTCGAAAAGTATTGACTTTCAAAAAAACTTTATAAAATAAAAGTTGATTAGAATTAGTCAATATATCCAATCCCGGACTTATTTTCAATGAAACATCCACCTCCAGGGTAAAAGCACGGGTCAACTTTGAAGGAGAGGGTAAGTAGTCTAACTCCAAATTTTTATGAAAATCAGTGATACTTTGCAATATTATACGGTCATTTACTGGACTATAAACAAATTTTCAGTGATTAGTTACAGGTCATTTTATACTAAATTTAGAAGTGATAGTGACACTGAAACACAGACTTAATTTTTGTAGGTATTGTATACAGGGTGGACCACCGGATACGCCTCGGTCTGTAGACCAAAAACTGAACAATTTTTTTAAAATCTGTTTTCACAGTGAGATTTATATCAGAAAAGACACTGTTCTAAAAATATTTTAAATTATACAGGGTTCTCCAGGAAAGTGAAACATCTGAAGGTCATATTTTTTTCACTTATATTCTAAAGTAAATAGTTTTGAACATATAGACAATTGAAAATCGCATTTTTTCAAATTTAAGTGATTGCTCCGGCCAAACGACATAAAATCGGATAAAACGGCTTACATGTCCCTATCTTAACTCTTTGAGTTCTACTTGATGGCGTAAGAACAAATTGTATACAGGGTGATCAAAATTTGCGTACTTTTGATTGAAAAACTATTTATTTTATAATATAAGTGTAATAGTTTTTTGAAATCAGTTTCTCGAGACGAATCTAAAAATATAAAAAAATATAGGGCGTTCCATTTAAAAAAAAAAGACCTTCATATGTTTCACTTTCCTGGAGCATACTGTATAATTTAAAATATTTTTGGATTGTTGTCTTTTCTGATATAAATCTCACTGTGAAAACATTAATGAAAACATTAATGAACCACTTCAAATTATACTGAAGTACGGTCCATGCTTAAATTTTAAAAGAGGTATAATAGTTGTCTATAAAGCAGTAAAACCCTTGTAAACCCTCGTAAAAGATTCATAAGTCAATTCCAAATATCTCTTCCATCGACTATAGTAAAAAATAGTGCGTACACTGATACTTTTTAATGAATGGGAATTTATTGCACTAGCATGAGGCATTCTACACACATACACAAAAAATTAAAAGATATGAATTAAATATAAGCAATCTACCGTACTAGTACGTAAAATAAAATAACAGTATCAGAGTTATTGATTAATGTTGAATCCCAAACTTGAGAAATTAAACCATAATTTGAATTTTACATAAGAATCATGCTTACATTTTTAGTAATATAGGTAATTCCAACTTCAAAAATGTAAAATTGGTTACTCTTTTCACTCGTTTTACCCCGTCCTTGATCTATCCGTTCTAGGTTTATACGTTACTCCAAATGCTCATACGCTCCCAATTCTTCAAGCCAAACTCACCTTTTGTAGTATGACAGAATATTTAGGTTTAAACAAGCGAAATTTATTAAAATCCTAATAGCATAAATTAAAGGTCAAAATTATAAGTTATTTTTATGATACAATAATGAAAAATAGGTACCTTTTTGAATAATTTACCTAGTACTAATGAATACATGTACCTACTACAAAAAATTAAATAACTATTATTAATCTTTTTAAAATAAAATGTAATTATATTTATTACTTTTTCTACTCCTTTAGAAGCCCAAGTGTATATACCAAGAGTTGTAAGAAGCATATTATACACAAGTGAAAAGTTTGCGTACGAGCCGTACGAGAGTAATGTACGACACTTTTTCTACGTTACGATATTTTTTGGTATAAATTGTTACAGCGTATATACTAAATTAAATTGTGTTCTAAATAACAAGTGTTCCTGTAACGTCAAATTTTATTGAAACAAATTTAGCTGTAATTTATTGTAAAATTACGAAAATTTCGATAAAAGGTTGAAAGAGTTATAGAAGAGTGATGAATTATTTCAATGTTTAATTATAAATGATAATAATGACATTGACAGATGCCAGCTGTGATTCGACATCGAAATTGTAACTGTAACGTAATAAAAAAAATTACGTGTTCTTCATTCCAGAATAGTGTTTGTAATAACGAATTTACTGATCAAGTAAACAGTGCTTAAGGACCCTCTTTAGAAATTTACATGTTAAAAACTGAATTCTCGATCGTAGTTTTCTCCGTAACCTTTGTACATATCATATACCAATATGTAGGCCAGCGTTACTCTTAAGTTCACATTGGTCCTTTTAAGGGTCCGGAAGTGGATTCAAACATACGGTACCAATCAAAAGTTGTAAAAATTAGGCAATCAAAGATAACAAACGTCTATTTGAAATATTCCCATCTACATTTGTATGCAAGTCAACATGTATGGTATACTCTGTCCAATATTTCTTTTTTCTTAAAATGACATACTTCAGGTCGACTGGTAATTTTGTGGTAAAATATATAGTGTGGCTAATCTATTTAGATGTGTCTACTCGGCCATTACCAAGTTTAAAAAGTAATGAATTATTGAACATAATATGCATAACAAATATAAAATTACAGGGAATATAATTTAGCATATTGTAATCTATTCCTAAATATTTATTATTCTGAAAAAGAAAACTGTTGAAATTTTAAAATATCTATAACCTTTATTCTAACTTAAAATAGTATCAATAGACACTACCATTTTTTGACGGATTCTTGGCAGAATTTGTGCAGATTTAGTAAGTTAAAAGAAATATTGGATGGACAAAAATCATTTTTCTGCATCTTCATTTGTAACCTATAATTATTGGAAATTTTATAAAAAATCTATTTACATACTTTGCTTTCCTTAATAAATTCATAGACCTTTCGAATGGTTAATTTTACTTACTATCTTCGCAAATTGTGTTGCCTTAGCTGTTTATACACCGTTTCCAAATACTGATTCTAATACTACAAATGCGATTTTGGTAAGATTTCTTAACAATTATGATTAAATTGTTTTTAAATGGTTCCTTATTTATTTTAGGAAAAAGTTGAGTATGTATTTCTAGTCATTTTTACCACCGAGTGTGTCATGAAAATTCTCGCTTATGGATTTCTCATGCATCCAGCAGCATATTTACGAAATGGTTGGAATTTACTTGATTTTACAATTGTTGTCATAGGGTAGGAACTATATTCAAATAATAAATACATTATTTATGTACTTGTTTCTTTAGGTTAATTACAACTGTATTGCAAAATCTCAGTAAAGAGACTTTCGATGTAAAAGCTCTGCGAGCTTTTAGAGTCCTCCGACCTTTAAGGCTCGTTTCTGGTGTACCAAGTAGGTGAACTTTTTTGCTAAACAATTAATATAATAGATAACGAGTATAATGCAGAATGTCAAAAATATGAATAGGATTTGTACAGATTGACATGTTTTATTAAGCAATTAGTGGAACCATTATATTTTTTCAGATTAAGCAGATCTTAAACAATGAAAATGAGGACATTGTTGGAATTGTTTGTTTTTAAAAATGTAAGGTATGTAAGGTAAGAAAAGCAAAGCATAAAAGATCAGAGCGTGGAATTTGCAGTTCGTTGTCAATGCAAGGTATGCCTATTTATACAGGGCGATGAACAAGTGCAGTGAAGCTATTGTAAAACCCTGTATAAATTTAAGGTAAGAAAGATCAGAATACGTGAAAACATCTAATTTCTTGCACTTACCTTGCATTTAAAAAATGTACTGACTTTCCACGTAATGATCTTTACTGCCTTTACTTTCCTTTTGCCTTGCATTCACAAGAAAAATCAAAACATAAACCATTACGATAAGCACTGCTGAGTCTTCAACTCTTGCTAATATGATAATAAAATAAGATACTTATATTTTTTGATAGGCTGTATCAGACTTATATTTTGATATACTTTTAATTGTACTTGTTTTAGGTTTACAAGTTGTGTTAAATTCGATTCTTCGTGCCATGGTGCCTTTACTGCATATAGCTCTCTTAGTACTATTTGTTATTATAATTTATGCAATTATTGGTTTAGAATTATTCTCAGGAAAAATGCATATGACTTGTTATGACAATGCGACAGGTATATAATTACATCGGTTTTAGGCCTTGAACTTATTTAAATAATTTAATTTATTTGCTCTAGATAAACCAATGGATGAACCGCACCCATGTGGTACAGATGTAGGTTTTGATTGTTCGCAAATAGATATGGTATGTAAAGAAGGTTGGAAAGGTCCAAATGATGGTATTACAAATTTTGATAATTTTGGTCTCTCCATGTTAACTGTGTTCCAATGTATTACCCTAGAGGGTTGGACTGACGTGCTATACAATGTAGGTGGTATCACTTATTTAGTACTAGAATATTATCAGTAATTAGTAGCTACCGATTCCAATCTACTGACAATGTTTTAGATACAAGACGCCTTGGGTAGAACATGGCAATGGCTGTATTTTGTATCAATGGTGATACTTGGTGCATTTTTTGTAATGAATCTAATTCTTGGTGTGTTAAGTGGGTAAGTTAATATTTTAAGGGAGATTTGTTTGTCAACTAATCTTAAATACTAGTGAGTTCTCCAAGGAAAGAGAAAAAGCAAAAGCACGGGGCGATTTTCATAAGCTCCGAGAGAAACAACAACTCGAAGAAGATTTAAGGGGCTACCTGGATTGGATAACCCAAGCTGAAGATATTGAACCAGAAGGCGAGGACCATCAAAACCAAGACAATAGAAATATAACACAAAATGATATGGAATCGACAGATCATATAGGTGAAGAGGAAATACAACAAGAATCTTGGTTTAAAAGAAAGAAGAAAGACTTCGACCGAGTTAACCGAAGAATGCGAAGAGCTTGCAGAAAAGCTGTCAAGTCTCAATCTTTTTACTGGCTCATCATTGTTTTAGTATTTTTAAACACTGGAGTTTTAGCCACGGAACATTACAAGCAACCACAGTGGTTGGATGATTTTCAAGGTGAATGTTTTTCCCGTTTTCATTTCTATTATATTCTTATTAATATTAATTTTGTTTTTTTGCAGAATATACAAATACGTTTTTTATTGCTCTGTTTACGATGGAAATGTTGTTAAAGATGTATAGTCTAGGATTTCAAGTACGTTAAAGCTTAAAATTTATGTAACAATGTCCTAATATTGGCTGTTTTAGGGATACTTTGTATCGTTATTTAATAGATTCGATTGTTTTGTTGTCATTGGCAGTATTATGGAAATGATTTTGTATAATACTGATGTGATGCCTCCGTTGGGAATATCTGTGTTACGTTGTGTTAGATTGTTAAGAGTATTTAAAGTCACCAAGTAAGTTATTTATTTTTTGTTCATTTATTTTTTTAAATCATATTTTTTTCAGATATTGGCGATCTTTATCAAATTTAGTTGCGTCGTTATTAAATTCCATTCAGTCTATTGCATCTTTATTACTTTTACTGTTTTTGTTTATTGTAATTTTTGCACTACTTGGCATGCAAGTGTTTGGCGGGAGATTTAATAAAGATACTGAAGAAAAAACCAGATATAACTTTGATAGCTTCTGGCAAAGTTTACTTACTGTATTCCAGGTAAGTGAACAATCCGATATCCCATCTTCTTAAAATTAATTTTTGTTTATTTGTTTACTTAGATATTGACGGGTGAAGATTGGAACGTGGTTATGTACGAGGGTATACAAGCGTATGGAGGTGTAGAGTCACCAGGCGTCTTATCCTGTATATATTTTATAATTCTCTTCATTTGTGGAAATTGTATCCTTTAAAAAATATAAAATATTTGGACACTAATAATCAATATAATGTCAACTGACAAGTTAAGAAAAATAGATTTAAACGTAGTCAGTCTAATTTATTAGAAACTGTTTTCAAATTATTATGAGTATAAAAATATTTACATAAGAAGTTTCTTGAGGAAAATAGGAAAAACCTTTGTTAAGTGATTTACATAAGCACTAGGTATGATTGTCCTTTTTAAAGGAAAATCACTAGTATAATAGTTATTTATGGTATATGTGTGTTATGTTACAAATAAATCACGCAAGAAAAGTGTATTTCTCTTAAGTGACTAGAGTACCACACAAAGCTTTATCCAACACCTTTAGGTTTTATTAATTTGAAGATTTTGAAATTTTCTTTTTCAAATGACAGCTAATACTTATGTGATAAATATTTCTAATAGTTCTAATACAAATTCAACAAATTGCACAATTCATTAATATAAATTAACATAAATAAATTCGAAGGAGAAAACTGAAGAAGTACTCAAAATGAGTAAGAACTAAGTTAAAATTATAACTGGCCTCCTCACTGATCACAGTCCAATGAGAGGACACCTGCTTAAAAAGGGGCTGTATAACGCAGAACTTTCCTGTAGACAATGCGAAAAAGAGACAGAAATGGCCAAACAGATATTGTTAGAATGCGTGGCTTTAGACCATAAAGACAAACTATATTGGGACAGCCTAGGCTAACTCCGGAAGAATACAACATCCAACCGGTGAAGAATCTGTACAGACTAGAGCAGGAGTACTACAGTTACGTGGGTGCTGCAGAACAAACTCGGAATCCACAAAAAGCCCAAAATTATTTTTTACAAGTCTTAAAAAAATTTGACGATTTTTGTCTGAAAATAGTTTATCCACACATTATTTTTATTACTCCTAGCAGAGTTTTATATTACCTAAATATAAAAATTTCTCTGAACTAAGTCGACAAGGAGAAACCTATTCTATCGTTATAGTAACCAGTATAGTGAAGTTCAAATTCGGTCGGAAATGTATGGTTGAAACTAAAGAATATAACAATATTTTGTTATCGATTGGCTATCAAAAGCAATAAAACCTGAAATCATTGTCGCAAGCTTATCTCAAACTGTTTTTAAAATACCAAAGAAACGGACTTCATTTGACATAAAATCGAATAAACCGGTTTACATATCCCTATCTTAACTTTTAAATTACTACTTAGTAGCATAAGAGAAAAATGTATACAAGGTTATCGAAAGTACGAAAACTAAGAAAACCCTGTATACATTTTTTTCGTATGCCACCAAGTAAATCTCATGAATGTAGGATAGAAACATGCAAGCAAACTACTTAGTTTGCTTTATAAGTGTAATGGGTTTTTAAAGTCAGTTTCTCAGGATGAATATAAAAATATACAAGGTGATATATTTAAAAAAATATCTTTTTTATGCTGCACGCAAGTGAGTCACATTTCAATTGTAGTTCAAATGAAAAGAATTGAGCAGTCAAATAAACTTCGATCAGAGATAAAGGACATCCAGGAGAGTTTAAATTACTCACATACGTATGACTTTTGAACTGAAAACTTAAACCGCCATTTTAAATAAATCTAATAAGCTAAAATTTTGACGTTATATTTTAGTAATAGACCTTATCAAATTCATATATTTATAATTTATAATATTAGGTCCGGACTAGGCACATTTTTGCCCTCATCCTTCGTTCATGATAACTAGACCCTGGATGTCGATTTTATAAAATTTTACTACACAAACGTTTTGTGCTGGACTAGATTGGAATTTTTAATCAAAGATATCAAATTTTTTTACATATGAATGGCGTTGTTGAATTAAACAATTTGTTTCTTTAAAACAAACATATTTCAACCAAATGCATTTGGTTGCTTCAAGAAAATCTTTTTGAGAGCATGTAATATTATTAGTGTTAGGTCAGTTTATTGCTCCAGCTAACTGCAATGTTACCAATTATTTTGCTTTGCGGAAGATTTCCCACATTTGAACTTTATGTTTCAATTGCGGAAATAGTTAGTTACCATGTTGGAATAGCGGAAATGGGTTATAGGAAAACTGTTGTTATGGGAAAACTGTTAATATAGTAACGTTACTGTGATATTTTTTTAAATTTTTTATGAACAAACCTTTACATTTTGGTATTGTAACGTCACAATACGGTAATATAAACGAAAATAGTCAAAACATAACATCAAAAATGGATTAAAAAACCGTAGAAACGCAGTATAACATAGACACATTTTTCTTATATTGGTTGACATTGTATTACTTGTTAATGTCCTTTTAAAAATGTAATAATCAATTAGTTTAATGTATTAAATTCCCTAACTTACTTCTTAGATATACTATTGAACGTGTTTTTGGCCATTGCTGTAGATAACTTGGCTGATGCTGAGTCACTTACTGCTATTGAAAAGGAGGAAGAAGAGGGCGAAAGAAAATCTCAAAGTCCTACCGCACAAGAAGAAATGGAAGAAGAACACAGCTTAGAAGAGGAGGAGACTGATGATGGGCAATATTCCGAAAGGTTTGTAGCTAATGACTCGTCTGAAAGCTAAAGTGTATATGTAAGTGTGTTGTTTATTTTTGTGATATTATGTATGAGTGTACATGTGTGTGAGTATTTGTCTTGTGTTTGTTTATATGTATGTTGTGTGTATTATACTGGGTGTTACTATATTCGACATATAAAAGGTTTTAAAAAAATGTATCGTTATAATGAGCGTCGTTCTTTAGTAATTAATTCACCTTCAGTTTCGTTAAAAAATATTTATTTTAAAAAAAGTTTCAGTGAAAAATCTGTTTTTAATTATTAACTTTAACACTCTATATCTCAAAAACTAAGCCCTTTAAGGGTATATCTTCCTATATCAAAATTTAACAATTGACGAAAGTTCTCTGGGGTAGAGCATTGTCGGTCGAATATAGCAACATCCTGTATATATATGCTGTGTGATATGTATGTTGTATTATATATGTATGAGTAGGTGTTGTTAAGTATATGTTGTGTGAGGGCTGTATGTGTAGTGTCTATATTTGATGTGCCTTGTGTGGGCACTTGCGTGTGATATGTGTATTTATGTCTTCATATGTTTGTGTATCTAGTGTGTGTTATTAGTGTGTGTATTGACTGTATGCTTTTTATTTGTATGTTGTGTTGTTTGTTTTTCTTTTGCTTGTATATTGTATTGTTTGTACCTTATCTAATTTGTATGTTGCTGAAGAAAAAAATCATATCTAGAGCTTTGCCGATGACAGTACACTCGTGTCCTCTTTTTCCTTGAATGACCGAACAACAGCTGCCGATGTACGTCTTCGCAGACAACAAGTTTTACATCTTAATAAAGACCTGGAAGAAATTTTAGCTTGGGGTGACAGTACCCAAGTGTAGTTTAACGCTAAGAAGAGACAGGCAACCGTTTTTTCTGTGGAACCCGAAATTATTATGCCATTGGCTTCATTACTAAATTTGCTTAGTGTCAATTTGGGGGGAAATATGTCATGGCATGATCACGCTGCAAGCTTGGCGAAAAAAGCTTCTCAAGCCACAGCTTTTATCGCTTCAAATTTGTCAATCACTGAAATACTGCTCTCACATCTAGAGCTCTGCTCCTAAGAATTTCTTGCGGTTGCTCAATTCTATCCAGAAGAGGGCGATCCGCCTTATTGGAGACCCAGAACTAACTAGGAATATTGAAAGTTTGCAAAATCGAATAAATGTGGCCGATCTGACTCTTTTTACAGCTACTTTCATAGAAGGTGTTTGGAAGTGTGTGCAAGGTACACCCGTCGAGCTGGTAGTTTATTCATCCTTCTCTGTAGAACGTCATGACTCAGGAATGACCTTCCTGAAATCGTGTTTCCAATGGAATACAATCTTCAGCGATTTAAATTAACGTAAATCGCCATTTTCGTGCACGTCCCGCTCTTGTAGCGCCTTTAAGAATTGAATATTGTGCGTGTCCTGTAATAAAAAAAAATTGTTGTTGTTTGTATGTTATATTGTGTTTTATGTGAATGCATTGTGTATTGTCAGTTTTGTCGTGTGTATACAGTTGTGTGTAGTTTATATATTTTGTGTTTGTGTTGTATTTTTTATTGTGTGAGTGCCTATATTTGTATTTTGTTGTATGTATGTGTGTGTTTATATGTCTGGAGTGCTTTGTGTGTTGTGTTGCTGTCTATTGTGTCTGAGTGTGAGTGTGTGTATGTGTACATGTGTGCTTATGTTTGGTGAATAATATTACGCCAATGGTGTGCGCCTGTGTGTGTTTTTTTTGGTCAAGTTTGTTTATATTGTGTTACGAGTATTGTATTGTTTGTGTATGTGTGGTGTGTGTAAAGGGGTGTGTGTGTGTGTGTTTCTGTTGTTTGTATGTTGCGTTATGTGTATTGGGAGTTGTGTGTATAGTGTGTTGTATGCCTGGTGTGTACTTTTATGTATGTTTTGCTATATGTTTTATATTAATAATAACTTATTATCGTTCAATCACTTATCTGACATGAGATAAGTGTGCGAAAAAATTAAACTGATAACCTTATACAAAATACATTAAGATTTAAAAACATTAATTAAAAAAATATTTAAAAATAAAGGTAACCGACACATTAACAACTTACATTTAATTTGCCCTGTAAAAATAAATATAAGTAGTGGCTTTTAAACGAATATAATTATTATTGTTATAAAAATGATTACTTAATAATAGTTAAAATCTAATTTATTTTAAAAAGCTTATTGTTTAATGATATATTAAAGCTATTTTTTAAACAGATATTTGAAAACTAATTAATCTTTTAAAGCAAATTAACTGTAAATTCTTAAAATCGTCATGCTGAAGTTTACGTTCCAATCTCTACAAATCAGATTATCATACCCAATCAATCCGGTTTACTCTGTTTTTGAAGTATGAATAATAAATTATAATTTATAAATATCTAATATTATAATTACTTATTATAAAGGTTGAAAACATATCCTGATTTTTCCATATTCAAGCATTTAGTTCAATCATTTTTTCTTCTATATAGTTTCTGTTTTACACATAGTACTACTCCCACAATTTTAAATTTACTTCTAACGAAAGAACTGATTAATTAATAAACCGTCTGATTTTAAGGTCAGAGCATGATGAAGAAGAAGTCGAGTCTCAAAGAAAAATTCCCGCAGAATCAGAATTTGACGAAGATCATAATGAAGGTAGAGTACCTATTATTCAATACTTATTTTAAATGAATTATACTTATAGCATTAGAAACAAAATGTCTCTATATTATATGTAATAAATACATGTTAGGACAAGAAAATAAACAATGCTTTTTAGAGGAAGATTTAGATATTGATGTCGACGACGATGAAGCAGACGTTGTAACAAAAGAGACCGCAAGACCTCGACGTTTGTCTGAGGTCACAATTGTTAAGAAAATACGCCCTATTCCCAAAGGCAGTGCGTTCTTTCTATTTTCAAATAAGAACAGGTAGGCCCCTTGATACAGAACATAGCTGCTGAATTCGAATTATATTATCTTTTTGTTTAATTTGTGATTGAATTGAGTATACAAAAATAATTTGTTAATTTTAAAAGGGAAATGCCTACCTACTCGTAAGGAACTAAAAGTAAAAGTGACACAAATTACCTACTTGTTCTAGATGTTTCTCTAAATTGGTGGGAAAATATTTACTGTAAAATCCTTTCGTAAAATAAATACCATTGAATATAGGAACTTATGTCCAAATTTCAAAAATATGAAAGTTAAAGGATGTTAAAATTTAATATATGTATATTATTATAAGTTTTATAAGACGTTCTATTGTCGAACAAGTTCTTTGGAAAATTGAGGAGAACCAGTACTACAATATATGTTATAAAATGAGTGTAATATCTTATTTTTCCTACTTGGTTTTTACTTTATGCTTAAAATTTAAAAAAATTAGATTCATTGCAGTCATGATTCAAGACATCAGCTTTGGTCGCTAAAATTTAGTTTTGCCAACATGAAAAAATAAAAAGTTGCGTTTCAATATGACTTCGTTGATGTCCGCATTTACAAATAGTATATATTGATATAATATGGAAATGTGCTCAATTTAAAAACAAAACCAATTATCCTAATTTCATCAGTGACCAGTAGCAGGGTAGAGCTGACATCCCCTACTTTTTCCACCAACGGTCCGAACCAGATAAGTTCATATTTTTTTAGATTGCTATTTCTGAATAAATGAGTAACTTCCATCATACTAAATTTAATTAGGCGTGTACGAGATATTTTTCTTTCCCATTTGTCTATTTAATTGATTGATACTTGTAGTTTTTTTGCCGCTTCTTCGTGCCTATTTCCTACTAATATGGCAGTATCCTCTGCAAAGGTTGCTAAAGTATCATTTTCTAATTTAGAAATATCATTTGTACACAAGAGGTATAGAAGCGGTTCCAACATATTGCCCTGTGGTACTCCTGCCTTAATTTTCTTTTCATTTATGAGATAAAAAGAAATTCTTAAATATGTACTACAATCTTTCATTTTTAGTGTTAAAATTTGAAATAATATACAGGGTGTCCCAGGAGTTCGTACCCAAAACTTGGGAGATGATAGAGGGGCTAAAATTAATGGTGCATGGTACTTCATATAAAATTTGTCCCTTATACCCTTCATTAACGAATTATAGGGCTCCAAAGTTAAAAATTAAAAATGGTTTTTTATTTATAATTATTAAACTACTTATTTGAAATAAATCAAAAATTAACCATTTATAAACACCATAAATGCGCACTAATAGCGTTATAAACAAATCTGCACTACCCTTGTGAAGTCAGGTACGGACTAAGTTCAATGGTTAATGAGGCACATTTTTATTATCTATCATTTTTTTCACTTCTAAATATGACAGCTCAATTTCCACAGACATCATTAAAAGAAAAACGTCCTCTTGTGGCAACTCGATAAAATTAATGGTTTAAGAGATATGTGCAATTATTGTTGTTTTCGTATTTTTACTTTTGTTGAATTAAGATGTTCCTATTCGTTTTCATTCAATTTTTCTTACATCACTATTGTAAATAAAACTAGTAAATAAATAAAATGTATAAAAAGTGTAAAAGTTTATTGTTCTAAATGTAGACTGTCCTGATTTATTAATAATTTAATAGTAATAAGAGATGTTTCCTGTAATCGTATTTTTAAAAAAATGGTGAACGCGCTATTGATGTGCAGTGCCACATAAAATTGCACATATCTCTTAAACCGTTAATTTTATCGAGTTGTCACAAGAGGACGTTTTTCTTTTAAAGTTGTTTGTGGAATTTAACTGTCATATTTAGAAGTGCAAAAATGATAGATAAAAAAATGTGCCTCATTAATCATTGAACTTAGTCCGTACCTGACTTCACAAGGGTAGTGCAGATTTGTTTATAACGCTATTAAGTGCGAATTTATGGTGTTTATAAATGGTTAATTTTTAATTTATTTCAAATAAGTAGTTTAATAATTATAAATAAAAAAACCATTTCCATTTTTAATTTTTACCTTTGGAGCCCTATAATTCGTTAACGAAGGGCGTAAGGGACAAATTTTATATGAAGTACCATTATTAATTTTAGCCCCTCTATCATCTCCCAACTTTTGGATACGAACTCCTGGGACATCCTGTATAATATCAAACACAAGAAAACAATTTTTGCCCATTTTTCCTATAAAATATAGAAAATTGGTTAAATTGAAAAAGTTTTAGAGAATTTTAAAAGAAATTTCAATAACATATTTTCTGTCTTTTATAATAATATACATGGAGCACCATAGTGTTGTTGAGCGAAACTGAAATTAAAAATCTATTTTTATTCCGTAAATGCCTAATTACTTTCCCGACCCACCATCCGAGAACGAAAAGTATTGTGAACGAGCTAAAAAAATTTTTCGAGATAATGATTGAAATATCCATTTCCAGGTCCATTTTCAGATGGAAGTCTGTATGTATTCTTCCACGATAGCGGCCACACGTTTAATCCGATTGAACTAAAATTTGGTATATGGGTTTAGGTTATCCGTCGGAAAACCCCGTTAATTTTTGTACGACATCTGCGAAACGGAAGTCACTGTCAAAAAATGACAGAAGCAATATGTTACGGAATTTGACTTGCAATATGTCATTTAAAAGTCCTTGAAAATCTCTATTCAGAAGAGCCAAAATTATTTTTCCAACTGTCACCTGTCAAAAATTTGAAACTTTAACGCTAAATATCTGAAAGGAAATTATTGCAATCATGATTGTTTTGCTATCCCAAGATTATAGCAGATCTTTAGTTTTGAGGTTCCCTGAATCGATTTCAACTATTTTTAGAACGTTATGTGTGTATTCGCGCGTCTGTCTGTCCGTCCGCCTTAATAAAAGTTCTTTAATTAAAAGAATCATTGATTAAAGAATTACTCTACTATAGAAGTGTTCGGAAAGTTGATGGGCTACTCTTCATTTTTTTTACAACTAAAGAAAAAATCTATAACAAATATAATTTTCTAGTTCTAATCATTGGCATAAAAAGTACGGGTAAAAGTGTCAGTTCTAGCCTGCCGCTTGTCTAATGGTTTAACCTTCAAAATGAATAAGTTTCAAGTTATATATACGCTGGCTCACATACTCGTAGTTCTTATATGGAAAAGTATTAGATATAATTATGTTTTGTATAAGTTCAATTTAAAATAATTTTGAATTATATAGGGCGCCTCAAAAATAAGGCTCTGAAATAAAGTTATATTTATTAAATAGTACATGTAGATTTTTTTTCACTTTTAAATTGTTCTTGAGAAGGCGATTTCAGAAACATATTGCGCTTATATTGTAAAATAAACAGTAAAATGGTTTGCATATTCCTATCGTAACTTTTTAAGTATTATTTGGCGTTATATAAGAAAAATGTATACATTAACGTAATTTGCACATTTTGATTACCCTTTATACATTTTTCTTATAGACTCGTTATCAATACTAGAAAAGTAAGAGAGAGATGTGAAAGCTGTTTTATTCGATATTAAGTCGTTTTGACACTGAATATTCTGAAAGAATGTTAAAATGCGACAATATGTAAGATGTTTCATTTAAAAAATAATTTTGAGGAGGATCTTTAGAGAAACAATATATAACTCAAAATAATTTTACTCGTATAAAGCATAAATAAGCCTGGATTAAACAATTTTATCAAACCTTAAAGTTTTGGCATTAAAAAATATTTATAAACATGCAATTCATCAAAAAATTTGCAAGTTTCTGAAAATTTCACCATTTTGTAACTTCCATATTTTTAAGATTTGAACACATCCGGTGTTATTTATGATATAAAAGGATTTTCCAGTAAAATGCTTTCACCTAATTTAAATATGTATATACTTCTTCGTTTTTCTAGATGTTTTTTTCTTGGATATTAAGTTAATAAATAATTTTAAACATTACCGGACTTTTGGCCTATTGGTATTAGGCTTTATTGACTTCTCACAGATTGGACTTCAAGCAGTAAACATCAATAAACAACGACGTTACTTTTTATAAAGTTTAGTACCAATGGACGAAAGATCGGGCTATATTTTAGATTATTTTTTATTTAAATGGATTAAAACCCAATAAATGTACCTATATCACCGGGACTAAATCCATTTTTAATTGATAATCCCAAATCAACCCCCTGCAACTACCCTTGACTCTGATTTTCAAATTTCACCCCTATACTTTTTTGTGTTAATCGTTTAGTTCTTATTCTCAATTCAACAATATCAGTTGACATTTTTAAAGCCGGCATAGTAAAAATGTATAAAATTCATTTAAAAACCAGTTATATTGCCATGATGAACAAAAGAGCAGTCATTTCTGCCATAAAGAAGTTTCTTTTTATTAACTTCCCCAGCTTGGTTATAGGTTGGAAGTTAAAGAGATTTACTTCATGTGCCTGTCTGTCCAAGTATGTGGACCCATAACTTCTGTTCTACTAGTGCAATTCACTTCATATTTGTCAGTATATCAGTAGCGTGGGTAAAAAAGGGCCCGAGATATGTGAACCACATATCTCGGGTCACGTGTATTTTAAATTCCTATTTTTTTTGGTTGTAATTTATTATTTTGTTCATTTTATATCAAGCTGGACGAAGTTTTTTATATTGAATTTTACATTAAACTTGTTCTAATTTTAACAATCGACATGGACCTTTATAACATCAGCCAAACCACCCACTACTCTCGTCCAGGAACTACCACTAACATTGTTTTTTCTATTTTCAAATCCTGTCTATTTTTTGAGAAATGTAATAAATTATAAGACAAGTTATAAATTTAAAATATTCAACTAAAGCAAATATCCCAAAATTTTTCTGTTCCAATAGACTTTTGGAAATAATATAAATACTGAAAAGCCTATTAAGGAGTTTTGATATATTTTAAATATTCACTACTCACTATAACGTCATGTTATTTTTTTTTATTAAAGAACACTTTATATATTGTTTATAGTTGATTTGAGGATAGGAAAATGTCTAACACACTCTAATGTAAAAAATTGTATGGATCAAATTAAAAAAATTAAAGTCAGAGATAATTACTAAGAGGTCTTTTGCAAATTTTATCTTATTATACCAGCTGCTTATACGGCGTATCAAAAGCTCTGGGAATAAATATATAATCAGAGGAAGTATATATATGATGATTCAAAATTCGACTACAGTTTACAGAAGAGGAAATACTCAAATTTGTTTAATGTATTTATGTGCACTGCTTACAGGAGAAAAACACTTTTGTTGTGCTCAATTTCGGCGCAACTCTTGGACGCACAAATATGAGTAGGATTAGTAGTAATAAAACAAAGTCGCCTAATTTAACTAACTAATAAACGAGTTCGGTTGATTTATTATATTATTATTACAAATAAAAGGGTTTTTTATTTTAAAAGGTCGATTATGCCTTATGGAAGTCTAAAAGTGTCACTGTTATTAACTATACTTATTCTAAATGTGGCCCACACACTCACACACATACACAACATATGTTCTATACCAAACGATTTTATTTTGTCTTGGTAGCAGGGTTCCTAGAGAGCTTACCACTGAAGCGATGCTATCATAAAACAGATCACGAGGGCATTTCATTTAATAACAATGCTGACCATAAGTGGTAATACAACATATAAATGAATCAGTTAAATCAATGGTCATAAATAGGGCACAGATTAATCATCAATTGTAAAATAGAGTTAATAAAATTAAAGTAGTGTCAATAAAAATTAAGTCTAAAATTTAGCCATAAATGGTTTCTTTTTGGTATAAGCATATGCAAATATTATGCATTACAATCAGTTTCAACCGGTAAAAGGAACTTTTTCACAATGCTTCTTTTAAAAATGTCAATAGGGGTTATGACACTTAATTCGTGTACTTGTCCGTCTTTAACAAGGAGAGTTGAGGTATCATCTGCGAATCGCCACCTCGATCGTTGCTGCAAATATTTGTACTCCAACGGAAGAAGAAGTGTTGCACTATATATTGTTAATGTTCATAACGTGTAAGGCAGTTGATAGGTTCAGTTTCAAGATCAAAATCCAGGAATATATTTAGAGAATGACCGGAAGTTAAGGTTTTAAAATCATTAGGATTATTACTTATAAAGGGGGTAAATTAAAGTAAACCTTCAATTTGAACTAAAAAGTTACAAAATGTTAATACTGTGACTTATAGTCAATATTCAGATAATATTTTCAACCCAAAAAGATATTGTAAAACGACATTTTTTGATATCTGGGTTGTTAGTGTATGTTACCAATTTGTTAGAACATTGGGTTGAAATATAGAAGACTTCTTGCTTATCACGTTACTTTCCTACCAACTAGGGTTTCGTCACGCTTCAGCTTGGCTTTCTTTATATAGATAGGGCTATTTATTCGATCATGCCTTAGAGTCCCAGTGCAGTAGATATTTCGTTTCAGTAACCCTTGTGTTAAACTTTAGTATGGTGTTCCATTTGGTTCAGTGATCATGTACAGATTTATTGCATACGATTGTTATTGAGGTATTGTTGAAAAACAAGTCTCCCTCGCCACAGGACAATAATATGTATAATAAATTTCCTATTATTTTTTTACTAAAATGGTTGATCAAAGAGCGAATTTTAAAAAGCCTTTTATAGGACCATTTTGGTGTGGGTTTTCCGCATAATGTAGATATTTCATTATTACCATGAATCGGTCTCGGCTCATGTGACGAGCAAAAAAGGGCATATTGAATAGCCTATACCGTTTCCAGTAATCCTGAATTCAATGGAAAAAAATGTTTCCATGCATCAATAAACCAAAAAATACTTGCATTTCCTTTATTGTTGTAGCATGCAAACGCGTAATTCGTGAAAACTCTCTTGTCCCGGCAGACGTAAATATTATCAAAGTGTATTGATTCGTCTCCCAACCACTAAGGACCAAAAATCGTTATCGATTACAAAAATTAAATAATTATTAAAGTCCCCGTCCTGTAGGCAACATTTTAAATTTTTGTCTTTTAGTAAGAAAACACGTGCTTTGCCACTTCCTTGGGTTTTAACAAACTTGTTGGTATTATACCTTAAATCACAAATCAATAAAGAGCATACTCTAAATTTGTGTCTGCATCTTGAGTATAAACATTCTCTTGGGAATTACTGTCCTTACAAGATTCGATTTCAGAAACTATGTAGTCAGAGTCATCAAATTCATCAACGGAATCTAATAATTACTTTTCTAGATCTTCTTGTCCCATAACTTTCCCGGGTTTTTTTACACCAGATGGGCCAGTACTGTCAAAATCCATCACGAGCTACCTATCCAATATACTCACAACACTAAATGTGGCTGAACTACTGATAGTGTTTGTTTACTTAAATCTCCACGAAATCGAGTAATGCGCCTCTCCGGTAGTATGCCCATGACTCGATTTGGTGACAACACAATAAATGGGTTAAAGTCTTTCTAAATGAGATTATAAATCGTTTTGAGCTGCATTTGACAATGGATCATCGCATTTTATCAACGACAAGTTATCAAAATGTGTTATAGCGGATTTTACAATAAATATTACTACGAGCTATATAATTTTCCTCATGAGTAGATTCAGATATGGCTTATTTCAGAATTTTAAAGAGTTTTTCGCTGCTTGCAGTTATTTTTTCTTGTTTTTTTTTCTTTGAGTGATAAAAAAGATTCGGATCCAAAAGGACCATGCATTTATTTGAACTACTCACATTTTTATTTTAAGAAAATATATCTATTTATCCGTTAAAAGTTATAGGGGTTGCCCGTGACCCCCCATTTACACCCGCTATACAGGATGTCTGAATATTTAAGCGAAAACGCGATAATATCCCTTGCAAATTAATGAAGAATAAAATAGGAACACAAATCCTTTAAGTGCCTAATTATCGTCAAACTTCAAAATAAAAATCTTTTTTTGTCAATAACTCATAAACGACGAAAAATTCCTCTTTCAAAATCGGTATGTTAAAAGCCCCAATTTTTGACCTGAAACACGCTTTTATTTTTTTATTCATTGGTACGGAATAGTTGGGTGCGGTATGTTGGTTCCCTGTAATTTTGGCTCCACTATTCGAATGACATTTTTTATGTAACAGACTACCCCCAGGAATAATACTCCTCGTAGTCAGGGCACCAGTGTACCCAACACCCCTTAAATCCATCTTGTCTACCTTTGTTATTATGTAACGCTGATTTTATACTTATACTATTTTTAAGTAATAACTTCAAAAATTCTTTTTAGAGTTTCGTGACAAGTGAACATAAATTAAAACACAAAAATCTCAAGAACAATATACATTCGTTAAAAAAACGCTATTGCGCTTCGGGGCGTCCTACTGATGAATGATGACGACATTTGGCATAAAAATATAGGGAAACCCGGAAAACCTAACCACCATCATGTTGAATATATTAATTATAAAAAATTAACTAATTGTGTTGGCAGTAAATAAATTAGAAATAACCTGAAGCTTACAAAAGCTCTACTAAACGAATACCTACTAAGTTTACCAAAGAATATGCACAAAAAGTTTCTTAATTACTTTAAATACACTGTCTCTATCTGCATTATTGGAAATTTTGCACTTTTGTAGATATCAAAGATACCTTTATATTATTATGTTCTGTTTGTATGGGCCACCCTTATATTTCTGGTAAATACACCATAATTTTAGAAATATAATTCGATTGACACAGCCAGAATCGTCTTTTAGAAAAATGATCGAAAAAAACGCAAATCCTATTTTCGGTGATACCCATTTTATTATCGACTAAAAGAAGTCGAGATAGAGAACCTGTCACAAAAAATGTGAAATGGACAGACTTCAAAGTCCGTTCAAGTCCAAGGCGTCGCTGCATCTGGCGTTGATTTGGACACCCCTTTTTATACAGAGTTTAAGTTACACATTTGGAATAAATGTTTTGTTTATTTATCGTTGCCATAACTCAGATCCATAAATGTTTATGGTTGAAAAAAATTATTTTCAACATTTTAACATTCTATATTTTAAAATATAATAGGGGCGTTAATGACCTTAAAATTAATAAAATGATTTACCAGAGGTGGGTAGGTTACATTAATTTCCTATTCATTTTTCTTCAAATATCGAATTAACTTTAACTGACTTGTAATTTGGACAGACACTTGCTAAGTGACTGGTTCGTCCTTCTTTAGAAACTCTCTTTACGCTACTGACACCTACAAATAAATTAAATATCTACTATAATGCCTTCTTTAATTTATATTGACAATTCCACTCAAATTATATTAAATTTGAAAAAAAATATGTCTCGATTTGGTAATATTTCGGAAGAAGAAATAATTAAAGAAATAGAAAATTATTATTATTTAAATTATATTAAAATTGAAATATTTCTTTATTCATGGGATTGTCTTATCAAATACGATTCGAGCTCAGATTTTACGATATTTAAGCGCCCATATTTCTCTATTTCAACAACTGCTAGCAATGTAAATACATTTTTTTATAATTACCTGTTAAAACAGCAACTCGATCTTGTACTTTTTGTAAATCGATTGTTAATTTTGCATTTTGAGCTTCCTTTTCCACATATTTAAGATCATTATATATAATTTCACTAGCTTGTGAGCCCAATGTTTTATTTTTCACTTTGGGATTCATGTTGACAACACCGCACTAAATTCTTACGAAGCTAAAAGTTTGAATGCTCTCGTTAAATGATCTCAGTGATGGGTTGGGTGGGGTGCACCTATGATTCACATTATTCATAGCTCAACTTATTTTGGTCAGATTGTATTTGGCGCCGTTAACGAATTATAAAAAAAATAACTTAACAACCTGTTTCTCAAAAATAAGCACTTAAACAATTTATGTTCCTATAACTCAATCTTCATCAATTATGAGTAAACAAACATTTATAAATACGATAGTAATAAGTAAAAAATTGTTGTTTTTTTTGTTTTTAATTGAACTCTATTTGTAGCGTAGCTTACCTTTGAAATTTGGGCAAGGATTTCTGTATTAAGTATTATATAAGAAGAATCTCGTTGGCAGTCAAATTTTGAATCACATTGTATTTATCTACCTATGTATGTATTAATTTACTTTAAGTTCCTGAAACTTTCAGCAGCTATGTTTATTTGGAACTAACAATAATATGTGCGTATGTGTGTGTGCGTTGCAGATGGAGATTATGAGGCAGGCAACGAGGTTGGGGCGAGACCACGCCGTATGTCTGAAATAAAACAAAACACACAGACGTTACCAATACCGCCAGCGTCATCATTCTTCATTTTTTCTCCTTCAAACAGGTGAAATGTGGTAGACAGTGGTGCCTTAAGTAATTTTTTCAGCAGAGTTCCCACATTAAATTCATTTATAGATTTTTCAATTTCGAATATTTAATATTTTCTCTTGAAGAAATTCTATTATCAAATACCGTGGCGGTGATTGGATACCAAAATTGATGTGGTAGGGATTACCTATAATGTAAAAATAACTTACCTTACGCTGAAGTTAAAATGTAACGTTTATTTTAACTTGTAGTTTTTTTATTTGTTAATGATGTGTTGAAGCCCAAATTGTAGAGGGTTGGTGTCTAATAAGATCTGAGTAATACTGATAATTAATTAAACGAGATGTACTTCAATTTATTTAATGGCGATAGCCAATTCTATTGATTTTTTTTGTAGTGTTAGGAGAAAAACCAAATTAGAAATAGAAAAAACACTGATTAATTTATTAGTAACACTAAAATCTAAAGTTTCTGGTTGCAGGAAAATAAACGATATTTTTTTTGAATAATGTATTAAACATTAAAAAAAATCAATTTAAAAGATTATTAAATAAAATATTAAAATATTTAATAAAAGTCTGACTGTTAAAAATTTAATCTTTGAAAAAAATTATTACTATTATTCTTACAAAGATAAATGCTCCTTTTAATAAATATCTCTTAACTTGACGACTAATTTGATACGAGGTCGTGTGATTTTCCAGTCCAACCTGACGATGGGTCTAGCAATTTAGGCTGACAGGTCCAAGGTATAAAAAGAACTAATTTTAAAAAGAAATCAGAACAATTATCAAAATAATTATTTAAGTACACCCGGTAATGGCACATAATTTTGCATACACCATAATTTATTTTCGTATGATTAAAATTTTCAAAACTTTTGCAACATTTACCAGTGTCATTTTTTTTCATATTTTTTTCAAAATTTAAGAAAATTGAAAATATCGCTTTAAAATAGAAATACCTATGCTGTATATGATTCTTAATTCTGATACATCTGATAAATATTTACTTTTTTAACCCTTTCAGTTGTATTGGTTTTTGTTTGACTGGTAAAAATTTCCAGCACGGCATTTTGTATATCGTGACTATCTATCGCCGCCATTGCCTATTTATAATAATTTCTTTTATTTATACACTTTTTATCAACGAAATATAAAGTTATTCATTGACAATAAATATTCAAAAATCATAAGGAGATTTTTATCACAATCATAGGATAAGATTCATTCTGAATGTCAATATATTTAATAAAATGTTTTATTTCCACTTTTTTCTGATTAAGAATAGCAAATTATCTTAATGTGATCATAAACGACAAATTAATAGATCAAACATTTAAATGACTAAATTTTATCTATTTAGTAAAATAAAGTGTATTTAAAATAGTAAGGAAGTTAAGGGAACTCTGCATTGTTGAAAGTGTGTTGCGCTTTTGCAACCCCATTTTGGCACTTGGCACTTATAGTGTGGACCCGCACTTGTTTGTTAAGTAGTGCGACCTTAAAGTCCGCCGAGTAGTATACCTGCATTATACCTGTAGAAATGACCTAATGTGTTTGACAGCCAGCACTTTTTGTATAAATTTTGTTTAAAAATCAATGTCAGTTGTGTTACAAATGAGATTTGGAAGCTGGTTACTTGCTTTTGTGTTACAGTATCTTTTTTGCATGGCTCATGGCGTATAAAAACGCTAATTAATGGTTCTGAATTTCAAAAGAAAAGGTGATACATCTTGAAAATATGTAATACAAACGCTCACCTGTTTCTAAATTTTTTAAATTACTTTAATAAAACCGTGTCCCATCACATATAGATGGTGTTTTGTTGATTTGCTGGCTATATCCAGACTTTAATAATTGTTTATAAATTTGCTGTTAAAATATATCCCGATATTATTGTTGCCGTTATCTGCGATTAACTGTTTTGTAGTAGATTATCCTGCAACCCACCCCGATTTTCCAACTATTTTAATTCAAGCTATTATTTAAACAATATTGGTTTGCTTTTCTAGGTTTCGTATTTTCTGTCACTGGCTATGCAATCATAGTTACTTTACCAATATGATTTTGGTGTGTATTATGGTATCTTCGGCATTACTAGCAGTTGAAGATCCAATATATACGGAGTCTGAAGTCAATAAGGTACAAAATAAAATACAAACTATAAAATTATAATCACTTTTTGTTTTAATTGTGCTGTAGGTGCTGGCAAAATTTGACGTATTTTTTACAATAATATTTTCAATTGAACTGATGCTCAAAACGATTGCTTATGGATGCATCTTACACGACGGTGCCTTTTTACGTTCGGCCTTCAATATGTTGGATTTACTAGTGGTTTGTGTGTCATTAGTATCTATATATAATAGGTACGTAACTTAATATATTTTTTATTTAAATTACCCCATATGAATATTTAACGAGCTTACCAGTGATTACTAGGCCATTTTTTTTATTTCAGTCAAGGCGCAATGAATGTTGTTAAGATTTTAAGAGTATTGAGAGTTCTGCGACCACTAAGAGCAATTAATAGAGCCAAAGGATTGAAGGTATGTAAGTCGTAAAATAAATGTTCAAAATTATTAATTTATTTATAGAACGTGACACCACGCCACGACAAATTGATATATAAGCACATATAGGTGCTGTATAGGTTTGGGTGTTAAAATATGAAGTTGTTAGCTAAGCATCAGCTAAGGATCTCGATTAAATTTGTTTCGATCTACCCATTTATTTAAATATTTATCTTTAGCATGTAGTCCAGTGCGTGATAGTTGCGGTAAAGACCATCGGCAACATAGTGCTGGTGACTTGCCTGCTTCAGTTCATGTTTGCGGTAATCGGAGTGCAGCTATTTAAGGTAGGAACTACTCATAGCAGTCCGTTTCCATTGTTGCGTTATTCAAGCAAATGTACCCGTGGGTATGGGTTTCCTATAGCCATTTTTTCAATTCCATCCTTCCGCCAGAGATTAACCCTGTTGTTGTGATGGATGGGGCCCAGTAACCCGCATGTTTTCGCTCAGCTGATTTTGCGTGTTGTTTGCAGCTGTGGGTGCAACGACCAGAATCCCATCAGTTTTCGCCCTCTACTGTCGCTGCACTTGTAGTCATACCTAGAATAGGGCATAAGGCGCACTACTCAATACGGGTAATTAAGGGGGGCTCATATATATCCGGGATCTCCAGTTACGCCCTGCGCTCCTTGACGCTATTAGCTTTACCTTTTTTTCCTTACTTACTTTACTGACTCTTTCGTTTTTTTTTTCATTCTATCATGCCGAATCTTTGTGTGGCTAGTACGTAGTGAAATGCGTGATAGTAGCCATTAAGACGATCGGCAATATCATGCTGGTCACCTACCTACTGCAGTTCATGTTTGCTGTTATTGGAGTGCAACTTTTCAAGGTAATTTGATAGCATAACTCAACGTAGATTAAATTATTATCCGTGTGCATGGTCTAGCTGTAGCTGGATAGCAGTTAGTCGATTTAGTCGGTAATGAATGATAACGTTAGCGGCACGAGTAAAGCAGAACGTGTACGCCGTTGGCAGTCTGAGCACAAATACACTTTACGTAATTCTCTTTTGATGTCATGTCTTGTTATGCTATGTTATGTTATGTGATTTGTTTTTGCTCTCTGGTTTTTGTGGGTGCTATCCTTTTGCCATCGCCAGTCTCGTTTCTATGCGTAAGCTAAGCATTCTTTTTTCTATTCTCTATTTATGTTTTATTTTGATGCAGATGCCTCCAACCTTTACAACTGCAAATACCATGGATGTGATATCGATTTGATTTGATATATATACAATGTGTCCACTAAAGCTCGAATCAAATGGAAAACTTTTTTATTCTTAATTTTACAAAAAATGTTATTCTTCTTAAAAAATTCTGCATGGTACAAAACTTAGCATGAAAATATCATTTTTGAGCGGTATACGAGGTGCGTCAAATAATATAAATTTTGCTCAAGAGTTAAGTCTTATTTTAAAAAATATACAAAAATGTTATTTGGAAAACTTGTTTAGAAACAATATTTACCTTCAAATATAAAATCACAGCCTTCTATCTCAAAACAATATATTTTTTAATTTTTTTCTTGTAGCAAAGTGCGAAGTGAACTGATACATATAAAATTAGTTTCCTCAAATTATTTTAAGCCTATTTATTGGTTTTTAGTTAAAATAATAATAAGTTTAATCTAGTTTATTATCATTTTTTAGATGGACTTTAAAAAGATACACACAATTATGTGTTTTCTTGTAAAATTAGTATTTCACTCTGTAATGGTATATTAAACTATTTATTTTAACTAAAAACCAATAAATAGGTTTAAAATAATTTATGGAAACTAATTTTATATGTATCAGTTTACTTGGCAATTTGCTACAAGAAAAAATTAGCAAAAATATTGTTTTGAGATAGGAGATAGTGATTTTAGATTTTGAGGTAAATAATGTTTCAAAACAAGTTTACTACATAACATTTCCTATATTTTTTAAAATAAGTGTACTCTTGAGCAAAATTTATATTTTTTGACGCACCTCGTATACGAGTCAAGAAATTTATTATCTGATGATTTGATTTTAGGTTTTAGACTATTGTGAACTTTTTATAAAGAATAACTTTTTTTCGTAAAATTAATAATAAAAAAATGTCCTATATGCTACAAACTTAAGTGGACAAACTCAAATTAGAAAAGTCTTTTAGAAAATGATAAAAATTGATAAACATTAACCCTTTAAGTGTTTACTTCCTGAGAAACCGGGTATTGAAAACTCTAAATTAAAAATAAATTGTTTTGCATTAAATCGTAGGTTATTTAATTTCTTTTTCAAATTTTGATACATTGCTTTCTATTTAAAAACCTCAAAAGACAAAAAGCAAATTACCAATATTTTCTAATTCCTTGTTTCTTTTTATGAAATAAATGAATAACCTTTAATTTTGCAAAAATCAGCTATTTCCGAGATAATTTGAAATTAAGTAAACGTTGATAACTTTTTATCCGTATCAAATGGATTATTACAGAAATGGCTGTTATTACTGTATTAAAAACATTTTTGGAACTTGTGGATATGGGTGCCCCATTCGTTTTTGGATTATTTGAAGGGTTAACTAGAAATAATAGCCATTTCTGTAATACATTATTTGATATGGATAAAAAGATATGTCGACTTACTTCATTAAAAGTAAACAGGGAAATATTAAAACTGAAAAAATTTTGGTAATGTGCTTTCTGTCAAAATTTGAGGTTTTTAAATCGCATGCTATATGTACCAGATTTTTAAAAATAAGCCATTTACGATTTATTGAAAAATTAATGATTTTTAATTTAGATTTAATTTAACTTGAACACCCTATTTCTCAAGACCTAAGCCCCTAAAGGGTTAATGTTTCTACATCAATTTTCATCATTTTATAAGAGGAGTTTGTTACATGAGTTTGTTCGTCGAATTTCGTAACCCCCTGTATACTAATGAACTATTCTCGACTATACAAACGATAAGCAATTAAAAAAAATATTTCCAGATTCATTCCAAAAATAGTTTGAAAAACACAGGGTGAACCAGATATGCTTACCATCAACAAATAGGTTTTTTTTAAATGTCACATTCTGTATTTTTTACATTTTTGTAATTGTCCAGAAAAGCTGATTTAAAAAGCCTCGTACACCTACAAAGCAAACTAAACAGTTCTGAAGTTGTAGACAATTGAAAATCGCATTTTTTCAAATTTTAGTGATTGCTACGCCCGAACGACATAAAATCGGATAAAACGACTTACATGTCGCTATTCTCACATTTTAAGTATATATTACTTGGTGACATAAGAACAAAATGCATTCATGGTGATCAAAGTTTGCGTACTTTATCCGATATTGTGTCCTATTTAGGTGTAAATGTTTTTTGAAATCAGCTTCTCAGGACATATATAAAATTAAAATTTAAAAGTCCCTTTGTTTAATATAGTAAGCTTATCTGAACCACCCTGTATGTTTAAAAATATTTTTGGAATGTAACACATTAAATTTGGATATACCTCCAGAAATATTTTTTCGTTCTTTTAGATGCTAGAGAATAGTTAGTATATGGTATTCCGCCCTGTATACAGTGTGTCCATGGATAGGGTATCCTATAGGTGAAAAATTTTAAAATATTAGTTTCAGCGAAAAATGTCATTCTTAATAAAAAGTTTTGCTTGTTCTGAAACGCCATAAAATGAAATAAAATACATGTTTTTCAAATCTGTCTCATATCATAGTCAGTTATATAAAAACCGTATGAATATTTTTTCCGCCTCGATCCCCTGATTTAACAATTTTAGATTTTTTTATGGGGCTACTTAAAACAGAAAGTTTAGGCAAAAAATTTAAACCATAATATTGAAGATTTGAAACGAGCAATCATTCATGAAATTACCCCAGAAATGGTACGAAACGCTTATAAAGAATTTAGAAGAATTGAGAGATGTTTTGAACTTGGAGGAGGATATATTGAATAGATGTTCTTTGTTTACTGTTAGTTTTTCTCATTATTACTCTGTATTGTTATTTTTGATAGTGATTATATAATCCTATAATAAACTTGAATTTTGTTTCAGAACAAGCAAAACTTTTTATCAAGAAGAACATTTTTCGCTAACACTAAAATTTAAAAATTTATCACTTATATAATGCCCCATCCGTGGACACACTGTATATATACATCGAGAATGTTAGTCATGACGGATTAGTTATATAACAACGTAAAAATCTTCGGGACAAAAAGGGCAGATTTAAAAAAACTTTTTTTTACATTTCGGAAAATTATTTTTTTCCGTTTTCAAGGCTATAATGTGAACAAGAAATTTGAGTACTTGCTACTATTATAAAATCTTATTTTTAAAGTACAACACTGTCAACTAAGTTTAAAATAATAAAAACTAACATATTTGAAAAACTAGGAATTCAAATTTTGTGTAAACACTTTTACTTTGTTCGACTACATTTTCGATCAAATGGTCAAAAATGTATATTTAAAAAAATGGAAACAATAAATTTCCGAAACGTTGGCGTAGTAAAAATGAGTTTTCTTAAATCTTCCTTTTTGACACGACGGAATCCCCATGATTTTTATGTTGTTGTATATACAGGATTCGGTAAAATGAATGAAACACCTAATTTATGCCTTAATTATGGGTCTGTATTAAAAATTGACTCGAATAAAAATGCTTGTATATTTTATGCACTGTTTAATGACGCTCGTTTATTATCGTCTTATATAATATTGACATCATCGGATATTGTTCTAATAGGCCCACACACTACGTGACTTTTGTGGTTGCCGTAGACAATTACCCAATGAAAATATGCTTGTATTCTAATAAATTGGCTGTAAAAATTATTTTTTTAGTATTTTCCGCTTAATGTTAATTAATCCTACCCTCTAGTCCGGCGCAGAACAGGGTAGAGCACCATAAAAACAAAATTATTTGTTTTTTGACGAGAACTCTCCTAATATAGCAACTAAAAATATGCCGTTTTTTTTTCATGATATTTAAAATATTTATCAGAAGAGCGCGTCTGGGCTACTTTTTTCAAATTTATCTAGAGAAAAAAGTTGATAGTATTATTACTTTTGCTAAAATAATTTTAAAAAAGTGCCGCAGCTTCCTATCTTCAATATTAACGGAGCGCCCGTCCAAAAACGATTTTAGCAAGATAACATATGGTATTGGCGCCTCTTAAATGTATCACCTTGTATTTATATTGTGTATCGGATACATCTGTTTTTCCGAATTCATCAATGTGGAGTTTCTGACTTACCATGTTTTAATAAAATAATAAATTTGAAAGGTAAATATTGTTTTGAATAATTAATGAATAATTGTTAATTTTTAATAACTTAAACCATGGTTGAACTGAGTTCTAAGTATACAGGAAGAACCAAAAACTCCAGTACTAAAGCTGGAATAATATAAGCGAGAGATATTTAAGACGGATTCTAAAAGTCAATAAATTACACCAAAAATTAAATGAAGATGAGCCACATAGGAGAATGCAGTTCTGTCAGGAAAAAATAGATGTTATTAATGTTCACGAACAACATTGTTTTTACGAACAATCAACATTTTGTGTTAATGATTTGTAAATAAACATAAGAAATCATTTAAAACTGTATGATGAAATTTAGTTCCAGCAAGAAGGACTTCACCTTATTTCTATGCTAATACCTGAACACAGAAATAGGTGAAGCGAAGAGGACATATTGAGTGCTGCAAAGAGGACAGCGGATTTATTCCCAATCGATTTTTTCTTTGGGGCTATTTGAAATCAGTAGTGTATAAGCATATGCCACAGTAGCTGAAAGAATTGGAAGATACAATAAGAAATTCTATTCAAGAAATAACGCCTACGGTTATTTAAAATGCTTTAAGGTCATTTGTTGATAGACTAAGACATTGTCAGACAAGGCTTTCACTTCGAATACTTACTTTAAATGATACATCGATTTCGATCTAAAATAATTATGATATTTTATTAAACAAATGTTTATCTTTATATTTTATTATGAACCGGTAAGTCGGATACACCCCGAAGCAGATATTGATAGAGTAAAAAAACAGATCCATCCGAAAAAAAAATATAAATAAAGGGTAATACATTTTAAATATTATCCGATGACATCATATCTTGATAGATGATGCAAAGCTCTAAAGATAATTGAATAGTTCATTAAATATACAAAACGTTTTATTAGAGTCGATTTTCACTACAACTCACATTTAAGCCACAAATCGGGCGTTCCGCCCATTTTGCCCAATCCTGTATATATATACAGGACGTTTCTTTTTTGATGTCTTAACATTGCTATATTCTAAACCATAAGCAATACGAAGTCGATTAAAGAAAATTACATTGGTCGAAAAATCTACAGTGACTCTCACACAGGAGAAACTAAAAATGCTATTTTTGGATTTTTAATCATAGAATTTTTATTTTAAAGAAATATAAAAAATTGAAAAGAAAAGTTTTATTGTACCCTAAATTTGATACAAAATTGTACTAATAATTCGTCTCTTAACGGCCTCCATCAACTTATTTTATTAAATACGGACCTGTCTTTTTTATTTCAAAAATTGAGAAACCGTTAAAATTTAAATTCAGTGATATATCACACTTGTCATTTTAACGACGTGTTATCTAAAATAATTAACACCATCAGTGACAATAATTTTTAATTACGGTTCTGTTGTAGTTCTTTTGTAAATTCGTTTTAATTTCGTCAAAACGAATATAACAATAATCATGCTTCGACAAAATTTAACATTTTCGATAAAAAAGATGCAGAATCAGTGAATTTTAAGTGCAATTTTTTTAGCAGGTTAATCTTTTCTTCAAAGGCCAATGAATGTGTGCCAACTCCACAGTATGCATCTACATGAATTTTGCAATAAAGGATGTGGTATTTTCGATCATTTTTGGTTTTAATTCTGTTGGTCAAAACCAATTCATTTTATAAAATCCTTGCTGTTTTACATGTTTTTGCCAGATCCTCTATTACGGAATAGACCAGAACGGTGATAATAAAAATTCTAGGGACGCTCAAACGGTTGTCAAACCGTTTCGGGACTTCGGCCCATCGGGTACCGGAATGGCTAGTATGATCCTGGCCAAACTTCTCACATACATGTACGGTAATAATATACATGATGTGGAAAAAGTTCAAAAAATTTGAACTGGAAAAAAGTTTCCTTATTTTCTTTAGTTCGGAAATGAGAATTATGAAAACATTTTCTAATAAAAATTGCTTTGGGAGAAATCAGATTTAAAATCTTTAATTTTCGTTACGGTTGTATTATGTTTTTATCGAAATTGTTAAGTACTCAAGAAGTAAGCCTATTATATATTTGACGAAATCAAAACGAATTTACAAAAAAATTACGAGAGGACCGTAATTAAAAAAATATTGTCATTGATGATGTTGGTTATTTCATATACAACTTCGTTAAAATGACAAGTATGATAATATATCACTAAATTTGGTTTTTAACGGTTTATCAATAATTTGATGATGGCCGTTAAGACACGAAACGTAGTATGGAGGATTTAATAGTACAATTTTGTGGCAAATTTAAGGCGCAATAAAACTTTACGTTTCCATTTTTTTAAATTTCTTAAAAGAAAAATCTATAGCAAAAAAACCAAAAATTTTAGTATTCTCTGTAAAATTCGAGAAGGGTGAGAGTCGCTGTAGATTTTTTTCGACTAATTTAATATTCTCCACAATAGTTAACTTTTCACCCATTTAATCGTCTTCGTATATTTTATGGTTTAGAATATAGCAATGTTAACATATGACAAAAGATACGACTTGTATATATATTATATTTTGTACTATGGTTTGATGGTTGCACAATCTAAATGTCTCTGTAGGATAAATCTATCGGTTATTGTAAATTTATCCACAATCAGGTTTCACTGAAAAATAGGTACCTTCACTTAAGTCTTAAGATTCATTTTTGTTGTTGCTGTTAAGGGGATGCTTCTGCCACAGTTATTGCTACAGCTACTACTATAGCTTCTGCCGTGGCTACGGCTACAGCTACTGCTGTGGCTACGGCTTCAGCTACTACCATATCCTGCTACAGCTATTGCCATAGCCCACTAAAACTACTGCCATAGCTTCTGCCGTAGCTACTGCCATAGTCTGCTACAGCTACTGCCATAGCTACAGCTACTGCTACAGATATTGCTACAGATACTGCTTCAGCTACAGCTATAGCTTCCGCTACATATTCTGCTACAGTTGCTGCTACTGCTATAATAAATGCTACTATTGTTACTGCACCATTCATTATTAAAGCATTAAGAAGCTATATTTATGCTAAATGAACGCTGGATGATGTAAACGTATTTTGTTTTAAATTAGTTCAAGTTATTGTAGAAGCCTGAGTTAAACACAGATATGTACGTCCTCAATTATAATAATATTTACTAGTTATGACTACAAGTGATCGCATTATGTAAACGTTATTATTGTTAATAATTTGCACGTTTTTGCATGTATCATAATGTTTGGATATTGTACACGTATACACGCAATAGTTGCTTCAAATATGAATTTCCTCTCCATCATTAAATAAATGGTTTTAATTCATTTATTTCTACAATGTGAGAACAAAATAATGTACAAGATTTAAATAAAACATATTTATATCTGTATTTAGGGAAAGTTTTCGCATTGCACGGACAGATCGAAGATGACTGCGGAAGATTGCAAGTAAGTTTAAAATATTAAGAAATAACATTGGTCAAAATTTTTTCAATTTTAGTGGTACATACTTGGTATATGAAAATGGAGATATAACTAGACCATCAATGAAAGAAAGAAAGTGGGATCCAAATAGATTTCATTTTGACAACGTACTTAAAGCGATGCTGACCCTCTTCACTGTATCAACCTTCGAAGGATGGCCGGCTTTACTGTACGTTTCTATAGACTCAAACGACGAAAATAAAGGACCAATTCATAATTCCCGCCCCATAGTTGCAGCGTATTACATAGTATATATTATAATAATTGCTTTTTTTATGGTTAATATATTCGTTGGTTTTGTTATTGTTACGTTCCAAAATGAAGGGGAACAAGAATACAAAAATTGCGAATTGGATAAGAATCAGCGCAATTGTATTGAATTTGCGTTAAAAGCTAAACCCATTCGTAGATATATTCCCAAACATCGTATTCAATACAAAGTTTGGTGGTTTGTTACGTCGAGACCTTTCGAATATGCCATTTTTACACTTATTCTAACAAATACTATAACCTTAGGAATGAAATTTTACCATAAACCAGATGACTATTTGACATACGAAAAAGTTCTAGACTATCTAAACATGATATTCACTGCTGTATTTGCCATGGAGTTCGTGTTTAAGTTAGCCGCATTTCGAGTTAAGGTAATATATAGATATATATGTATTGGGAAGTAGCAAGAATAAATGTACTCTTTTAAGGTTTTTTTTTTTTAATTAAAAGCTTTCGATCATGTTTATACTCCTCAGCATGGAAGCTACAATCTATGAGTAACAAATTATAGTACAATAAATGAGATTTTACAAAATAGCAAACATACTCTTAATGAGATTGACGTCCACAAGTTGTATAGATAAAAAATGATAAAAACACCTTAACAGAGTACACTTTGTTCTTTATTCCTCCCAATACTCTACGCTACTGATATATATTTTGAGTGTTTTCTTGGGATTTGATCCTTATTGAAGATAGAAATTAAGAAGGTTGTTCCTTCTGCTACTGGTTTTGTGTAATTTGTGTTAATATATAATTTTTTTCAATAGCAAGGATTAGGTATAACTGGTCTTTTTCAATAGTGTGACGTTTCACAAATTTTTATTGTTTTGGTATGTTTGTAGATTATGTGTTTTTCAAAAAGATTTCAGTCGAAACGTCAAAAAATATTAATAAAAAAGTAATTACATGACAATATCTTTTTAATTTCTGACAAAATCCCAGGAAAACATTCAACAAAAAATATAATAAAACCCAAGAATACCCGTTTTAAAACATAAAATTGTTTAGTAAGGAGAGTTTAAACAGAAAATAAAATAAAATAAGGAACAATATAAAATAAATTAAGATTCAAGGGCAATACAGGTGACTAAAATAAAAATGAACTAATCAAACCACAGCTCTTTCTGAAAAATATTTGTGTTTAGCGTAAGAAATGATCAAAGATCTTTGGAGACGTCCTTGTATATATTTAAAAAATTACTCATCATCATGCGTTTTTGCATGCACCAACAAATTTTTAGGTTAGATGTTTAGAATAATTATAAACACCGAACATTTAGAACATAAAATGTTTGGGTCGTGCGCATTATCAGTTTTGGAACAGAATAAAAAATATGGCAAAAAGAAAAAAAATAAGTGACTGAGGATGGTGTACACACTAAATATCAGGTGAAGACTGACACCTAAAAGGTGTAAATTAACACATTTTAGGAAGACTCTGATGAAAGCTTTATTTGCCGACAGCGCTTAGCCGAATTTTTAATAAATTATATATTTTACACACTGACGTACTCGTTTTCACTCTTCACCTAAAAGAAAAAAGTTGGCCATCTTTTGAACTATTTCTTATTTTAGTTTATTTCATGCATAAACGCTTTCATAGAGATGTGCATGTTTAAGTTTTTCATTTTATTTTCTATTTAAACTCTTCTTTAACAACCATTACTTTGGATAAAAAAAAAAAAAAGTGATATCGGGTAGGCGGTCTGTAGACTAATTAAAATTCTTTGTTCTTAATGTTATAATATTTCTAAGTAGTTTCTGGCCAGCAAATATGAGAAAAGATAAAATTTTAAAAAATATATGGGGAATAAAAAATAAAGAAGTATTGAATACAGTGAAGTCAAATTAATCTCTTAATTCAGATGGCACCGTCATGTTTCTTCATTCATCTAATACCACTCATATTTCTCATTGTTTTTTCAGTAACGCAGCATACGTTATATTTTTTTAATCTGCTTATCACTACAATTGATTGATATTAAATTTGCAAATATTAAAACTAGAAACTACAAAAAAAGAAAGGTGTTTAATTTCGTAGTTCTCAACTTAAAAACAATCTAGATTTTATATTTCTTTAAATTTTATTGGTTATTTGCTATTTCATTTACCGAATGCTACATAATAAGTACGTAATAAACTGCCTTTTAGTGCAACCAATACGTAGATATTTTTCTTATTTTTGGTGAATGCGAAAATTAAACGGATTGTTCAAGGCTGTATGGAGAGCATTATCCTGATCTCCGATTATTCATTTTTCTTCGTACAAGTCGAATTCGATCATTTCCAGTAATTTACACCAAGACCTAAGATTCGTAGACCATCGGAGAAGATTATTTGCCAGTTCGAGATTTTAAGTTATGATCACACTTTCAGAATACCATCACTATTATCCGACATAATATGCAGATATGTAAATGTGTTATGCGGTTTATATACTGGACGACATGAGATTGATACCTAGAATTCTTAACAATTACTCTTCCTGAAAGATTGGATGATATTCCCTTAGTAAAATGACAACAAATTTGGTAGTAACAAGATAATGCTTCTACACATAACAGTCATATTCTTTGAAATAATCTCAACAATAGTTTTGGACAGCTATTTGAATGGAACCTGTTAAATGACCAGTTCGTATACCGGATCTGACCCCTCTAGATTTTTAGGTGTGAGAATTTTTGAGACAAGTAGTTTTCAAATCCGTCAGTCTGGAAGGTATAACCCAAAAATTATACAACCAACTACAGAAATGATTGAACCTTGCTGATTTCAAGCATTTACAAATGAAGAAAAACATTTTAAACGATTATGTTAATTACAAATGATTTACATTTACGTATTATGTAATTACTATGTCAATTCATTTGAATTTTGATCATACACGCCTTTGAAGTTAGGAGTAATTGGGGCGCCGAACCCTCAGTCTCCTTTATGTTCTACAGATCAGACATATGTGCTATAATAGATTATGGGTGTATCTTGAATGGATCTGCTTCAAATTAAAATTTCCTGCCAATAGACCGTATTCAATTTAAGGCATTAAAAATTTGCTTATGCGCTTTCAAATCATCTCCGTCTCCTACAATTTTAGCAGAAGCACAAGAACCCTCTCTTGTAATTTGTAGAAAATTTTTGGCAAAAAAAAGTTATCAATATGACTCCAAATCCCTACAGAATTCAATTTATAAACTATCAATTGAAAACCTCTCAAACAAGAATTGAAGATTTAAAAATAGCCCTCCATTATCAGAAGCATTTATTTATACCAACAATCTAGCAAGAAAAATTCAAAATACCAATTCTCCTTTTGAAAATGAAATGTCTTATGATGTAAACATGTTTGAACCGACTATTATTATACCGATTTTCGTTGAGATCCCTAGTTTAAACAATGCTATTGTAATAAAAATTTCAAAAGTATTTATTGTGACTGATCGAAAACAAAAAATGTAACTGGATGTGCATTTTATATTTCAAACTTAAATCTAAAATACAAATTCCGTGTCCCCGGTATTTGCTCCATCTTCACCGCCGAGGCATATGCTATTCTCCAAGCACTAAAATGAATTGATAGTGAAAAATCTAGGAATTCACTAATCCTCTCGGATTCGATGTCTGTTCTTCAGGCAGTTAAAATACAACAATAATATCAGTACAGTTTTCGTTTGGGTCAAAGACCATGCTAGCATAACTGGTAATGAGATCATGGATCTAACTGCAAGAGAAGCCACTAGTATTGAATATATTCATCCATATATACAGTGCCGGATAGAATTAATTTCTTTAAAGAACAAATTAGACCTAAGTGGAAAAAACAATGGCCTGAACACGCTCACAAATCCAACAATCACTACTTTTTTATTCACCCAACAATTCTAACCCAAACTTTCCACATTTTTGAATATAAAATTCCCTGACAATATACTACATGCATCATCAGAATGAGATTAAGGCTTTCCTGTCCACCTCTCAAAAATTGGGGTGTACCCAACTCCTTTTTGTCCATGCGACAGTAGTTCTGTAGTAGATATTAATCATTTAATACTTGCATGCCCTATGAACAACCAACCTAGATATTACTTTACTCATGAATTGTACAAGCAGGACTTCAGCTTCCATTAAACATTACATATTTGCTAGAATCTAATATCAAACAAATATTAACCCTATTAGCCGAATTCGTAAAATAATCTAAAATAAACATTTAAAGATTGTCCCCTCGTTGCTCCTTGCATTCGATTGCAATATTTTGTGGCAAATGGATTAGATCCGATGCCAGAAAGGGAAAAAAAACCTTTGAAATGAGCATATTATATATCTGAAAAAGGGTAACATATTTTAACATATGCTCAAGTAATTTAAATATTTGCTAGCCAGAAAATCGGTATAATTCGTTGTTTTTTTTGCCTATTAAGAAAAACTGCATAATGGTTAAAGAAACTTTCCATTCATAACATCAATCTTTTTTCAGAATTATTTTGGAGATGCATGGAACGTGTTTGATTTCATAATAGTATTGGGAAGTTTCGTCGATATTGTATATCAAGATGTTAATGTAAGTTTGACCTTTTTATATTGTTATTTTTAATCACTCGCACATTTTGTAGCCTGGTTCGAAGTTTCAACTTTCCGGTAATTTTTTTCGACTTTTTCGCGTCATGAGACTTATTAAATTATTAAATAGAGGAGAAGGTATACGAACATTGTTATGGACATTCCTAAAATCATTTCAAGCCTTACCATACGTAGCATTGTTAATAGTAATGCTATTTTTCATTTACGCAGTTATTGGAATGCAGGTGAGTAAAATTAAAAGATAACTATTAGTTTTAGCACGAGCCATAAGCGAGTTCTGTAATTATCTAAATAGCCATTGTACGCGTGTTTAATATTATACTTTATCTAGTCCCGACAGTAAATCAGTTACTTCTGTTACTATTCAAACAATAGATATAAATAACAGATTTAGTTCTACAACAAATCTGTTGTTCTGTCGTGTTAAACATAATTTTTTCTCCGGTTATTTATACAATCCAATCAAAAAATTTATATCATGTACAATTTTTGTGGAACGGGTTAAAGTGAAATTTTCAATAAGCTATTGTAATTTATGGTGCAGTCAGTGAGTCGCCATAAAAACTGTATTTAAGTGCCCATTCACTTTTACTGCATAGGTAATAAAAATAGTTTTATTGACTCGCCATTAGATGAAACTTTTCGATGATAATTAAATGTGATCAAATTAGCACATTGAATATTGATCAGAGAAAAAAGTGAATATTTAATTTTTAGATGTTTGGAAAAATCGAGAGCAATGATTTACAATCTTCTTCATCGATAACAAGAAATAATAATTTTGGATCATTTTTTCAAGCTGTTTTAGTTTTATTTCGATCTGCTACAGGTTCGTATCCTATTTGCTCCGTCGGTAATGTAGAGTATTATATAAAATTGTTTTACGTAGGTGAAGCTTGGCAAGAAATAATGATGGATTGTGCCGATACTCCTGATGCCAAATGTCACAGTAATTTAAAAAAAGTTGTAACCACTTGTGGTTCTGTGGTAGCTTATCCATTCTTCATTTCATTTTATGTATTATGTTCATTTTTGGTGAGTGTTTGTTTTGATTAATCAATAATGAATTCAAATTTATTGAATTAAATAATTTTATGTATTTCTCGTTTTCTTTCAGATTATTAATCTATTTGTAGCTGTAATTATGGATAATTTTGACTACTTAACGAGAGATTGGTCCATTTTAGGACCCCATCACTTAGATGAATTCATTAGACTATGGAGTGAATACGATCCGGATGCGAAGGGTAGAATAAAACATTTGGACGTTGTAACTCTTCTTCGGAAAATTTCACCTCCTCTAGGATTTGGTAAATTGTGTCCACATCGTGTAGCTTGTAAACGTCTAGTTTCCATGAATATGCCTCTAAACAGTGACGGCACTGTTCTTTTCAATGCCACTTTATTTGCTGTAGTTCGAACTTCTTTAAGAATTAAAACCGACGGTCCCAATATTGATGACTGCAATGCAGAGCTTCGGGCTGTAATCAAAAAGATTTGGAAAAGGACTAGTCCTAAATTGCTGGACCAAGTAGTACCACCACCAGGAGTGGACGATGAAGTTACCGTGGGTAAATTTTATGCCACCTTTCTCATTCAAGATTATTTTAGACGATTTAAAAAGCGAAAAGAACAAGAACTTAAAGAAGGTGACAAAGAAATTCATAATACAGTTACTCTACAGGCAGGATTGCGTACTTTACATGAAGCTGGTCCAGAACTTAAACGCGCCATTTCTGGCAATTTGGACGAACTTATTGATGACAATCCAGAACCCATGCATCGTGTAAGTAATGTTTTTATTAAAAATTCATACACCAACATGCTTTTAACATCGAAAAACTCTTCTCAGATTACATTTAAAAATATTCTTTATTATATTGCATTGCAACAAACATATTGGATATATAAGCACATACATCTTATAGAAGACGTGAATAAAATTCAAATAAGAATAATTATTTAGAAGGTTTCTCGTTTGAGTCTAAGTCCACAATCGTAATCATGTGGCATGTCGTCATTGTCTCTTACTTGAGATTTGCATAATCCATTGTATATATAGCGCACTACAGCACGCTTATTTATATCATATAACTGAGCGAAAAAGTAGTATACCAAAAGATTTATACCCTACTACAAATTCAATGTTTAAAGCTGTTGGAATAGGATATATAAGTTTTTTATCTGAATGTAATTATTTTTGCATTTCCAAGTACGACAACTGGTCTTTTTATACTCTTTTTAAAATACTTGTATTTTGGACATGCGCAGAATTAAAATTCGCCAAGAATTTCTATTCGAATACCTGAATATTGTCTTATGTGATTTGGACAGTACTGGAATATTACGTGTTGTTCTCTTACACGGTACGGGCACTTCCAAAGAATATCCTTTATATTGTTTGGACACTACTAACTGTTAAACTATAACTTGTAAGAGATAAATCTCTCTTTTCCTAATCCTACTTACAAACGGAGCTGGATGGATTTGAGCGAACGCGGTATCGGGATATCGTGCAATTCTTCTATATTATCGGACCTGCAAAATTCCACAAAATTTATACTTATTTATCGGAATACGATCTTATTCATTTTCATTTCTACTGGTGGCAGGAATGGTTTAGAGTGGACGCGATGGCTCCGTTAGCGGAGTTGTTTATGGTTGAACCCGGCAAGACACTTCGGGGAGGGTTAAAGAGATGTGTAGAGTATATTTTACAAAAATATTAATGTTTGTAGGATTATTATTAACCGGGATAAAATAATTAACGTTTACGAGTTTTAGTACTTAGAGAATTTAGAATTTTACCATATTTAGTAACTTCATTATGGAGATTTTAAAAATCTAAAAACATTTGTGGTATCCAATTTAAAAAGCTCATTTGGGTGGAAGTGATAACAATAAACGCAATTTGTCAAATAGTTGAAAATTAATCTTAAATCACTTCCACCAAATGTCATTTGAATGTCTTAAAAAATATAGAAATTACAAGGTTGGCTTAATACTCCTTTAAATCTGGTGTAAGGAGTTCTATTTCAAACAACCGACCTAAGAACTATAGAATTTTATGAATTACCCTGTATTCCAAAACAAAAATTAAAATAAAGATCTTTTAGGTTATAGTACAACTTTTATTTAGAGATCTTTTGTTTAATAACGGAAATATTTTCTATATTTTGAGTTTCATTACATAACGGGATCTCTAATACACATCAAGTACTTATATAGGAGTAAAAAAATCAATAAATTGTATTTTTTGCAGAGAAATCATTCACTGTTTGGGAGTGTATGGTCTTCGATGAAGCGCGGACATACATTTAATAGGGCAAAATCTTTAAAATTAAACTCCACCCAAATAAAGATTACTCCAGCTTCCAGTGTTGATTATCTTCCATATAACTCTATCAAAAGTGCAGTTACTGAGGGAATGAACCATATAACTTCCATGACCAAAAATGTGCAAAATAAAGTCAGCCTAACTTCCCTAACTAATCAAGAACACTTCAAAGATGAAGAAATTCCATTGCGATCCCTTAGTAATTTGCATAATGGGGATGATAAAAATACATACACAGTAATCGAGTAAGTTCCAAAACTCCTTACATACGTATTTCACCCTATCAAGATGACACCTACCTCCCTTTCCTTTATTTAGTTTATTTTTTTTTATAAATCTTTGTTTATGTAAAGAGCTACAAAAGTCCTTCATTATCTCAGAACAAGGCGCACAAGATGCATATAAGTGCACTATCATATTCATAATCTTTTAAATTGCTTATCGATAAAACATTTCAATTTTCTTTTGTTTTGATTTTGTCCAAGTGTAGCTGTTTATATCTCTCAATACTGGTTATTGTTAATGTTGATAGGGAAATGACCTATTCCGATATATAACATACATACAACATATCTAATAGATATTTTGCCTATTTTATATTTATAATTATTGTAGATTACGTCATACATACCTCATCCATTTGTTAATGAAATGGCAACGAATTAAATGTTTAGTCTTAATAATTATATTTACTATTTTAGTAATTATAATAATATGAGCTTGGTATATTTTAACAATTGCTTATTAAACAATCGCATCGTATCTAGTATATTTATGTAATATTCTAATTTCATTTTATATGGTAACATAGGTCCGTAGGGATAATTCTGAGATAATGAGACTTTAAAAATTGCCAAAAATTTGAAAAGGGTAAATATATCGATTATAATGTTTCAGTAAACCTGGCTTCCTGCACCCTAACTACAAGGGTAAGCGAAAGCTGGTGTGATTTGTGCCTGTCGTTTTGATTTTTTTGACTTGTTTGAATTTATTATTTAACATTTAGTTTTGATTTAATTGCTAACTGGTTTGGTGATGTATTTGCTAGTCTGCAGGGTGACAAGACAGCGGAGTTGATGCCTCCGACTCCACCACCGCGTCGCGTCCGTCTGGGACTGGGGGGCGGTTGCATGTCAGCTACAGCAACACCTACATCCACCCCTACACCCTCATCTGTATCTGCGCCTGCGCCTACAGTACCAGCAGCTACGCAACAAGCATCGAGCTTTAATCGCATTGCAAGCGGGCTGAAACTTGCGCAAGCGCAAGCTATGGCAGTCGCAGGCTTCTTGCCAGAGCCTGAGCACTCGCTTGGTTTTGGTGATTCGCCTCTTCACCCGTCCGTCTCTGACTCTGAAGGATATAGCCGACATGCGCCTTGTACTTTCCTGAACCACAGGGCTTCCTTCCATGGCAGAGGTTAGCCCGTACCTTAAACTTTATACAGCCCTATATTTATCTTACATTCCATATTTTATATCGAAATCAATGATCAATTTTGATTTTTTTTAAACATTTATCGTTTCTGTACTTTCGCAATTAATTTACGTTATTAACTCTGCATTTTTAATATTCTTCAAACAGAAGTGATTAATTTACTAAAATTTTGGTCATCCTAAATAGGAGAATGTGAAAATTCCGAAGTTTCTTAAGATATTCTTCTTGTCTAAAAATTTTACGGAATCTTCACTTTTCATTAAATCTATTTTAGTTTCATGTTAAACATAAAATAAAATCTATTTTTGTAACACCTAAAATTTCTAGCGAGCAATTTATAATACTTTTAAATAATAACATTTTATCAGTTTTTGCCATATACACTTTTTTATCTTGGTATTAAAGATAAATGCTTATTAAATTCAACCTAGGAATCTGCCAGTCAGAAGAACCCGTTCCATATTTAAATATATTATAACATTTATCGTCCACAATATACGTATTTGTTGACCGTCCTTAGAGTAATTAAGACTCCTTTTTTTTCTTTAATATTCTGCTACTCCCCTTTATCCCCCTAGAATAGGAAACTCGTGCATTCCATTCTTAATATGTTTATAGCTATCACATTCAACTTATCAAATACAATTGCTAATGAAACACCCTGTATAATGAAAACCCCTGTACACTGCTATAAAAAAATGGGACACTTTATATTAGCTAAATTTTTTTGGAAATGTAGATTGAATTTAAAGATTCTACTTTCTTCGAAAAAGAATATGATAATAATAAGAAATCAATTTTAGGATTAAAAAGGAAGTGAAAGCAAACTGACTAAAATATTTATCTATATTAAATATTAAATTCAGTGTAGCTTTAAGTAGCAGACGGGTTGGTTATATTTCACAATACCTCTCTTCCTTGGTTAGTACCTACCTGTAAGTATCTCTTCTCAGCGATTATACAACAAATGATTGTACTACATGTCTGCTTAATCATTTATTTTTTATTTACTTATTAGTTACTTTATTTTATAATATAATAAATAATAGTAAACAAAAATAAGATATTTATCAATTACACATGATAGCGAACTTGTATTACTTTTCATCGCCTTCTAATTGCAATAATCTGCAATTTCTAAAATTCCTTTTCTTTTAATATACTATAATAATTACATATTAATTATTTTCATTTAAGTTTTGATCTATTATTTGTATAATATAAGGGAAAACATTTAGCTACATTTTATATGTTAGTTTTTATGCATGACAAGTTAAATATTTTAAAGGACTATATACAAATATTTTCTATTACTGAAACCTACAAAAAGTTCCATCTAATTTTGTTAGGAAATTGTTGAAAATCTCTGATTGTCTGTTGTAGTCAAAAAGGGGGCATTTGAGTCATACGGTTGCTGCCGTGAAGCGGCAACGTCGTCAAGAAAATCCTCATTTAGTTTAGTCCTCCTTCCTACACTGAATTTAATGTTTTAAATTTACTGTAGAGGTATTAACATTGAGGGATTCCTGACTTAAACCCAAGTAAATATTTGGAGACAATTTTAAAAGTTGAATATTTGAGGAATCCTATTTCAAATTAATGATTTGACAAGAAAATTATTAGAATTAATACCACGCGACTAAAAAAAGCGACAAAATTTTAATTATTTATTATTAATATTTCCTATTTTTTATGTGCTGCAAATAAATTTAATGATTATTAATAAGTCGGTGTTATAAATTTACAAATAACCCAATTAAAATTGGACTATTACGGAATAGCCCAAATTGCTTAAGCCATATCTGGCGTATAATCGCGGTGTACACCATTTTATTTCTTAAAAACAAACTACGCAGGTATAATTATTACTAATAAATTATTTAAAACAATTTGCATTTTTAGAAAAAAATTATTTTTTTAATGACTAAAAGTCGCCTTTTGACGAGTGATTTGGACCAAAATTAAAAAAGTTTTGAAAAAAAAATTTTTACCATCAAAATGACGTTTGACATTTGAAATTTGATCCCTATAATATAAATATGTAAAAATATACTGTGTGTTCCATTTGAAAATTCATAATTAATCTATTTTAAACCGGAAGTCTTTCATTTTTTTTGCCCTAGGTAATACTATAACTTCTTTGGCCTTTTCCCTTATTATCTGGCTTAGAACAGTTGATATAATAGCAGTCTTCTGTTAATTGCGAAACGCAATTATAGTATGGAATCAAGGGATATGTTAAAATTTTTGCTGAAATTGTACACAGAAGTTCAAATTCCGAGGTTATTATAATATAAATTATTAAGTACACAAGTAACTAATGCCAATTCAAAATTAATGTTTGCACTACATATATATTTCTGTTTTAAAAACCTAATAAATGGATTTCATAAACCGCTATTCTAACCAAACCAAAACCAAGAAACCAATTTTTTATCTCCAATTATTATTCGGCACGAAAAAAAATTAACACTCAGTTCGAAATAGAAGTATGTCTTCGGAAAAATATTCTATTGCCAAAAAAAATTGTATTCAAATCTGACGTACATACAACCAAGGGCGTAGATAACTTTTTTCCTGGAGGAGGTGATCAAACTTTTAGACAAATATGTTTGTCTGTTTCTACATTTCATATATTTTATTTCTTCTTTTCGTGCTATTTTTTGGTATCCTGGGAAGGGTAATTACCCTCTTTATCCCCCATATCTACCCCCTGGCTTACAACAATATTTAGATGGAAATAATTTTGTTACTGTTAATTCTAATTTTCCAGAACTAAAAGTTGAAAACATGTATATTGTCCCTGATATACGGCGTTCTTCTGACTGACGACAGTAATAACACCAATACTTTTTAAGTACTAAAGTACCTAGAATACTAATAGCATAGTATTTGTAAACAAACAAAATTAAGCAAATTCGTTAGCTCTACCTCTAGGTCAGATTTTTAATGATAATAGTGTATAAAACGAGTGTAATATATTATTTTTTTTATTTTGCACCAATTTTTGAAATGAAATAAAAAAAAGTAAAGTGTAGACCTGGGAATATTTCAAGTGGCTTTTGCCATTTTTCCGATATCTGCAGAAGAAATTGGAAAATTTTGAATTTCTTTAGACCACACTATTACTCTTTAAAATATGCATCTGTAAAGCCTAGTCCTCATAACTGCGAATTGCGATTTTTTTGTTAATCGAACATATTTTTCTCAACTGCGCACAACTGCGAATTTTATTGACAGTTGAGAAATGGCAGTAACAGCAATAAATACATTTTTTGTACAATATTGACATTTTTATTTGTATTTGATGAATGACCTACGTATTTAAATGTAAAAATGTTGGTTTTAAATAAAAACAGAAAAAATAATCATTTTAAGTATTCTGTACGTGTACTATAAAAATAAATCAATAAAACGCTGCAAAATATATAAAAAAACGACGTTTTTTGGTCAGAGAGGAATCCCTCTTGACGAAGGCTACTGATAATGGCCACTGACCGAAAGCGCTTTAACCCTATATTTTTAATTACATAATTTCAAACTCTATGAAATTGTTTCACTTTACACTGATGTATTCGTCTCTTCCGCTAATCTCATGATTAAGTATGTACACCATACTCAGTCTTTTTACAGTTATTAATAAGTTATGGTAGATATATAGCGCTGCAGATCCAACTACTTGTCTAATAAAATGGTAGCAAATTGATCAGGAATGATTAGGTACTTACCAACGAATGCACGTTGATAATCAGACTCATTTAAAAATAGTCTGGTTCAGTTATGATCAATTCTTCCACACTTGTAGTCAAACTTCAATAAAATATAATAACAAAACACAATTAATTACTTAACCTTGCTTCTCAGTTTGACATTTAGAGTGTTTAGAAAGAGAAGAAAATAAAAAATAACAAAGATGGCAACAAAAAGTTAAAACTCTGCGCAATATTTTCGGGCCCTTTTAAATTTAAATATTTTTGACCAATAGAAACTTATCCGCAAAATAAAAATTCGCAATTCGCAGTTATGAGGGCTAGGCTTAACTCATTTAAACGATCCTTTATATTTTTTATAGTTACCAAAATAAAAAATAAAAAGTTACGTATCGAATGGAGAATATTCCATCACGACTTAGTTATAGGCGTAAAATAGAAAAAGTAATATGGGAAAATGACACTACAATTTTGCTAAAAAAATATTTGCCGTAGATACAAAACACTTGCTTAATTATACATTTTATTAATTACCGAAGTGACTACATGTCGTTCGTATTATTTATAGAGGTCTAGAATTCCTCCCGCTGGTGGAGTGAGTAGAATTAGAATAAAATCTATCTCCGTCATGAGCTTGAGTTCAAAGGGAGAGTTTATTATCTCTCTTTTATTGATCTAATATTGGTGAATCCAACTTAATGATGATTTTAGGATTACTTTAATTTATCGCAATCTCAGTATGTCAGTCAGTAAAATTAAATGTTCATCGTCATACATTAAACGGTGGAATGTATTGACTAAAAAGTAATTTTCCGCCTTTAATAAAATTTTTTGTAGTGATTATTTGAACTGTCCTGTCAAGCTTAAATTCTATATTTCCCTTTTTCGTTTTTTCACTCTCTTACTCTCTTTCTCTCCCTCTTTCACTTTCTCTCCACTCTCTCTTTTTATTACAAATTTATTCGAAACCAGCTAGTATTCCGATTAATTGGTAACGGATAAATAATCATTAATAAGAACAATTATAATATTGTTAAAATTACCCAGATCTGTGGAATTCTCGGTCTTTAAATAATAAGCATATAGTCACTTCGATTTAACAAATGTTTTCACTTACAAGTTTTATTTTGATTTATTTTTTGCACTTATTAACACATTTTAATATATTATTTTCTCTATATATTATAGTTTTTCTATTAATATCATCATAATTATTATAGTTTAAGTTTATTGTGCCTAACCTGCTTTAATTGCTTTTGTGGCTTGTCATTATTATGTTTATACATTATATATGGCTGTAAGTATATAAATGTGATTGAGGAAATACGCGATTCCAATCATGCTAACATGGTTCATTAGGATTTCTGGTAAGTTAAATACAGAAATCAGTTTATCGCCAAAAGAGCAAAATACATCTTTATGTTTTATTATGGAAGAGTTCTAGTGACATTTATTTTTTATTGCTCACTACTACGATTAGAAGGTATTCAGTATATTTTCTTTTCAGTTATTACTTATTACTTATTACTTTATTAAAAATGTAAAGATACAAATTAAGGACCAATGAAATTATTTAACCCAAACGATTAATTTCGTCCTTTTGTTTGATATTAACAATGTTTTAGCAGCATTTTATTACACAATAAAATATGCTTAAAACATGAAAGTGGTACCTAAAAAAATCACAAGTAATTTATTTTTGAATATAAATTAAGACGTTTGGGATCTGAAAAGTTTTTGCATAGTAAATAAATTAATTAAATACTTTCTTTTCCATGGTTGTTTAATTTACAATTAGGAAACAACCAAGCTCACTCCTCAGTAAATTATGATTTTAATAGACGAGATGATACCAAACTAATAATTAATTTAAGATGTGTATATACTTGAAATGAATAAAAATATTCTTGTTTTCCCAAATAGTTATTCCATATTAATTTAAGTGATGTATGTGCAGGCTGCTCCAAACTGTGATAAAATTGGCCATTCTCAAGAACCTCTAAATTATGAAAGCAAAACAACATTTAGTGGAAATAGTCTGTACAACAAACGGGTAGGCATACAAAGAAACGACGATGATTACTTGTTTGCTAGTCCAGTACCAAAGTTGGCGCCAACCTACTTAAGCCAATTTCTTGAGCCATATACAGAGAAAGCTTAAATCTAGCAACTAATAATCTGTGAAGAGTTAGAAATAATATTTCATCATTTATTTTAATTGAAGCAAGATGTAAATCGTTTTTTTGTAATATACGTGATGAATCTTCATTTTACTTTTCCTTTTGCTATTTTTTAATAACGCACATTTCTTTAAAGTAGATCATATAAATACATTAATATTTATCGGAATCATTGCATAGAACTGGCAAATGACTTCCGTAACCAACCAGATCGAACCTGATTTTGCTGTGATAGGTCTAGGCGCCGGCTAGTACTGTAAACTAACCAGCAGGTAACCAGCCTCATTTGTGTGCTTATCCAATGAGCGAAGAATTAATTTATAATCTACAAACACCCAGTACAGCATAGTAAACAATTAGCAATCCTGCTCTCGGTGATACGTTCGATCTATTTGGGTAACGACTTGTACAGGAAATTTTGAAATTAAAAAAAAACCTAGTAAAAATTAAGACATGGATTGAAATAAAACATAAATAATTTAATAAAAATGTATTCTTTATTACACTAAATTATTGTGCTTTGTTTCTTATTTGTTCCACATTTTTTGGTAGTGTAAAATTTCTATTTATAAATTTTAAAGTATGCTACAAGAGTATATTACTGAAAGACATAATATTCTAACGGCTAGTAATGATGGCTATTATCCACGAAAATGAAATTTGCACCATAAACCGCATGTGAGTAATGTATTCATCTGGGTGAGTAATAACCATTGAACGCGAGTTGAATACTATTTATTTACAACTTAAAAAAATCAAAATAATTTTATTAGTTAAAATTGTAATTCATGTCTGAGGTTGTATTCATGGTATTTTTTATTTTTGATACTTGTATTTCAATGCAATGTAAAGACGAAACATAAAGTTATAGTTTATCGTGATATTCTTTCTGTTTCATAAAAATTGTGTTATCACAAAACAATTGCGAATTAGTTTTAACTGAATTTGAAAAATCGATTAAGTAACATTTTTCAAAAGTATTGTCACTATTATTCAATTAACAATAATATTAACTGTCGAAAATCGCATACGTTGAGTATGTATTAATATTCAAAAGTGTCAGATAAAGCTTTGCAAATTATTACCCCGTACTTCGATTTTTTAAAGATTAATTAAATAAAAGTAACATATTCGGCAGAAAATATTTTCTTTGATTTGCAAACGTATTACCATCAATGACCAATAATAGTACATGCATTGACTGCTAACAGTAAGCGGTCTCCGTTTCTTGCTGGTGCTAGTCAATGTGACGATGCGAACAACAAGTACTATGTCCAGGAAGTGATCGTGGTTATGCGACCTGGTAAATTCAAATGGAAAATTTACATAGATGTTGTGTTGCAAGTTTTTGCTGTCAGTGTGATATCAAGAACAATCCAACAATAACTTCCAGCATTTTCAATCTTCAAGGTCAGCGCCTAAGCACAATTTTTGGATATTCTGAAAAAATCACTTTCGAACAAATGATGTAATTGGTGTCATTTTTCAACGAAATTTTGGATACGTCGTTATGTGCTATTGCAAGCGTTTTTTCTGCCGCCGAAAGGGTTAACATCTAAAAATGGTTTTGGAGCTTGGTCAAAAATGAACTCTCATATTTCCAGCAAAAAGTGGTAACAGAAAATCGGTGTGCAATTTCAATTTGAATTTACCGGGTCACATGGCCACTTCCACGTGACATAGTATCCGGATGTTCGGCTTCCTCCTCTGTACCCTCTGGCAAAGCGGTAGCAAAAAATGGAGACAGGTCATTTTTGCACTCAACAGTTATACTGTAATAAACATAAACAATACTAGACTAAAATGCAAAGTATAAATGCGCTAACTTTACCACCAAGCCTAAGTCGCATTGCTTATTGTTTACTATGCTGTGTAGTCAGACCGGTATATAATTAAAAATTTCAGGTGGAGCTAGGGAAGGAGCCGATGAGGCATCAAATGGACATGTGGGTACAGAACGACTGAGCCACTCACTGCCTGGCAGTCCGGCAGATCGCAGAACTGCTTCTTTTGAAATTGTCGGTTCTGCCGAAAGTCTGGTAGGCCGTATTCTAGCCGAACAAGGCTTGGGTAAGTACTGTGATCCAGACTTTGTACGCTATACCTCAAAGGAAATGCAAGAAGCATTGGACATGACTCAAGAGGAAATGGACCGCGCGGCTCACCAGATCCTTCAACAAGAGAAATTAATACAACATCCTCTGAACCAACCGCAGACGCACTCATAGCAATTCCCAATCATATTTTTTGAGTGTCCGAAGTACCTCCGCTACACTACCAAGTGCCTAAATTAAGTTCTTCTGGTCCAAGGAAGACTTTATGTAATAATAAGGTGTAGATTTTTAACCCGGATTATTTTCTTGATGGGTGATTGTTTCTTCGATGGTATTCAATACATGTACAGGGTGTGCAACCAGGAGACGAACTGTCATTATAATTTAACATTTTCTAATATCAGATGTGTCAAAATATAAATAACAATAAATCATAATTTTCATTTTATATTTTTTTCTAGCCCTGCCTTTTTAACAATCAACAAACAAAGTTTATTAAAACAGGTATTGTCAAACTATAATAAAAATAATAATAATAATAATTGTTCAATTGGATTAGCCAGGGTCAGGACCGTTTTTGGGATGTATATTTCCCTAACTTAGACGTTTTAATTGTTTTATCATTCTGTACTTCCTTAGTTGAGATTTATTTCATGAAATATCTTGTTTAATGCCGTTTTTTAACTGATATTTTAGTGCTGTGGAAAAATGCTGAATTTAAAATGGATAATAAATTACAAAAAAAAATATTTTTTTATAGAACCAGTGAAACAACAGTTATTTATGTACCAAGTCAGTGATTCTTTATCTAACGAGTCTGAAAGACACTTTACTGACGTGGTATATACAATATTTTATCGCCAACCGAAAAAAAACGTAATTTATAAAATGCAGATGTTAAAATAAATAAATAAAAACGTCTTTATTCATGAATAAATAGACACAAAAAATCATAATTAACAAAAAAATCAATTCATGAAGTTTTCACAAATTTGAATATCGATGAATGGGCGAAGTGTCAACATAAGCTGTTTTTCAACTTTACCTTTTAAGTACAAAAAATACCAAAACAAAAAATACAAAAATAAGATAAAGAGAAAAAAATTACACCTTTAAATACAAGAAGAAAATAAGTCACCATGGTTAGATTATAGATAAGTTTTAAATTCCAAAAAGTCAATCCTAAGAACTTGCTAATATATATTTCACTCATTTAAAATTAGGGAGAGTGTACTCTACTGGCAGATTATTATAGTGTTTGGCATTTTTATTTCCTGCATGAGGTACTAGATCTGCAGTGATGGTATTGGAACCAGTTAAATTAGTAACATCCAGTGTAAGAATCACCAAGAAAGATAGATTTTTTATACCGCAATATAAAAGGATTGATCGTCCTTCAGTGTTCATAGGTTTTTGTAAACAAAAAGTTTTTGGCGTCGAATGTCGCTATGGACCAAGCGCCTACAGATATAAAGACTACACTGCACGGCACATCTGACTGAGCCTTATTAAGTCAAAAATTAATAATATTAACGGTAATTGCCAAATTTTAAAATTTCGACTACGGTTCCATAATATTTAATAAATCTATTTGGACTGTAAGTTGTTTAAAATTCTCGAAATGTTTACAAATATTTAAACTGTGTAAACTTTGGAGATGCAACAAGCTTATGATTTTTTTTAACTCGCCTTTTTAAACAAATAATGTTTTGAAAGTTCCTTGAAGTACGTCAATGTATTAGATTTGATCCGAATAAAGTGAATATATCTCGGAATGTGAGTTTATACGTTTGAGTTTTTTTTTTAAGAATCGGTTATAAACTTACATCAATCAGTTGAGATTCAAGTGGTATTATGAGATTGTTAATTGTAAAGGGTTTTTGACGTGCGATTTTGCTGTCTGTTAAAAGGTTTTAAACACTGAATTAACTGATATGGTTCTGGTGTATGGTGCTGCTAGTTAAAAATTTAATCAAGCAAGAAATTTATATCGGGAATGATTTCCCAATCCCAATTTTACTGGTAAATCTTTAATGAGTATCAAATATTACGACTGATAATTTATCATACAACCTCGAATTCAAAATTTTATTATGCCGTATTACGCATGTGATATTTGAGAAAATGAAGGGGAAATGAAAATGGAAAGAAATAGGAAAAGGAAAAAGAAAGGGAAAAGGGGAACCAACCTCTCACCCCCGACTATATATCAATAGTCGGTCTTCTAAAATATAAATTATGAATGCCGATAAATTGGCATATATGGATAAGACTATAATATACATTAAAACATGGCTAACTTTACAGTACCAATTACATTATGTTTAATATCTTCCAAAAAGCTAACCAAAAATTTGTCGCTTAAAATATATTTTGTTGGTCTTTCTAACACGATTTTAAATATTATGGACCATTTAATAACCGATAAATAACGATATAATCTAATGTCGTTAGGCACTACACGAATCACAAATAAAGATAAGATTTTTTGTACCGAAATATAAGACGATCGGTCGACCTTCAGTGTTCATAGGTTTTGGTAAACAAAAACTTTTGGCGTCGAATGTCGCTATGTACCGATCGCCTACAGACATAAAAACTGCACGACACATCTGACTGATCCTTATTTAATTGAAAATTAATGAAATTAACCGTTATTGCCAAATTTTAAAAGTTCGACTAAGGTTCCATAATATTTAAATCTATTTGGATTGTAAGTTGTTTAAAATTAAAGGCAGATAGTACAAAATAAAGTTAAAGGAGAAAAATAAAAGAGTTGGAAAAAATTGGCTGAAAAATTAGAAGAAAATAGCAAAGACAATCAAAAATTATTTTACAGCAAAATCAAAAATCTTAGAGGGCGAAAAGCAACAGACACTGCAGCAGTTAAAAACGAATGAGGAGAAATACTAACATATGATAGCGAAGTAATGCAAAATGGAGAAATTGTTTTCAAAATTTACTGGATATAACTTATAATGAAGAAAATGTCGAAGAAATAGAATATCTAGATGAGAATCAGGAGCCTGATGAAACGTTTACAATAAACGATCTATTAGAAGCAATACAATCGCTAAAAAATCTTAAAGCCCTTGGGCATGACAAAAATGATGAAAAACATGAAACAAATGGCAACAAAATTATTGCTGAAAGTTTACAATAAAACTTACACTACAAGGGGTGGTTCGAAACTATAGCTTCTATTTTGTATCTGCATTATTTTTATGTTTATAAATACCAATTATTTGAGTTTACCTACAGTTCCGTAAAATTAATACTTAAAAAATTATGAATAAATATTTGGGTCATACTGTATGTACAAAAATTGTGTTTCGATAATAATAGGTCATAGAATAATTGGGCCTAAAATATACAATGTCTCATTTAAAAATTAAATGTTTTCAAAATTTTACAAAAGTACTTTATACATTTTTTTCTAAATTCTTGGCTATTGGTGGAATCATCATTTTATAATTAGTTTTCAATTTTCCAATATTTAAGATAATGAAACACTGTACATATTGTTGGACACTAGTAGATTTTATTATATTTACCATATACTTTCATTTTATGGCATAGAAAAATTCCATTCTCTATTTCTTTCGACTTAAAATGAATAAAAACTTTTTATTCCAAACGATTTTTAAAATTATCGAAGGAAGTTTGTATTCTAAAAGTATATTCCAAGTTTTTATAGTTGAATATAATGATATAATTCAAAATAATTGGGTATATAAATAAAAATTATGGTATAATCAACAAATTTTGATATTGAGGGAAGATTTTTAAAATGTTAATAGAAATAAGATTTATTTTATAATTAGAAAATTATTTAAAATTTTATTTTGAAAATTAAAATCATTCGGTATAAAAAATTTTGGGATAAGGTTTTTGAATCAAGTAAGGGTAAAAAAAAAAGAAAAAAAAAAAAAAAAAAAAAAAAAAAAAAAAAAAAAGAAGGGGAAAAATTAATTAGAAACGAAAAATAATAATAATAGCGGTTTCAGAAAAATCGTAATATCTTGCAGGTTTAGAAAAGGGAACCATGCGTTTTCTGAATGTATAAAAATCGGTAGACTAGAAAGTTATGCTATTCCTAAAATAATTTATTTTACGTCCGGTAAAAACGAAAAAAGTTTTCAATACAAAATTAAGTTAATAAAGAGAAAAATTTAATTTAATTTGTACAATAAAATTTTATTTTTTATGCATTATTCTAATGAAAAAAAATAGTCGTTATTAAAATTACATTTCTGTGCAATAATATTTTTTCGTGCATTATTTAAGCGTGCAATATTTTATTGTATGATTCTAAATTCGCCTGTCCACTAAAGTAACTGAATATGAATTAGATTTAACTTAACTAATATTAAAATATGTTGTTTCTGTTCTCCTGCATGTATCTGCACACTCCCACCATTATACATATTTTGGGGTACTTTGTGCCCGCTCCCTGCAAGGCATTACGATGGCACCATCTATCGGCGCCAAGTTGTACTTGGCCAATCACCTTTACAGAAGGATTTTATCCTAATAAGTGGCTGTGTCCATTAATATCCATTAACCTACGATAGATGTCGTGACTATCTATCATTTTTGAAATCTAAATCTAGTGACTTTTTTTGTTTTTGATTTATTTGAATCAAAGTGCGTTTAATCACTCACCTGATTGAGGCTTTCGCCTGCGGCTCAGGCTCTCAACATTCAGGTTCGTGATTAAATGATGCACTTTGCTCACTTGTACTACAAATAACTATTTTATTATAGTTCACCGACAATTTTTGCTTTTATGTATATTTAGTTAAAGTTTCAAATAGAAGTGTATATAAAATGTAATAGCGTTGCTATAAAGACTTAGTCACTAGACGGCGACAAGATTTTTAGCAAAAATTATTGTCAGATTTGGAATAGATAGAAAAAATAACTACAATTCATTTTGTTAAAGTAGTGTCAAACGTATATATAATCCTTAACTTAGAATGTAATTTCGTAATCCCGAAAGAAGACCATAAAATTATATATGACAGAATTCATACGGGTTGTTGTTTACCTGACCTTTTTGACAAATTTCGAATCGCCCAAAAAAATGTATTTTTATGCGTTATTTGCATATACCAAAATTGAAAAAGACAAATCAGTTTTACAGATATTTGGAATAAACTGTTTTGTTAAAATTCAATACCCTGTATCTCAGAAATAAAACGGTTTTGGACCTATGTTTACGTTAAGAATTTTTCTTAAAATCATCTAAGGATTATTACCCTTTAGAATCATTTATGAAACACTTTGTATTTAATTTCGTGTGAATATTTTTCTAAAAGATTACAATTCCGATGAACAAAAATAAATAAAAAAGGTATGAGGTTTATTTTTAAGAATTGAACAACTTAATCATTGTCTCATTTACAAAATAATTAAAAACTAAATCATAAAACCACTCGCATCTATTTATTTTTAATGGAATTTAACTTACTCTTAAAAATTATCAATATTCTTCAATCAATGTTTAATTTTAAATCTTTTTCCTCGTGCAGCAAAAAAAGGAGCATCATTATCTTGTAAAAACTCTCTAGTATCTCTTAGGTGTGTTTGAAGCGAAGCACCAGTTTCTTTTTTTCCCCTGGAAAGGAAAAATGGTTCCTCCTGAAAACCAGTATCTCCCGGAATAAGTAACCAATACGGCTCTTCTGCGAACAATGGTTCTCTAATATAGATAGGAGCCTTTTTGCCTCTATTTGCCCAAAAGGGTCCAGTCATTTCTTCCGGAACAAATCTCTTCGAAATACATTTGCCACCAATAGCTTCAGTCTCTGGGCAATCAAATTTCTCACTATCAATTTTCATCGGTTTTGTATCATAACTTTGACAAAAAAGTAAATGTTTTCTGGAAGCATCTTGAGCCTAAAAAATTTTAAAACGTGTAATTATTAAAAAAAATAAAATTATAAATATTGTGATACGTAATAATATATGATATAAATAAAAACACTTTTATATTATTTATTTAATATATCGTAACTGTTTTAATTACAGGAGGAAACTAAAAGTTAAAACAAATATGTGATACAATAAGAAAGTTTTTTTATAGTAAACTGTCAATAATAGTAACAAAAATAATTTAGATACACAATTTCTACAGACAACCCGTAAATAATTTTTTCTACACCCACATGGATATTGCCTATTCTACGCACACTTACAGAATGTATATGTAGGCAATATCAGTCTACTGAACGGATTTAATTTCATTAGCGTGAGATATGAACGCCGCCAATCAAGAGTTCTTCATTAGCATGAGATATGAACTTCCACCAATCAGAGTTCATCATCAGCGTTAGATATGAAAGCGACCAATCAGAGTTCATCATTAACATCTATAAAATCCACCAATCAGAGTTCACATTTAGTAACCTGGCACCTATGTTTTTCAGTTTTAAATAAATTGTCAAAAGAACTGTCCAATTTATTTTTGTAATAGTATAGAAATATTTGTAAAAATGACCGATTCTAGTGAAGACTCATTAAACGGTACTCCACCAGAAATTCGATTGGTCGCAAAAGAAACGTACAACACACTATTGCCGGAAAAATCGAAGAATAAATATAAATTTTGTTATATAATGTTCACAGATTGGACATATGTAAACGGAATAAAAAACATAACAGAAAATGTCGTAAATTAGTACAATTTAATATACAGAAAATGTCGTAAATTAGTACAATTTAATATACAAAAGGGTTAAATTTAAATTAGTATATAAAGTTAAAATGTTTGTGTCGTTAAATATTGGTAATATGAAGTTATTATATCATTTAATAAAATTCATAATATTTTGTAGTTTTAGTGGGTCGTAGAAAAAATTTAGTGGGTTGTAGAAAAAATGTACTGTTCAACTCGTGTGGATTGGCCATATCGCACTCGGACGATTGAGCACTCCGCCTACGGCGTCGTGCTCAAACTTCGTCCGCGTGCGATATGGCCATCATATCCACACATGTTGCACAAACTACTATTGAATATATATATAAACAATATATTAACAAGAACATCTACTTTCTTAAGGTCTTAACAGAAACATCAAATCAATTGTATTTACCGTTTTATATGATTCAATATTTTATCTTTTCTATATAAAAAATAAAACTGATTTTTTATATATACTTACACGTATGCATACTATTAGTAGCAAAACCCACTTCAATGGACCGGACATTATTTATATATAGGGCCGAACAGACGAATATTTTCGCACTGTGTCACGTAGGTTATGGAAACTGCTTAAATACACTATGTTATGGTCTCCAGAGCGGAAAAATTGTAATAGCCAGAGGTCAACATGAATTAGAATCGGGAATAAGGGAATTCAAGTTCTTATGAGAAATATTTACACAGTTTCAGAAAAATCTATCAAATAAGAAACATTTATTTCATGTCGGGTCTAATATAGGTATTTCCGTTAAAGAATAAAATTCCGAAGTTTTTAATGTGCCATATGAAACAGAAAAAAATGAAAACGATAACGATGTCTATCTATTAATTAGGTTACACGCAAGGTAGAATAGAAATACCTGCTAGGTAATTTAATAAATATAATTGCAAGGAAAAAATCAAATAACGGCTATAGAACATCTAGAAAGAGACAAAGAATTTTGGTACGAACGTAAACAATAAAAATACATAAAAATATAGAAAAAAGGGAAGACATAATTTAATTTGAAATCTTGCCAACTTTAACTATTTAGTTATAACAATAAAAAACGGGAAAGGCAAAATAAATTGAGTGATAGAATCATGCAAGGAAATCAAACTTCTAGTCAATAGAAATCTCTACTAAAAAGCATAAATATTAAGCCGCCGATGATTTTCCCCCGCTGATTCGCCAATAACCGATCAACCAAATCGTCCACGGCCAATTTGCCTCCAGCCAGTTCGCGGCCAAAAAATAATAATTAATTTTAATAGAGTTGAGTAAGGTTTGATCTATCATTTATTACAGGTAATAAATGAATATCTGACCAATATCACGCAGACAGTTGAAGTTACTTTTCCCAATAGCTGCGCTTTGAGAAAGTTACTAAGGCATAAACAAAATGCAATACATGCTGCACCTTCAAACCCTACAAATCTCGACGAGCTTATTATGCCAGAATTTTATCGACTGCACGATGTCCAACGTGGTATCCAGAAATTTTTTGTTAGCAGATAGTAAACAAGGTCCAAACAGGATTTTATCTTTGTCAGACACAGCTGGTTTCAATTATTTGTCTGGCATTTTTCACATTAAATTTAAATGAGGCTATTGATACCCTCGCCGAAGACTTACAACCACTTCTTGACTGGCTTGAAGATAACTGTATTGGTTGTTTGAACAGGTAGATACATTACTTTCAAATATTTTTCAAAATTATGTTTTTTTTAAGTATTTAATATTTTTATATACAGACGAGGAAACAATAAACGTCCCCCACTTTTTCCTCATGAAATGTGGAATCTTTATTAGAGAACATTAAATCGAGAAGACCTAGCCAACAACAATGCAAAAGCTGCCCACAAAAGACTGCAAATGGAGTTCGGTATGGATCATCCAACAATTTGGAAATTTATAAATGGCTTAAGAACGGTACAGAAAGGTAGAGATACCTATTACGAACAACTTGTGGCTGGTCATCTTCCACCTTTAAAATTAAAAAAACAGGAACTAGCTGAAGAAAGAATTGCTTTGTTAGTTCGTAATTTTAATAACATTAATATTTTCGAATTCCTTAGAGGCTTAGCGCGTAATTATAATGTGTAATAATACACATATATGTGTTTATACAGGGTGTCCCTAAATTCGACTGCCAACGTTCTAGGGCAAATTATGCTCATTAAGGTAGGAAACTTAAGTTCTCAAATTCACAACTTTAAAAACACAGGGTGTTAAAGTTTAAAAAATAGAATAGTTTATTATAAATTTGAAACGGTGCGATCGATTGTAATGAGATTTTAAGAAGAATAACCTGTTGGTAAATTATTTATTTTAATGTCACTGGTTAAAATGATGAAATTTTAAATTTTTGAAATCTATCATCTTTCCTTAGTAAGAAAGTAATCACATTTTACTACGCTAAAATTAACCGTTTTCGAGAAAAACATCATTTTCTTTGTGAACGTTCATTTAATTATTAAGCAAAAATGCGAAACAGTTTTATTTCTAATTAATTATTCTTAAGGTGCGTAATTTTGTTTTGTTTTTACTAAATAACTAAATGAACATTCATAAAGAAAGTGACGTTTTACTCGAAAACGGTTAATTTTGGCACAATAAAATGTTACTACTTTAAAATTCAAAAATTTTAAAGTTTCGTCATTTTACCCAGTGGCGGGAAATTCAGGGGTGGAATTGTGATCATGTCATCAGAAATGAATTTTATCTCATGGAAAATAAATAATTTGGACTATATTATTTAAACTGACTATGGAATTAAATTTTAGGAATTATTTATGATTTTTCAAAATATATTTTATTTTATGTCCTACATTGCAAGGTAAGTTATTTAATTTTTTCTTTTCACCAATCGCGACATGTTAAAACTTTGACAGTTCTAAATTTCTAAATTATTAAGGTGCGCCGATTCATATGCAGAATGTTTTTTATAAAAAAAAAAAAATAATTTTTTTTCGAACTTATTAATTTCCATAACAATATACACATATATGTATATCTGATGACGATTTTCTAATAAAATGCTTTATCGGACCATTTTCATGACTTTTATTTTCTTTAATTTATGACTGTTACTTTTATTGTAAGTTTTAAAATTATGTGTAGTTATTATTTTTTTAGTTTTAATGAATATGGCAAAAAAAGTGTATTCAGCTTGTACATTTTGTACAGAATTGGTAATTGTCATTGTCAGTTAACTGATTTAGTTCGTAATTACACTTTAAAATCAAAGATGTTGTACCGAAAAATTCAAGAGGCTTTTTGGACCTTTCTGTTAAATTTCGGATCCTTCCTAATAAGAAGAAAAATCAGAAACATAAGAATTTGCTGGACAACGAATCTTACATATATTACAAGTAATATTTTTGCCGTAATTTAGAGTTTTCGTAAATTTAAAGTTACGAAAATAAATTCCTTTATAGGTACATACCTTTACAGTATATATGGTATAAGTAGCGGGAAAGTAAAAATATGTCAAAGATTATTATCATTTTTGGTGATTTTTAACGATGCTGAATCGATTGCCGTTGTCCGTTTGTCTCTATCTCTCACCGTTCTCGAGTTGAATCAGGCTAACAGACGGACGGACAAGGTAACTACGTTGCTAGGCAAAAAAGTACAGTACCTGATACTGTTATGCTCCATTTACCGGTCGCAAATGAGTACAGGGAAAGTATATTTTATTATTATTTTATCTCAAATTAACGCTAATAAAATAATTGGTTTTTTTTAAGTTTTCGAAGAACAAAAACTCTTATAAAACGGTTTTGTCCGTCCGTCCGTCTATCAATCCATCTGTTAGCCTGATTTAACTCGAGAACGGTGATAGGTAGAGACAAACGGACAACGGCAATCGATTCAGCATCGTTAAAAACCACAAAAAGTGATATTAATCTTTCACCTATTTTTACTTTCCCGCTACTTATACCATATATACTTTAGTATATAAGATATATCCCTATATAGAAATTTATTTTCGTAAGTTTAAATTTTCAAAACTCGAAATTACGGCAAAAATATTGTTGCTTTTCACTTGTTTATATTCAGCACAGAGTTTTTTCGTGTTATAAAGTTAGGTTTACATTACTTATTTTTTCTTTTTACTGCATTAAACCACTTTTTTTTACTATAACATGTATATAATTTACACCTGTGTTTTTACAACTATCCACACAACAGTTAAAAGTAACTATTTTTAACAATTTTTATATCAAGTTTAACGACTTAAGTTTGATTAAATGTTCATTTCGTCCACAGCTCACAGTCGATTCAGTTGTGCCGTTAAATTATTATTTTAATAAAGTAAAGTATGTTCAAAAATAAGTGATCGGCGATAAAAAATAATAAAAATTCGTGAATATTGAAAAATATTAGCCAGAGGGTGTTTCATTAGTAACGAAACGTTTTCACAGATGAATGGTTTTTTAATATTATTAAAAATAAAATTTCAAAATATTGAGTAGATAGTCTACACCATTTATACCATAGGTATAGGGAACTCAACGTGTTAGAGAGAGAGAGAGAGGGAGGGAGCGCTATGACTTCACGCTCATCAAGTCTAAGCGGCTAATACGTTAGGATGATAACGAAATTCCTAGTCCAAACGAATGGAAATGTTGAAATTAAAATGTAATATTTATGTGTTTTACGGAAAAACACATTTGTATTATAAATGAGACATAGAATCAATACTCCAAGCAAGATGATGCTGGTCGAATTTTCTAAAAATTGTATTTTATTATGGAGACATCATATATTACATACTTAAAGTTACTGCGTAGTAGCCATGACAAAAAGGCATTTGCGTTATTATTGTTTAGATTTTAGAGACAAAAAAGGGTTCTGTAGTTTAATTGTCACGTAGAATAAATACGTAAAGAAAAATCATGCTCAGCAGCAATGACAGAATGACAGAAGCTTCGTTAATATTGATTCGATGTGAGACAAACAAACATAATACTTTCCCGCACTATACCAACACCTAAGGGGTAAAGAACTATTATTATTAGTTTCCCGCTCTCTGTGTATAATACTTCTTTTAAATTTTCAATGACTTATGTTAAGATGTCAATATTTTTACGAAGTCCGTCTTAAGGGGTAAAGGATTTGAATATAATTTTCATGTAGGAGATTTAAATGAGAAAGTTTGGAATATCCAACGTCAAAATGGCGCTAGGAGTTCATGTCTCCGATTTCCATAAAATTTGTAATGTGATTCGATGTTACTAACTTAAATATAAGTAACTTTAAAAATACCAAAATAGCATAACATGTTAAAAAATGCTCGGATTTTGATGTGTGAGGGCTTAAATTAAAGGATAAATGAAATGAAACACAAAATCATGTACCACAATATAATTATCAAATCGACAACTAGTTTCGGCTAATGAGCCATCTTCAGGCCGATTTGATAATTATATTGTGGTAGATGATTTTGTGTTTCAAAAGAAGGTAACGGCAACTAGTTTCTCGGCATCACTGCCATCATCAGGCCAAAAAAAATTATAATTAAGAACGACTGCTTAAAGCATGGTTGGTAAAAAATTTAGAAAATAAAAGTTGTGTGCTCGCACAGGTACAGGAGGGTGAATTATTAAACTAAAAGGACATAGGAGGTACTTGGTTAGGTAAAAGAATTATAATTAAAGGACAGATTTAGAAAAATATTTTGAAAATGGTAACCCATTAAAAAAAATTAAGGATGTAACCTGAGGCCCTAATGAGTTACCATTTTCAAATTTTTTTTCTAAATTTGTCCTTTAATTATAATATTTTTACCTAACCTAGTACCACCTATGTCCTTTTAGTTTAATAATTCGCCCTCCTGTACCTGTGCGCGCAAACATCTTTTATTTTATAAAATTGTTACCAAGAATGCTTTAAGCACTCTCTCTTAATTATACATTTTTTTGGCCTGATAATGGCAGTGATGCCGAAACTAGTTACCGTTACCTTTTTTTCATTTTAACTACTGTTGAAATATATGTTATGTGGTGCTTGATTTTAAATTTTATTACTTCATCAATCGACCACATTTGAGACAATGGATAACCTTTTGAAATTGATTATATATATATACTTAGACTTTTAAAGGATTAACAATACCAATCAGCAACGGCAAATTCAATAATCGTTTTCATTTTAAGTTTTGAAAAAAACGCACTAACAGGAAACTGGAATCCGGAAACCAAAAAATAATTTTCTGAATTTAGTAATTTTCTTCCATTATAAAGCTTAGTCAACATTATGGCCGAAATAAAACGTAAATATATGTAAACTTTGATCACCCTGTATACATTTTGTTCTTATGTCACTAAGTAGAACTCAAAAAGTTAAGGTAGCCGTTTTATCCGATTTTATGTCGTTTGGTCGGAGCAATTACTTAAAATTGAAAAAAATGCTATTTGAACTGTCTATAACTTTAAAAAAATATATTTTTGCTCTACAGAGCGAGGCGTTACCTGTGGCGCACTATGTATATAGTAAATTTAAACTCGGGGCATCTAGTATAAGATTTTTTATATTTATTATTTTGTCAAACGCCTAGTAATATTTGGAGAGTCGATGTTTGTAATATCCTGTATGCATAAAATATTAAATTCTAAATTTTAAAACCAGGTATATTGTAAATTATTCGAGTGTTAATATATAGTAATTAATCATGTGTAAAGGAGGTAAAAGTAAAGGTTTACACAAAGCCTTTGAACTTTATATCTCGGCGTTATCCAGAAGCGTGCCCATGCATGCTTGATGTTGTAACTTCAGGTGAACAGACAGAGCCGTTCACAGTCCGATCGACACCTAACTGGTGACTACATATTTGAAAACCTAATATGTCAATACGAGTTAGAGAGTACAAGTTTTTTCGTAGTTTAAGTGTTAAAGTTAATGATAATTGGCCAGTTCGCAAAGCCGAGCAATTATGGCGACAAATGCGAAATCATAAAATTGCAGGTTCGTTTTTCATTTTCCTTATCATATTTATATTTCTTAAAAGATATACTTTTTATAAATCCTTAATCCCATTGAATGCCCTAGAAATATATTTTTTTATAGAAATTGAAGCTTCTGAGGCTTGTAAATGGCTTCGAGCAACAGGATTTCCACAATATGCTCAAATATATGAAGGTAATTTCATTAATTTTTGATTATGTAGTTCCTATATCGATGATTTTCAGATAATCAGTTTCCAATTGAGATATCTACAGTATCACAAGACCATCCACTCTTAGATCCGGATATTCTTAATTCTCTTTTTAGACGTTTGCAAATATTAAACAACTGCGCTCATTTGCATCAACAGAAAATTGTTAATAATGATGAATCGGAAGACGATTGTTGCGCTCTTTCAGACAATTGGACGTATCAAACAGATATTAAACGATGGTCTAGAAATTCCAATAAGGTACCAATTCGTAAGTGTTAACTCGCATATAATAGTGTATTTTTGTAAAACAATAATTTGCAGATATTTGTTATGATGATAGATCCGAAAAAGCAGAGACAGAAACGTGTTCATCACATAAAAATTTGGAAAAAGTGAGTAATGTAAGTACAGAAGCAGGTGGAGTGAAAAAAACAGGGAGTATAAAAAATCATATAAGAAGAAGAGTAGCAGTGAGTAACAAAAACAATATAATAGACCAACTGCCACAGTTACATCATGTAAAAGCAACAGAAACCAGACATTCATCTGACTCTGAAGTTATCATAAGAAGTTCAAGACGTACCAGAACCCAATCACTTGATAAAACAGATAGCTGGTCGAACACTAATGTTAAAATTAATAGGTAATTTTTAATTATCGATTTGGAAATTTTTAATACATATTTTTGATGTAATTTAAATACTGTAGTGGCTCATAACCACTTTTTAACTTCTTAAATGTTATTAATTTAGTTTTCCATTTTTAATGGTCAAAAAATTTTATTGAAAAATTTAATGTTTTTTTTAAGAGTGTTGTGGAAAGACGCACCAAAAAATCAATTGGTTTTACCAGAAAATTCTACAAAGCTTCCATTGGATATTGAAGGGCCTTCTGTGTATCAATTGTGCGCATCACAGTTACAAGTTTTAAGGAAATTAGCGCTTTTGAAACTAACAACTCACATGGAAAAATATTGTCCTGCCCATAGATCAGGTTGGAATTGGGATTTGCCAACATTTTTAAGAAAAATTAAGTCACCAATTTACAAAGGTATGTTTTGCATTGATGTTAGCGCTAACTTATGCCTAATTTGTTATCATTTTTAGACAGAATTGTATTTGGTGTGCCACTCACCGTTATATTTCAAAATAGCGGAAAAATATTACCCAGACAAATTGAAGAAGCTATGAATTGGCTTCAAGAAAAAGCGGCTGATCAAGTTGGTATTTTTAGAAAGTCAGGGGTTAAATCGAGAATCCAGATTCTACGTAATAAAATTGAATCAAACTTATTAATTGATTACAGTGAACAACAATGTTATGATGTAGCGGATTTGTTAAAACAATATTTACGTGAATTGCCTGAAATGTTATTAACTGCAAAACTTTCCGAAACTTTCATTCTAATATTTCAATGTAAGTAAACCGAATAGTTTATGCATTGATCATATTGTTGATCAACATTTTAGATATCCCACCTTTTTTACGTCTAGAGTCAGTCATATGTGCAATTCTGTTAATGCCAGAAGAACATGCCCATGTATTACAAGCGCTTTTACACTTTTTATTGGTCATAGCTAACAAATCGGATGTAAACCAGATGAATGAACACAATTTGGCTATGTGTTTGGCACCAACGTTATTTCACTCCTCTTCTATTTATAAACAACATTTTGGAGGCTCACCTCATCCAAAGGATTTAGCGGACAATAAAGCTGCCCAAGAGTGCTTGTTTTTTTTTCTTAAACATTTTAACGTTTTGTTTAAGGTAGATACACTTATATTTTATTATATTACAATTTTCTTCTGTTTTATAATTAATATCCCAAATAAGAGTGATCGATTTTAAATGTAAATGGACAGCTTATTAATTGCACTGAAGAAATTGGGTTTTCACTAATTTGTTTACCCCAACGTTTTTTATGAAGTTTGCTTACCTTGTTCTCCGATAAATACAGGGTATCAAATTTTGGTCAAAATAAATGGAAAAAATATGTATTATTTTAATGGCATTCAAAAAAGCGATTCATATTCTTTTAACAAATGTATAGTTTGACATATTTTGCTTTCCTTTCAATAAAGATATTCGAGTTCCAAGAAACACTGCATATTTCCATATGGAAAAACTGACATTAAATAAAATTAAAAAATCTGACAAAGAATTTATTCAGCAACAAAACATAAGAAAAATTTAATGCAAATAAAAATAAATATTAGTAGTAAACAATGCAAAAGTTACAATAAATGCTATATGTGCCTACCCTATTCTTCAATACACATATATAAGCAAAATTTTAAATTTTCAACTGATTTTTCTAACATCTTTTGAATACCATCAAAATAAATAGGGTGTTCCATTTAAAATAATATATTTTTCCATTTGATTTTGACCAAAATTATTAAAACACCCTGTATTGATGGAGAAAATGTGAACAAAATTCAGTAAAAACTTTTTAGTAAATGAAAACAATTAGTAAAATCCCGATTTTTTTAGGGCAATTAATAAGCTGTGCATTTATATTTAAAATCGATCACTCTTATTTGGGACACACTGTACATTAAATAATTTCTAATTAACTTTAATGAATTAACTGACAATTAAATCTAGATGATTGTGAGATGATATTTATTCTTAATAGAATTTTACAAAAATTGAATCTGATTAAATCCACATGGTATGATTATTAATTTTTACTTAATTTCTTTAATTAATCTAAGGTCTATTTTGTTCAAGAATTTTCACACATTTAATCAATAATTATTTTAAATTATTTTAACAAAATCTGTTTAGAAGAGATATTTTTGATTTAAAAAATAAATTTAATACATGATTTGTAAGTAAAAGTTTCGTCATATTTTTTATAGATTCCAAAGGACTTTATTCATCAATGTAATTCCAGTGAAATTAAGGAAATCAAACCAAAGTTATTAAAAGATATTGGTGATGAAATCGGCGGCTGGGAAGAATATTTAAAAGAATGTCATGAGCATTTGTTAAAAGAGGTAAAAGAAAAATCTCGGGGTTGGATACTAACACCGGCCTCGGTATCGTGTCAAAATTCAAAAATAACAATATTGTATAAAAAAGTTGATGATGGAATGCCGTTAAGATTATGGAAAGTGTCTGCAGACATAGAAGCACCTCCAACAGAAGTAGCACACAGAATTTTAAGAGAAAGACACGTCTGGGACAACGATCTTATATCGGCTAAAATAATTGCACAATTAGATAATCAAACTGAAATATTCCAGTATAGTAGAAAAAGAATAATCCCAATTCCTAATGAAGAGTATTGTGTCATAAGAACATGGAGATCTGATCTACTAAAAGATACTTGTACTATTATAGAAACGTCAGTTGAATATCCTATGACCGTTCCAGTACCCAATTCAACCAGGGGCATTATTTTAGCTTCCAGGTATTTGATTGAACCATGTGGGTCTGGGAAGTCTAGGATTATTCATTTCTCTAGGGTAGATACGATGTTAGTAACTAAAACTGATTCTATCATCATTATTTTTAATAACTAATTATATTTTTTAGGGGAAGAAGTCCAGAATGGTACCAAAAGAATTATGGACATTTAAGTGCAGTTTTTATAAGAAATTTGCAAAATTCTTTTGATCAAAATACTAATGCTTCAGAGAGCCAGATATAAATACCAAACATAACAGTCTCTATATATATTTTTATAATTCTAATATATTAATACAAATGAGATATGTTATTTGTATTAGAATATTATATATATGTAAACATATAAATATATTATATTTTTATAACTCATAAATAAATAGGTACTTATTGTTCTTTTTATTAAAGTTTTATTACACTAGTGATATAAAATAAAAATATTTTTCTAGATCATGAATTAATTCTAACAGTTAACAAAAATATATAAAAATACAATTTTAAAATTATTGTACAATAACTTTATTGTAGTGATAATTAAAAATCAATACTTACTGAAATAACTAATTATTTTTTGTTATTTCAATGTTTAAATAAACCCTAGTACACTTCACATTATAATACCTATACGTTTTAAAATATATATTTACTGAATGATCTATTATTAATAAATATGTATATTTGATTAAGTCTTCTTAAATTATCAGATCGGAATGTGCACGGCATTGATTTATTAATTTTTGCCAAAATGAATGCAACTTTTTAATCATTCAGTTGAAAATTTCTGCTTTTATTTAATTTCTTAGGTACAGAATGACTAGTTAAATTTGTATATATATATGTTGGGATGGAATAGGTGTTACCCACCTATTAACTAGTCTATTTTTGAAAAATGAGTAAAACGCTGGGATAGGTCGATTTTAAAAACCATCATAGTACAGTATAAAAGTTTTGACTCTAGCATGATACCTCTTCAGGCGACGAAGTACATCACGTCACCTCATTCGAAAGCTTTTAAAATATTGATTTTATAAATGTCACATACTTGTACCCAAAAATTTAGGGATCCTGAGTAATTCGAGTACAAGTCCCTATCGAATTTGTAAAAGCCCTTAAGAGGACCGCACACCACGTGACTTTCGTGGTTGTCGGTTAGATAATTACCCAAGGAAAATGTTCCTGTATTATAATAAATTGGGAATAAAAATTATTTTTTTTAGTAATTTCCGTTTAATGTTAAGTAATCCTACCCTCTAGTCTAATTTTTTCGGCGCACAACAAGGTAGAGCGCTACAAAACACAATTATTCGTTTTTGAACGTGATCTCGCCTGATGTAGCAACTAAAAATATGTGATTTTGAAGCAAAAGCCATTCTAACATTAAAAATTTCAATTCGATTAAAAACAATCATTTCAGATGTGTACTAAAACTTTTTCTCGCCTAATTCAAGTTGATCAATTTTGAAAGCTTCCACATAGAACGTCATATAAAGTTATTTTCTCATTTAACAAAAAAAAAGGTACGATATGGTCGCCTGAAGGGTTTATATCATGATGATTTAAAAAATCGATCTGTCCAAGTCTTTTTGTCATTATATATAAATATATATGTATATTTATTTCCTCTTGTTTCTTGGGCATAGATTTGTAATCATGAGAATTATTTTTTTTTCAACATTTCGCTATTCGCTCTATTCGGTGATTTCTACAATAAAATAAACAATAAAATATTTTTTTGGGGGTAAAAAGCATACACTTAATTAAAATTTACATTAAAATAAGTTTCCATTACGACACATAACATAAAACGCTTTAAAATTAATTGTTTTTTTTAACAAGTACGTACCTTGAAGTTAGTATTGATGTAAGTTATTAGACACTTTTTGTCTTCATTATTAATGTGTATATGCTGTGTAACCGTTTTTTATTATCTCTAAGCGAATCAAAATAATAATCGATATCCATACCTGTGTTGAATCAAAAGCAGTATTGTTGGTTGTGTTGGTTATTTGGTTAATGTATGTAATGTGTTTGGCTTAATTTATTAATGTTCTGTTTGTCATTGACAGAGTATTGTTCTTTGTGCTAATTACTGTCCTGTGCTAAGATTTTGTTTTCTGTAGTCAAATTCATGTTTTGAATTTTAAGGGAGCGAGCAAAGCGAGCTCCCCTTATAAGATTGTATTGTGTGTCCGTCTGTAGCTGTCGCGATATTTTGCAAAGGGGTTGACCGATTGCTTTCGGGTTTTTTTCTATATATTTATTATAATAAACTTTAGCGACATGGAAAGTCTAGGTTGAAAGGGGGAACTTCCACGCCTACAAAACAGTAAAAAACACCATGCAGAATCGGTTCGTTTTGAGGGTCACCAAAAACATATAAGGCGATGCCCAAATGTATGACGATGTAAAAAAATTCCCGATTTAAGCAGGTCAAACCGTATGGCTTATACTAAAAAAAAAATAGGAAAAAAGAAAAACGAACGACAAATATCGATCATTATGCAATGAATTTGAACGCCACGTTAATTGGAAAAATAGGAAAAAATGTGATAAAAATAGAAAAAAGAGAGAAAACTCTGAAAAATATGGAAAAATGGGAAAAATACGAAAAAATAAAAAAATAGGAAAAACAGGAATAATAGGAAAATATATCTATTTTCCCATTTTTTCATTGGCTCGCTTCCTTTTTGGGTACCTACCTACTTAAGTACAAATGCTTGTTTTTGTAGATACGTACTTGTAAAGAATTATACCTAACAATTATGTTGTAATAGTGTTATGTGTCCTAATGGCAACTTATTTTAATGTAAATTTTAATTAAGTGTATGCATTTTCACTTCAAGAAATATTTTATTGTAGAAATCTTGATAATGCAATAAAGGTAGCAAAACGTTGAAAAAAAAAGTAGTTCTCGTCATTACAAACTTATACCCAATAAAAAAGAAGAAATAAATAAATACACATGGTTTAAAAATCAAACAAAAAAATATATATACAGTGTGTCCCAAAAAGTTTGCACCATATGGAAAAGTTTTTTATTATAGATTTTTGAGAAAAAAATATTCTTGATAAAATTTGGTGCTTGACTTAAAACACGATATTAGATTAAAACATTTTAAAATATATGGAAAATATGGAAAATTTGATTAAAAACAATATTTGCAGCCACGTATCTCAAAATCATATTTTTTCCCATACAATTTTATTATTTTTCTTGGTAGGAAAGTTCGAAATGAAGTTGTTACATATGAAATTAGTTTCCACAGATTTTCCTAAGACTATGCATTACTTTTTAGTTAAAATAATAAACTTAACCTAATTTAATATGTTCCTTTTTACATAGACTTTAAAAACATTTAAAATTACATGTTTTTTGGTGGAAAGTTATAGTATATTACTCTGCTATATTTATTAATATAGAGAGTTGCAAAAGGGATGTCTAATGTTTTCAAATAAGTTTTTCAAAAAAAGTTTTAAAATAAGGGTGTTTTACCCTTGAACAAAATTCAATTTTTTTTACTTTCCTCGTACACTGTATTTCCTTATTGAAATGTTTTTAATATCCATGTTCTAAGTAAAGGTCCAAATGTTATCAAGAACAATTTTTTATCAAAAATCAATAATAAAATATTTTTATATGTATTCAATTTTTGCAAATTACTAAACTAAAATATTTTGTTTAGATATTTATAAAAAAAATTATTGTATTTTTCATATACGATAGAACAATAAAATTAGTTTAATTTTAAAATCGCCTTGCTTCCTCTTATACAATAATTAAATTTTTGGTTTCCTAAATTAATACATTTATATATACACATGTAATATATTCTATTTTTGTATATTTTTTTCGTTTTACGTTGGCCTAATAGCTATTAGATCAGAATGGTAACTAGTATTGTGTCGAAGGTCAACTCCTGTGTTTATGGAGCCATCACTTAAATCTTGAATACGAGGACGCCTAGGTCTTTTATGATGAGTCGTAGGATGACATCGACAGTCGCAATGCATTACACAAAGTGCCACTGACGTTGCTAACGTTATTACAAATGGTACTGCAAAATAATGAATTATAATTGCTATTTGTTCATCTTTTTCATAGTGAGTTAATACTACTGTTCGGTTCTCACGAGAATGATAACAAGGAAACTCCGTGCCCTCTACCCCGTAAGTTTCGGTAAAGTTCAAACAAAACACAGTTGGGGGATATCCACATCCTTTTATATTTACCAATAGAACTGCATCATCAGTTTGATTACGTGGTTCTTCCTAAAACACAATTAAAATATTAGGTACTCTAAATATCTACACATAACATAAAATTATAATGCAAAAAACCTAAAATACGCATTGTATATAATAATAATTATTATTATTCTTTCACTTCTTTTTATAAATACAAAAGAGAAAGAAAAGGAAAATATTGAATTAATTCTATAATGTGAGCACAAAAGCTATAAAATAGAACCGACATACAATAAAATAAGACTGATTCTAAGTGACTGCCTTTTTCTTCAAATAACTTTGATGTACATAAGAGGGGTGTTCGGATTTTATATTCTGGTCCTTTCAGAAGGCGGTAATTTCTCAACTAAAATTAAAGTATAAGATAAGAATTCAGATTAAAAAAACAATAAACGTCTCTCACATGTGGACTTACCGAGTTCTAAAACGACCAGACGTAATAGGAAATTAAAATTCGAACACCCACCTATGTACAATATAAATTATTCACCCCTTATCGTCGGTATTATTGCCTATAGAAAAAATTTTTAATATAAATTGTGTGGTTATTAGTCCAAAAACGAGGTACTTTTTTTCTGCAATCTTCTACAGAACAAATTTTATTCTTGGAACATGTTCAGGGGTGTCCTCGTCATAAATGAAAGTTGTAAAGGACGTTTTTATCTAGTAAAATGATCTCTACTACTTTTCTCGTATGATGCACGGTTACCGAGATATTTAATAAAAAATTAAGATGGCGCCTGACGCCCCCCCCCCCCCCCCCCCCCCCGGCCGGTCAACTTGAATTTACTTCCAGGGGACACCCCTGAACATGTTTCAACAATAAAATCTCTTCTGTAGAAGATTATGACTGAATTTTCAGAAAATGCTATCAAAAATACAGTAGAGTGCAGGTTTTAGAGATACAAAAAAATAATATATTTTTTAAATGGGATACCCTTAAATTTTTGGAATGCTGTTATACTGTTTTTGAGTTATTAATTGTGGAATATCTGAGTTAACTAGTTAATTTTAAGCAAATTATTAATAAGTCCACAATGTTCATGATTGAAAAGTCCGTCATTATAGCAATTTTACTTTTCATGATATCGATCATCAGCTAGTTTTCTGTCACCTAAAGCTAAGAATACCTGAACTTTGAAATTTAAAAAATATTAAGCAGGAATTACTATTAAACTAATATATAAAATTCTCAAAATATTTTTTCATTACTTGATATAAATGATAGAGTGGCTTTTTTCCCAAATAAAACCTATAATAAATATTTATTTCATCCTATCCAGTAGATAAACTATATTAAATCTATTATTTTAACTAATAGGCTTAAAATAATGTGTGAAAACTAATTTTATATGTATATATCAGTTCACTTAGAACTTTGCTACAAGAAAAAAATTAGAAAAAATATTGTTTAGAGATAGGAGGTTGTGATTTTAGATGTGGAGGTAAATATTATTTCTAAACAAGTTTTCCAAATAACATTTTTTATGTTTTTTAAAATAAGCGTACTTTACTCTTGAGTAAAATGTATATTTTTTGACGAAACCTCGTATACGGCTCAAAAAATTATTAACTGATGCTTGTATTTTAGGTTTTACACCGTGCAGAACTTTTTATGAAGGATAACTTTTTTTCGTAAACTTAATAATAAAAAAGTTTCCCGTATTCTGCGAACCTAAGTGGACACACATTTGTGTTTGCCTAAGAAAAAAATACACGTTTTGTCAAAAGTCGTTAAAAAATCATCAAATTTCAGATCATAAAACATTTTAACCAATTAGTAGTTTGCTAACTAGTCAATCGGATTTTCGTAAAGGATACAGCATAATACAGCTTTATTAGAAATAACAAATGATATATTCAGGAATAAAACCATTGCAGTTACACTTATTGGCTATACTAAAGCGTTTGATACAGTAAAGCATCAATTTTTGTTTGATTCTTGATACATTGGTTTTTCTGATAGCGTTGTTACTTTTTTAAAAACTACCTACTTGATAGGAGGCAATATGTCCAGACCAGTTTAGCCAAGTCGGAGAACAAAACTATTCGCTGCGGTGTGCCCCAGGGTTTAATTTTAGTACCGATTTTATTTTCATACATGAAACATTGCTGCTTTATTAAAATGTGCTGATGTCCAACTAACTAATAATCTGATAAATGAAGAACAATTTAGCTATCGAATGCAAGAAATAGCAATATTTATTTTTGGAAAACATAAAATAATTGTTGAACCGTTGATAAATATTGGCATTGAGCAAACAAAAATTCCTTGTGTCCAAATTGCTAGCAATCTTGAGTTAAAATTAAATATCGAACTAATATTCAAGCACCATAATTCAAAATGCATTCAAAAAGTCTTTGAATATTTAAAACTTTTATTTCCTTATCCATGTCAACCAAAATATTGTGTGATTTTTTAGCTCTTAGCCATTTTTGTGACAGTGTTTATGATCCGTGTCTAGATAAAGTTTATAGTATTAGAAAGTACAATCGAATTTTGCACAAATTAAGTGGCCGAATATGGACTGCAGCAAAACAAATTACATAGATACAACTACATTTCATAAAATTGTTATTTATAAATAACCTCCTTCTTTCTATAACAAAATCAAAAATTATTTGATTTAAATTTCTTTGGAAATTTAACTTCGCCACCAATTCGCAAGTCTATGTTTCAACGGTCTTTTAGATAAAGTACAATTTACAAACTACAGAATGCAATTGCTCTAACTTAAAAAAAATATTCTGACTACCATTAGACCGAACACCATTATACCGACCCTCCAACAATAAGCCGAACGCTCTCTCTCCCATTCGACCGAACTGCTAAATCACTATTTTCTACACCCACATGGATATTGTCGATTCTACCTCACACTTTACAGAATGTATATGTAGGCAATATCAGTCTACTAAACAGATATAATTTCATTAGCCTGAGATATGGAAATCCACCAATCAGAGTTCATATTTAGTAACCCACCACCTATTCATATTTTTTTTATTTTAAATAACCTGTCAAAACAACTGTCACAGTTTTATATACTAATACAGAAACATATTTGTAAAAATAAGTAATTCCAGATATTCATTTAGCCACAAAGACGTAATTATAATAATATTATTACCCCGAAATTAAAAACTAAATATGAATATGACCTACTTAAAAATAGAAGGTGCCTATTAGTTTTATATGATTTTATAATAAAACCATGATAGCCCAGTGCTAACTCTCTCGCTTTCGGATACGAAGGCGTCCTTTCAAACACGGTAACTGTAATCTTTGTTTTTATTTTTTTTTTAAATAATAATTTTTAGTTTTTCCTCTAGTGGGTTGGAGAAAAATGTACTGTTCAACTCCTATAGATTGTCCATATCGCACTCGGAAGATTGAGCACTCCGCCTACGGCCTCGTATATTCAAAATTCGTCCGCGTGCGATATGGCCATCATATCCGCACACTTGTTGCACAAACTCCTAATTTTTATTTATTTTAGAAAAAGGTCCTGACTGGCCTAATCTAACCTATGTATAAAAAAAAAATAGATAACTTGCATTTATATTTTAACTATTTTAGCGAAAGACGAAAACAATGGGCAGCTGTTAGTATCCATTGATCATTGATTATTCGGTTTATTGGTGTTCGGTCTAATGGTAGGTCAATTTATTGGGAAAATTCAAAAAAAACAGCGTTCTTCTAATGGTATTCGGCATAATGGGAATATACGCTCCTAGCAGACTTTTCATTAAATATAATTTTAATTCTATTCAATAATAAAACTAGTTTATGCCATATTTTTAAACCACAAATTCAATTTTGCAACAGAAATGCTCATTTTATAATTTTAGTCTGTGAACAAACACTGTACATGCTTTTATCTAGTTATTAATTTTAATATATCTATAGGATATTTTTTTGGTATTGTTAATATAAACACTTAACTAAATAAAATATTTTTTTAACCTTAGTATCATTGTAGCTGACATATATGTGTGTACAATGATATGCATCACTTGTACATCCTTCTCGACAGGAGCTCCAAGAACAGTTTGCTAATCCAGTAAGTTCCTCTATCCTCGTTGTTACACAATTAACAGGTTCAGTAACAAAGTTTGATGCTAATGTTGAAATTGCTGGATCCACGTACAATGGCACCAGAAATAACAGAGATGATCCAGCAGACATAGCTATTACAGCTAAAATGCTTGTAGAATAAAATATCGCTTGTTCTCGACATGACCTACCAGTTGAATTTTTTGTTTTTTTGGCAGCAGCTAGTTCCTGTAAAAACATGGGTCTAATAAGTATTTTTTTAGTTTTAACTATACTTCTTATTCTTAGAATAGCGGCATTTCTTATATATTTAAAGCTTTTACAGGCTAATCGGAAATTGTTAATACGTAATGTTTACAAAAATGTATAAATAGGTGTATCTATATTTTTTTTAAATATTAAATAAAATGTACGCTATATATTTTTTACAATTATTAGTTTACATTTACATCTAATTTATAGGTTTACCTTAATTTTTTGTCTACGAAGCTCCTCTTGTTGATCTAGGAGCAGTTCCGAACTACTGCTCCTCATTTTAAAAACAAAACTATGACATTGGAGTTAATTCAAAATGTTCATGGTTTATCACAACATTATTGTCATAAAAAATCGAAGTACAATTCGAAGGAAGGGACGAGCAACGCAAACTCACAACATTGCTTGCATTCGGCCTATTTAATTTAACGTCAAGAAGGCGCTTGCGCTTGCACGATATGATTGGCGATTGGGGTTAAGGGTTTCTTACTTTCTATTACTACAAATTACAATCCACAGTATACAGCTGTCTACAACCCCAATATACTGGGTCATAATATAAAAAAAACATTTTCTGTCATGCTTTTATATATTTATATCTAATAACAAAAATTAAATATATGGACGATATTTTTCTCTAAGAGAATGATAGCTGACTTCTGAATATTATGGTTTAAATCAGGGTAGGTTTTATAACTAACAAACAATTTCTGAAACTTGCGGTGTGGCTCAAATATCGCCATTTAAATGCGTTTTAAATTATTACAAAACATAGATTTTAGTACAAGGGCGAAGATAAGTTTTTTTTTGTCTATGGTTAATTAATTTTTTCTACACCCACATGGATATTATCTATTCTACGCACACTTTACAGAATGAATATGTAGGCAATATCAGTTTACTGAACTGATATAATTTCATTAGCGAAAGATATGAAATTCACCAATCAGAGTTCACATTTAGTAACCCGCCACCTATTTTTGTTAATTTTAAATAACCTGTCAAAACAACTTTCAAATGTTTTTACCATTACAGAAACATATTTGTAAAAATGAGTAATTCCAGTGATGAATCAATAAATGGTATTTCACCAGATATTCAGATAGCCGCAAAAAAGTAATAATAATGATATTATTACCACAAAAATCAAATACTAAATATGAATATGACCTACTTAAAAATAAGTGTCTAATAGTTTTATACGATTTTATAATAAGTCCATGTTCGCTCGTGATAGCCCAGTGCAAACGTTGTCGCTTTCAGATACGATGAGCGTCTGTTCAACCGCAATGACTGTAATCTTTTTTTATTTTAGAGTTATCGAAGAAAAAATTCTTATACATCAGTTTTGTCCGTCCGTCCGTCTGTTAGCATGATTCAACTCGAGAACGGTGAGAGATAGAGACAAACGAACAACAGCAATCGATTCGGGTGGACTCCATTTCGGCACGGCGGTCAGTTATACCCGAATTTATTCCTTTGTCACTTATAAAGGTATAGCCTTTCTGGGCGCAAAAGCTGGATTAAGGGTTCTAAGAAAATGAAATAGAATTATTTAAATATTAAATAATTTTTTTTGTAATCTCTTGAATTTTAGTTTATCCCTAGATACAGTTTAAATAAAATTATTGTGAAATGATTGGTTTTATGAATGTTGTTATCTTATTTTACTACTCTAATACTCTTAATCAGTTTATAATGTGAGTAGAGGCGGAAATTCTATTTTTTAAGAGACCCGCATACCACGTGACTTCTGTGGTTAGAGAATTACCCAAAGAAAATGTGCTTGTATTCTAATAAATTGGATGTAAAAATTGTTTGTTTTTTAGTATTTTCGGGTTAATGTTAAGTAATCCTACCCTCTAGTCCAATTTTTTCTGAGCAGAACAGGGTAGAGCGCCATAAAACAAAAGTATTCATTTTTGGACGAGAACTCGCCTAATACAGCAACTAAAAATGTGCGGTTTTTTTCATGATATTTAAAATATTTGTCAGAAGAGCGCAACTGTACTACTTTTTTAAATTTATCTATAGAAAACAGTTGATATTCACTTTTACTAAAAATAATTTAAAAAAAGTGCTACAGACGCGCTCTCAAGAATTAAATACAGAATCGATTGGTGAAAACCGCAGCTTTCTATCTTTAATATTAACGGAGCGCCCGTCCAAAAACCATTTCAGGCAAGATAACATATGGTATTAGATAAAAAGTAATAAAAATATTGTGCACTCTCCCTCAAAACATTCTATTTATTAATGTGTTTTTCTTAGTGTTGTATTTTTGTAATAGTATATTTCTTGTGATTTTTCATATTGTTTTCTAATAATTATGAGTTTTTTTAAATTGTTTTAGATACAGTTTAAATATTGTCAAATGATTGGTTTTATTTGTAAAAAAAAATATTTACTTTACAAATCAAACCGAAAAATACCATACAAATCAAATAAAGAATATTTATTTAAAGAAAACAAAAATAAAAAAATCACTGAACTTATTCCTATTATTTTTTCTTAAAAATATTACTTTGAATTAATCGGATTAGTTACTTTATGGTTGATAACCACTGTGACCAAAAGGCCCACCTAATTTTAAAACTTGAGACCAAAGGATCGGTAGGATTACGGAACTCCGTTGACAAAATTGACCGCTGGGACCAAGTGAACAACACCTATCGATTCAGCATCGTTAATAACCCCAAAAATGATTTTAATCTTTGACCTATTTTTACTTTTCGGCTACTTATACTATACTGGAGTATATGTATAAGTTATATAGACATTTATTTTCGTAACTTTAAATTTTCAAAACCTATAAATTACCGCAAAACTATTGCCGTTTTTCACTTGTTTGTAAATAAGAATTCCATCTAATTATATAAGATACATCATCTTACCTTATTTAATTATAATTTTATTGTAATTTTCTAAATGAAGGCCTCGCCCAAATACTGTGATCATTTTGTGATTATAATTACACAATTTATTTTTTAATCGCCCTGTTTTGTAATTCTCTTGTTTATAATAAAATAGTTGTTTATGATACAAGTGCGTGAAGTAATGTTTTTGCTCACAAAATTTTATCTACGACTTCTCCTTAAAATTTGTAATTCGTAGATAGAATAGTACCTTTATACACATACAAGGATAGACAATCGCCTGTCGAAGACTAACATTATTATATTATTCCATTTATCAAGTGCTTCATTCTTCCTTTACGCACTGTTTTAATCAATTTAAGTGTTATAATGAATCACCCATACATTAGTCTTTTACGCACTGTTTTAAATTGTGTATAAAACGTATCTTTACGTACCAGAATAAGTGCTAAATGCTTATTTTTAAGCAAGTCGTAGATAAATAATATTTTGTACTACGATTATTTTGTAATTACAATTACACAGTTTTTAAATGAGACTCTATAGGCTTAATATTAATCATATTTCTTTTTAGAAAACAATGGGAATTTTTTTTATTCGGCATATAATAAATTATTTCCCAACCGGTTTCAATACACTACGATAACATCATCAGGGGTTGTAAATATTTGAACTAAAAGTAAACACATGTTTAAACATAGACTATAGACAAATAATAAAAATACCTTCACAAAAAGTCACAAATGATAAGAATAAGCATATTTCATATGAGACAGTTGAATTAATTTACAAATAATAAATAAAAACAACAAAGCATAAATGTCTATTTACACACATCAGTGCCATTTCAGTTCTGTATCAGTGTTAGCAAAAAATAAAATACAAATGAGCTTCAGAAAAGTCTGGCGCAGTGACGTTTTTACCCCGAGGCTAAGCCTAAAGGGGTTATAATCTTAGTACAAAAAGAGGGTAGATTTGGTCCGATTTTAAAAATTCTAACGGGAATCGATAAAACACATATTATTTCATAAGAGAAGTGTCCGCGAGCTTGATAAAAAAGTTATGGCGTTTTTTCCTCTCTTCGTATATATGTGAATTGTACCACTGCGCCTCGGGGTTTTGTCATTCACACTGCGTCGTGTGGTGCCCGAAATTTTTTATTATCAGTGGTGGCTCAGTGTCAGTTTCGTGATTTTTATTAAAATCGACAACGATATTTTTGTGTATTTCACAAATGAACTGACGAAAACTCTATGAATTTACGTTTGAATATGGATGAAAAACTAATCGTGTTGGTACGGAATTATCCAGAATTGTATGATATATTAAAACAATTTTAAGACATTCTAAAATATTCAAAAAAATTTGTTTCTTATATAGAGTAATAAATTCTACCCCACTTTTTTTCGTGTGTTTATTTGATTTTCCTCCTCTTCCTCGTCTAGAGCAATAATTCCTAATTCATCATCAGTATTAAAGCAAATGGAGGTAGAAACTCCAAAATTTGTTTCCAATTTAAAGATGAATTAGTTAAGTTTTTAAAAAAAATCGAGGTTTTCTAGCATGTTAAATTTAAAACCGTGAGAACAAAGATAGGGGATATCAAAGCCCGATTCCGGATCAAAAGAATGATTGTTATTTTTTAGGTGTAAATTAGTTTTAGGTATGTAATGCTACAGGCACGTGATTCAAAACATACTTTGATCTTTTGAATCTTTAGTTCTAACGAAAATAGACTGAATGAAGACTATTAGCTGACTTAAAAGCGATTCTGACGTTGAGGAATTTTTTGAGAGCATTAGCTATTTCGTTGAAAATAGTACTAAAATAATTTAGTTTAATAAATCTGGTAATTAATTTAATATTTATTTTTTTTTTAAGTTAACTCTAGTAAGTCGAATAATAAAAAATCTGAGAATAAGGAGCTAAAAGCGGATATTTCTTGGGAATTAGCGTGCATAATCTATTTTTCTACTAGATAAAAATATTGATTATTCATAATTTATGTATTACTTTTTTATAACTTTTATTGTTTTAATTTGTTTTTATAATTGACAATTTCATCAATAAAACACGTATACCCAATCCATTATCATTTATTAAATAATTAAAGATTTTTTTTACAATATGTTTAAATTGGCAATTCATTTATCAGATTTTAATCAAATACCAACTATCAATCTATATCAGTATTTTTTAAATAAAGTTGAATAAGAATAATTAATAACTTACCTATAAAAACTTATTCCTTCTTTCCTTAAATTTGTCCAAGTATTCTTACAATACGGAATTAAACAGATCTGCATTTTAAACTCAATTATGGTGAAACTAACACTACAATATATGAAATTAAAATGTAACTGAATGAAAAATGGAATAAAATGAAAATATTTTAAAAGTCCTTAATAAAATTTCTATCCCAGGAAATAAGTATTCCCTTCCAAATAAAAGAAAACGGCGGTAATGAAAATAGTCTATGTTCATAGGCGTAGACAATACGAATTACGGATTGCTTCAACTATATAATCAAAAGTATATTGCCGAAAAGCATTTCTATTTACTCGTAACAGTGGATACAGAAGATGATATTCTCCAAAATTTAATCTAACGTTGTAAATTTTCTGTTTGTTTTTCCTCTTTCTTTGTACTGTCTTTAAAATTTTTAATTTCGCCAAAGCATTATCCATTAGGCATATTACACGTGCTGAACAATATCAATTGTAAATAAAAAAATTAATTCATAGAGTTGAAGGATTCAAATTAATAATTGTTATTTCTATGGGAGCCATGGTTGCAAACACACTGAAATTCGGAAATGTTTCTCGTATTTACTTTAGCCACAATCGCAATTGCCGCACCGCACCGTATATATCGTATTTACCTAGGACATAGCGTAAATGTACGGTTACATTGAATGCGTATTCTATAGACTACCGAGTCGGACATAAACGGACAACAGGTTCAGTTCAGACAATATGTCCGAAGATGACGAATATTTAATGGAAAACAATTTATTACCACTTTTGATTTTTAAAAACATAAGAGAAAGAGAAGAAAGTAGCGATTTTCGCCTGTTATTTGACGAGTTGTTACGCCAACCACAGAAATTTTTTGAATATTTTTGTATGTTACCGGAAACATTTAATTATATTCTGTCTCAAATTTCTGAACAATTTGAAAAACAGTCGAACTTATATCTCGATTGTGATAATCTTTAGTTGTTTGGTCCCACAGTTTCAAACAAGTCAGAAGTGCCTGAGCGTTAGCAGGCACGTGACGACTTCTAAACACGCATTATTTCATGTACCATAAAAGATATCTCAAATCTGTTTTTAAATATCGATTCAGCTTTAAATTTCACGTCGGAATGCTATTTTGTGAAACCGGTTTTGAAACCGGAAGTCATAAAAATCTGAAAATCTATTTTAGGGCTACTCAAGGTATGCTGAGTTTATTACCGTTGACCGTGTGTTTGCCTATTTTCGTTTTTGAGTTATAAATGAGGACAGATAGACAGACGGACAGATGGACAGACGGGCAGACAGAAAAGAAAATAAATATTTAGTCACATGTGGTCTGAAAAACAAACAAGTTTGATCTTAAAAATCGGTCGTGCGTACACGCGCATACACTGGCGACTATTTCGCATGGGAACTGTGATGATACTAGATTTTTTTTGTATTACAGCTGTGGTCGTAAATTGTGGAGGCAGGAATCTTTTATAGACACCTCACGCTAGGTTCTATGCATAAGGTAGTGCAGGACTCGCCCCTGATCGACCTGCAAGTAGGTAGGTTCAATGTGAGTGGAGCGTTTGCTCGCACCTCCACTACGGACAGCACAAGCCTATTGTGGCTCACCCCTATGGACTATAATTCACAATGCAATCCACACCTTCTTATGAAGTCTATGGTTGATTTAGGTGACGCTTCCTTGAATTCGGTAGGCTCCAGCTGTACAAAACCAAACGTACCAAGGGTAGGACAGGAGCATAAAATATGCTCTGCCGTTTCGTCTTCCACACTGCAGAAGCGACAGTCCGATGTTTGACTCAGACCTAGCTTCTTCAGATGGTAACGCAGACGACAGTGCCCTGTAAGCAGTCCAATTAGGATCTGCAATAGGATGCTACCTGAGGGTAGGAAGTAGAGTCAGGGGAATATTTGCTAAATCCTGCTCGGTAATTTGTACTGGTATTGTTTCTGTTCCTAGTCCTGCTGTAGGAGTAAGTTACTCCTTTTCATGGATTCTGAGGGAGCTGTTGACCGGCGCACAACTGATTTGTAGAATTTTATGAACGAATATATTGTTTGTCAAAAGTGATCACACATCAGTCATTTCAAATATTTTATACTTTTTTGGATTCATCAGAATGCTGAAATATCATTCTATAACATTTGCTGTATTAATAGTATACATTGACTACTATCTAAATTCGATCTGAATGCTCATAATTACTGTTACAATCTGAAATTGAACTCCTATTTAGACATTTTAGCAACAAAAATAAATTATTTATACAGGGTGTTGCTATATTCGACTGACAACGCTCTACCCCAGATAATTTTGAATTAGTAAGATATACCCTTGGCCTTAGTTTCTGAGATACAGGATGTTAAAGTTAATAAATAAAAACAGCTTTTTCGCTGTAACTTTTTTAAAAAGAAATATTTTTCAACGTAACTTTGCAATTTTCTACGCCACTGGATAAATTTCCAAAATTGTTATTTTTGTTCTTCAATTGCATATTCAATTTAGTAAAAAAAATGCATAACATTTGATATGGTTGAAATTAATAGTCGATAAAGCAATACGTGTAATATGCAGCTAATGTGATTTGATCAGTTACACATTTTCTTCGAGAATCATAATCCAAATATTTGGGGTTTTGCAAATAGTGACGAAGGATGTTATTTCAATTTTTAATTAATGAAACGGTTGACGGATTGATTATTACTAAATGAAAAATAATATGTCTTTAGTCCAGTTCTTAAATTGTTGTTAGTTATTATTTGATCTTTCTAATGAATTAAATTCATTAAAGAAAATATTTAAATAAAAATTATTTCTATAAAAAATACAAATAAAATGAATCCTCTTATCACTTATATTATATAATGGAAATAGCGACATAAATTACAGACACTGATACCTTCCGTCCGATCCATGGTCAAAAAAATGAAAAAGAACTAAAAATTTCAACCATTTACCCAGAGGTTGTCCAAAAATAATAATTTAGATTTTTGGAACATAGAAAAGAAGACAAATGTTTGAGTTTTTTTATTCGAAATACATTATACAAGTAAAACTTAATCTATAAATACAGGAGGAAGGCAAGTTCATTAAATTTCTTCAGTTAACATTTAGAACATAAAAAAAGGTATTAGTAAAATGAATTGAAAAATATTTAAAAAGAAATTTGATGGTAAATGTGCAGCCTCGTCAGTGGATTCGCAACACTGGGTGGCTATAACTTTCACTTTTGGGTAGTATTTATTCCAGAAGTCGAACGATTTATAATTGAAATGTTTTGAATTGCTCATGTTAAAATTTCCATCAACTATTAAAATTCCCGGATTTTCTTCAGTAAATTTTTCCCAAACTACTGGATAAATAGTATTCTCCGTAGGATTTGAAGATTTAGCGAAATGAGTCCAAAAGGACATAATGGCGTCTGAAATGCGTTTGTCTCTTATGTCCCAGTCTTGATTTGCCGACCAATAAGGAACTCCCCAAACGTAAAGTAAATCGAATAAATGAGGCACAGTCACCCACTCAGGTAAATGTGCAATTGCAAATGTAGTACTCGGTTTCATATCAAATCTGTATACAAATGTAGGTTGGTCTCGACTTAAATAAGACGCCAAGAGAAATACAGAAGCAGCAACGTTTCTTTCGGTAACGAAATTTATTAAAATGTCTCGAAAAGATTCAATGTCTTTTAAAGGACGAGAAGGACCGTAGAAAAACATTACAGCATCAATAATGTGATCGTAATTATAAACACATGTCGACTCTGTGTTATTAATGACCGGAATATCATTACTAATTAATTCTGTTAACAAACTTTGAAGATATTCGTTCGAAGTGGTGCTAATATTCCTCACGCTATCGATTTCTAAGATGTGCTCCATATGTGTATATCCGGTGAGTAAAGGTACTTTTTCGTAGTCACCTCTTTCGAAAAAATGTATGGGAAGATCTGGTAAAAACGCCGGAGTACTGCCATTCGTCAACTCCGCGTCTAGAAGCGGTCTCCAATTTATGTTGGAAGTTTGTTGTACAAGCGTCTCACCATCTACATGTCTTAAACATTGTATTAATTGCGAAGTAGGTTTTCTGTTGCAACCAAAACTACTTGCCAATCGATCCAGAAGGTCTTTGTCTTCATGGGCTTTCTTCACCGACCAAGGTGACAAAAGGTTTCCTTAAATATCAAAAATACATTTATATGAATTGCGAATAATAATATAACAATGCAGAAAAAAGGCAAGCATTATAGCTCTGCCGGTCAATTTAAATCCCAAAGAAGGATAGAGGTCACTTGGTCGCAGAGGTCAGTTGTACCCGAATTTAATTCTTTTCTCGGGTCGAAGACCACCTCATAATAGCCCGGAAATCAACAATTTCATTCGTCAAAAAAATTCTTTACTATAGAGATCCAACCCAGGTTACTTATTTCGAGAAATTTTTTTTTAAAAAATTCGTTACTATACAAATCAAACCAGGATTATTTATTTGGAGAAAAAAAACATCACTGAAATTATTCCTATTATTTTTTCTTAAAAATATTTAAATCAATCGGATTAGTAACTTTATGGTTGATAACCACTACGACAAAGAGGCCCACATAATTTTAAAACTTGCAACTAAGTGACCGATGGGATTACAGAACCCCGTTGACAAAATTGACCGCTGCGCCCAAGTGAGACACATTTTTTCTACTACTAGCAACTTAAATTATAATATTTAATTTTTTTTGACCATTTTATTAATAATGAAATTAATGGGTTCTATCAAAAGTTAAGTTGTCAAGCATTTTAAGTATTCTTTCGTTTTATATATGACGCTTCTATTAAATATGAAATCAATTACTAAGAAAATGTATGTTACAACTAGAATGCTTAAACAATTTATCGTGTTAAAACAAAATGGTTACAATATATAGCCGAAAAACATTTCTGCTTTAAATTTCATATAAAAGTCAAACGGCGTTATTTACCAAATAAATATTTTGAATTTTTGGTGATCAATATGGTTCATAATTCCAATCAGAAGTATGACAGCAGTGGGAGTGAACAATAAGTAATTTTTTCTCATACTAGTTCATTATTATTAATAAAAAATTTAAAACCGAAGAGGTTATCCATATCTCAAATGTGGTCCAAGTATTTTTTCAAATAAATAAAACACGAAGTCAGTACCACAAAGTATATATTGAAAGGGATGATAACAGGCGACTAGTTTCGGCTAAATAGCCATCATCATGTTCTGAACATTGTAGGCCTGATGATAGCTATTTAGCCGAAACTAGTCGCCTGTTATCATCCCTTTCAATATATACTTTGTGGTACTGACTTCGTGTTTTATTTATTTGAAAAAAAAAAATTTAAAGCTAAGACTAAAGTCAGATTTAAATTTTGAGATCAAAAATAATCATAATAGAACTATAACTAACCTTCAACTTGTAGCGTGTCGCCCACTTGCTTAGGTTTTGATTTTAAAAGATAGTCCGGAGCATACACATCTCTGATTAGGCGAGGGAATAAAGCACTGAACCTCCAAAATTTGACCTTAAAGTTGGATTGAGATGGGGTTTTTTGCATTCGCTTTCTAAAATCGCTGATCCCGAATGTGACCTCCAAATTTGTCCATCGTCGACCTCGAGCTTAGGATTGCTGATAAACGTCATCTCCGAGGCTTTTCCTGAAATTCACTTTGAAATGAAATGAGATTTCTCACTCTGGCATCTCAATCTGCTATCGGCGACCACCCCCCGAGAGTTTTCCAGTAACCAAACGAACTGAAAATCACCTTATAATATGACACATTCATGAATATGAGCTCCCTCCCAGCCCGGACGCCCAAAAAACTTAATCCAGTCCTGTGCAGCTCAAGTCATATAGATGTTCCGAGTCATGAATAGAGCGATGAAATGTTTCCGAACGCACAATGGGGGATTTTTAATCCACAAAGTCAGATAGACAATTGGTCAAACTTTCTCTACATCATAAATAATTATATTAAGTATATCCCCAACAATAATGGGCAATGTGCGAAAGTGGTTCTTTATAGTTATGAAACCCTGAGTACAAAGGAATCAGAAAGAAACCGCCGCGCTAATCGTGGAGCTTCTACGGATGTCCACTTCAGAGAGGGCATGCCGTAACAAATCGCACAAGAAAAGTTTTTACAAAATAAGAAGAATACATATTAAATTATTCAACTGCTGCAGAAAAAACTATCTGAAGTAGAAATTAGTAAAGCAGACGCGAATCGTACGATGGTTACAATAGCTTTGGATATATCCAGAAATGATACCAAAAAGGTAGTGATAGTCGCCGGAGATGTTGATTTTGCCGTAATTCTGACCTCACTCACCCTTGTTCCACCTAGAAACATTTTTTCTAAAACCGGTAAGACCCGATAAATCCGAAGATATATACTCTTCACGTAGCTTGGCTCCTATTCCGGTACTTGCGGATAACATTTTATTGTTACACGCAATAAGAGGTGATACAGTTTCAGCAACGTACTACCAGGGAAAATCCAATTTTTTTAAGACTTTCCAGAAATTTCCAGACCTTGCAGCTCATTTAATGAAGATGAGCTGGGCTGTCTACTGTAGAAATTTTGGAAAACGATTCTCAACTTATTGTCGCTAAGTACAATTCCCCGCTGACATTTAAGAAGCCGAATGCACCTGACCCGTATACGCCGACTTGTATCCAGTTACTGGAGACCTATAGATACAGGATGTATGTAAAGGCCGCTTCTGGGATGAAAGTCAATGTCTGGAAAATCCTACCGACAGTAGACGCTGAGAGAACATCTAAAGAGAGTAAGTGCAAAATTCGTTGAATGGTGAACAGCAAAACATGGACCCAACTAAATGGGGATGGAAAGAAAAAAACAATGCACTCATCCCTGTAAAAATGACGCACAAGCCTGAGCCCAAGAATATTATGGAATTAATATTCTGTAGGTTCAAGAGAGATTGCGGTAATTCCTGTGGCTGCAGAAAGAATGACTTAATCTGCAATAGTGCTTATAGAATTTATGCAGGGTCTACTTGCACCAAATAGGAAATCATTGCGGCAGAAAGAGAGGCTATATATGATGAAGATGATGAAGAAAATAGTAATACTTCAGTTGATGATGAGAATGATATGTAGCACAAAAACATATGGTACAAAGTAGGTACCTTTTTAGATGAATTTAGGAAGCGAACGCAAAAAACCCCATCTCAATCTGACTTTAAGTTCAAATTTCGGAAATTTTGGCTGTTTTTGTGCTTTATTTCCTCGCCTTGATGAAGTGTCACCAGCTATTTAGATTGTGTACACAAGATTCACAGACGTCATCTTTGCCCCAGACACTCTTATCAGTTTTTAATTGTAAATGTTAACAATAAAATCCAATTTGAATAAATAGAGTGGTTTATTTCCCAACTGTTTTTTTACACTTGTTGATATTTGTTTTTAGTATGTAGTACAATTTTTTTTAAATTTCAGAACCATAAATAAAAACAGTAGTGTAATGTTGTGTAGGGTAGCAGTTTAATGAACTAATATGACAAAAAATATTATTTTTAAATAACGCTATCAACTTTTATTGGCACTCAAAGCAAAATTATTTTATAAAATTTTTATGTAGCTACATGGTACGACACATAAAATATCAGTACGGCATGTAAAACCAACGATTAGTCGGAACTCTGTAAGTTAATAGAAGTACATAATAGAAAATTGGGATATATGGCTTTAGATGATAATCTGTCTGTATTGGCAACTCTTAAGTACTTACAATTATACCCGAAGTTAATGTCAATTGTTTTATATACACCCTATATATGCTCGCTTATTTAGAATATTGTGGAGTAGCTGATTTCAACGTTGCGCTTATAACGTATACTAAACCGTTTGCTTTAAAACTTGTTACAGTTTGTATCGAGATTTTTATATTTCGCTTTTATATTTCTTGACTTCGTAACTTTGAGTTTAAAAAAAATATTGTAAACGATTGTAATATTTGAAAAAGATACAGAGAACGTGGATGTTTTAAAAAGGCTTTGTGACTAATAATTTGGATTTTTTAATTTGACCGTCAGGCTGGAATGTATTCCAAACTGATCAAATTCCAGGACATTATTAGACTGGATACATTCTCGGATCAGTCATTATGAGGCAGATTAGAAGAGGCACTACCTGTTTGGTTGTGCTAATGATAACGAACATCAAGAGTTACCATTCTCCTATATAACTTGAGTTAATTAATTTTCACTATCGTTAAACTAAACCTTAATATTTAGTTGGTACTTATATAAAACCATTTTTTGCTTCCAAGTAATTTTTTCTCAGTTCACACACTAAAAAACCAGGAAAAAGTTAAATATTCTTTACGATCCTTCAACTAATCTGATTTATACTGCGGTATAATAAGCTACATTGGGGTACGTTTAAGATACACTGGACGATTTTTTACACAGTTTTTATAAACTTTTCACTCCTTAGAATGAAATGTACCCTGGGGTACTTCGGTTACATTTAACTATATTTTGTTCTTTTGGACGTTTTAACGATTAAAATCTAGGTCGAAATGTCGCCTGGCTTACAAAATGTCATTTTGCGCCTTAGTCCACATTTCGGATTACGTTAGGCGCTACCTTCCATTTGTAGTGTGAAGGCCACTAGCACGTGCAGCTTCAGGGGAGAAAAAATACTCGAGGAGTCGTTGACGGTCGGACTGACGGTTCCGGTACGTTACAACTTGGTTTCAGTTCCTTCAGCTTTCAGCTTGACCTGAACTATTTCTAAAGGTCGCTGGCTGGTTCTGGACTGGTTCTCGGCTCGAACTCGGACTACCACTGGGACTCCAACTAAGGCTACCGCTGGAACTCCCGACAACGGCTTGAATTGTCCTACTCGATAAGAATGTCGGCGTCTAAGAAGCACCGACGTGAGTGTCTCCATCTATCGGTCGTAGATTTAACCGGTACGAACGACCCTATATTCGATATATAATTTAATTATTCCGAAAATTAATGTAACTTCGTTACACAGTACGAAAGTGCGAAAAAATATTCCTACTAATCCATAAAAACAACTGTATCGGGCTGAAAGGAGCGGGTATGCGACAGAAGAAATCCTTTAATTTGATATCTCACATGAGTTTAATGCAACGGTTATAAAGGTCTCTCTCTAGAGAGGCTCTTAGGTCATTTTGGCATTTTAAATTGCCTAATTGTATGATTGCGTTCATAGACAGTTTTTTTATAACAACCCTAATATAAAAAACTGTCTATAATATTTTTAATCATCATTCATGTCCATGCCAAGTTTGAATCTCATACCATTAGAACCCTAGAAACCATAGCCAGTCTAATGAATACGTTGACACCCGGTATATATTAATACATTATTGGACCACCGTCAAAAATATTTCACAACAAAATTTTATTACAAATTATTATAAAAACAGGTAAAAGAACGATTAAAAACCGATAAAAAAACTCATTTTTAATAAGATAACTCAATTAAGTATGAAGTCTAAGTAAATCTATTTGTTAATATTTGTCTGAAATTATTTGTTAAGAAAATATTTAATTGCAGAAATATTTTTTTATTGTATCAATTATAAAAATAATTTTGAAAATTTTTGGTTATTTAATGGTTTTTTTGTAGTAAATGAAGAAGGTTTGTTGGTAATAAAACAAAAGTAATTTTTTTCTTTGGCTATAGTTTATTTTATAAAAAAATATGAAAGTGTTATTTTGTTTGTTTAAATAATAAAAAACTTTACAACCAAATTAACAAACCGTATATTATTATAAACCTGAATATTAATAATAGTAATAATAAGAATAAAATTGACTAAGAAAAGGCCCTAACTTTGAACCCAGCCCGAGACAGAGAATTTTGCTATAAATAAAAGGATTAAACGGCGAACTGAAGTAATTGACAACTGAACTTAAATATATAACGTTTGTTATTTTTTATGCAGCACAGTATAACGTCGACACCAACGTGGGGCAATCTAAAAAGGAAAATATTTTTTAGTTTCAACACGTTGTCTGCGCGTATCATTATAAATGTCATTATTGTGGGGCAACTAAAGTGAAGAATATTTTTCATTTCAAGTCGCTAACCAACGTGGTTTTCTATATAGAAAGGAAATTAAATGAGGAATAATGTTAAAAAAAATAGTGTAAATAATAAAATAGTATAGTGTATGTATTTAGTGTATACTAGTATTTAAAAGTTTAATATTATTGGTTGTAATAAAATCAAATGGACTTGAAAGGAGGAAAGAAAATTATACAGATGAAAGAAGAAGAAAGACAAGAAAATGTATTTGAAGTACAAGAACAGAATGCTGTTGAGACAAAGGTAGAAGAAAATGATTGAAAAATAGGAAGACTAGAAGAAAATATACTCATCACAGAGAATAATGGAAATTTTAGTGGGAATGAAATAAATAAAAATGGAGAGGAAAATAAAATAGAACGTCAAAAAGAAATGTAGGATAGGTATGGGGAAGAAAGGTAGGATATGGGAAAAAATATAAAACAAGAGATTAAACAGAATAAAAAAGAGATGATACAGAAAATAGAGGAATTCAAAGATTATAGAAATATTACAAGGTCAAAACTCATAACTCCTCAAACTTACAAGTATCGTTGGCATAAATCTCAAACAGCAACATAATCCATAAATAATCTACATAATCCTCCCAAACCCCAAATTTCCCTTGATTCTCAATCCGCAAACCCTCTAGCTGAAATTTTATACATATCAACATCATAAATTCATATCACCCGATGAACCAATCCCCTTAGAAATAAAGAAATGAAAGAGAAGGTGACTCATCTGACGACTCCTTAACAAGTCAATCCTCTAAGAAAAAGAAAGTAAACAAAAAGATTGGATGGCCGAAAGGTAAATTCATAAAAAACACACAAAATCCCAAGAAATTTCAGATGGGACAAATACGGAAATCGAAAACCAATAAATAACTAAAAATTACTCCGAATGAAAATAATATTCAATCTAACTACAACCGCTGCATATCCAATATTAGTAAAATACAATTAATTAAAAACAACCATTCACTTTTCGCTATTGTTTTACAAGAAACTCGCCTTAAACCTAAACAACCCTTTAATTTACCAGAATTTAATACGATTTTACTTTATGAGTGCAAGTGGAAGAGTTGCTATCTTTCTTCGTAACTCTGTTCTAGCAAAACCAATTTAATTGAGTACCTATTCCCAAGCCATTATATACAAATTTAATATCTCATTATAATATCATTATCTGCAACCTTTACCTACCAAATACCAATTGAGAACCTTATTAAATCAACAATTTAATACGACAACTATCGGAAGTACCTTAGAGATGCCAATATTTTCATTACATAATTCTTCCCTAAATCACCCATATCCTAAATGTAATTATTAACTCTCTTTAGTTTCTAAAATCCGACTTATCGTGGTTTATGCTTATGTATTGGATAGTTACTTACCACTCATAGCTATGACCTTGTGAAATAATCCTCTTGACTGGGGATTAATTAGATGTAATCCTACACTTATTGCACCAGTCCCATAACCCATTAGAGAAATATTATCTGCGTTTCCTCCAAACAGTTTAATATTTCTTTTTACCCACAACATAGCTGCCTGTTGATCCATTAATCCATAATTTCCTGACGCTTCTCCGTCCATAGTAGTAAAAAATCCCATAATATTTAATCTCCAACTAACTGTTACCATAATTATTCTTTGACGGTATACTAAAGTATGAGGATTCCACATTGCTGGAGTGCCTGTCGTAAAATTTCCAGGATGGAACCATATAACTGTTGCATATCCCGATTTAGGCTCATCTCCTAAAAAAGTATATATTAAATAAGAAGTAAGTATTGTGTTATTTTATAATGTTGTTGCTTTTATATCTTAGTTATGCCACTAATAGTATATTATTGAATTAGTTTATAATCCAGCATTTTAGACTCTATTTTGTCGTGGAACTAGTGTACATAATTCATTTTTAAAAATTATTAATGTTCAATTTATTCAAAAATAATTATTAGACATGTGGTTACTATATTTTTTTATAAACGTAATTTTTTAAATAAATAAACTTATTTTAGATAAGTGTTAATATTTTCTAGTTGACATGACAACAACTTCACGGCACAACATTATAGAATGCGTGTCATAAAGTGCCGGATTATTAACGATTTTTACATTCATAATCACAGCATTCTAATATTAGTATATTATACACCTAGGTTAAGAAGTGAGCTAATATTTACCGTGAACTTTTATATTCTGAGGCTCATAGCGTGTAATGGAAAGTTGAAATAATGTACCTATCTGGTTTTTATCAGGTTACGTGTTGTAATTTGATTTTTTTAAGAGTTTATTGCTAAATATGAATCGCAAGTTCAATGTGGTATTTGGATAAGAAGCATAAATAAAACAATCGGACAAGTGCGAGCCTGACTGAGGGTTCCGTACAAACTTGTAGGTTGTAGGGTTTATCTAATTACTAAACCAACAGATATTAAAAATTAGAGGTGAGAACAAATTGAAAATTAGAGAAGTGGGAATGCTGAAGATGTCGGTTTCGGTTTAGTTCTTGGACAGTCTATATCTAGATAGGGTGTTCATCATGGAAATCGACTCTCGGAAGATTTTTATTCGTGTTTACGAATATATTTTAAGTTTTCCTCCAAAGGAAGTCCCTGAAACGTATGATGTAATTCTGACACTATAATTACACGTAAATCAAAAAGAAAAAAAAGGAAAACAATTTTGGTATTAATAACTAAAATAATAATTTGACTATAACCATTCCTATGAGTTACAGTTTTACTCCGCTCGGTATTGAAAGTTAATGTTGAATATTAAGAAATTAAACTATAATTTAAAGCTATATACGAATCATATTTAATAACAAAAATAAAACTTACATTCGTTAATAATATAACTCGAACTTCAAAAGATCTAAAATTATATTATATCACATAAAAATCATTTTCAGTTTTAAATTAATATGACAGGAATATCAAAACTTACGTCAAAATTAAAAATCACAATATTGCCACGACTTATTTAGTTTTAAATGAGTGAAAGTTATGAAAATCCTAATATAAATTAAATGTCAAAATTTTAAGTAATTCACGCATTATTGTTAAAGAACGAAGAAAATCTATCAAGTACTAATGAAATATATATATATAGTACATAAAGTAAAATAACTGTTTTTAATGTTTGTAAAATAAGATGTAAAATTACAAAGCAACTAAGTAATTTATGCTTGGTAGTAGAAAAAAAATTTTCTCCGATTGACATTAAACGTCAGTTTTAGTGACATTTATCGATCACAGAAGTAAAAATGATTTTTAATGTCTAGGCATTAAAAAAATAATTTTATATCTCTAAACACAGATTAATCTCTTCTCCAAACAACTTAATCTTAAGATAAACGGATAAAAAATGGCGATTTTCAACAAAACAATTCAGAAAAGGTACATAACAACCCATACTTTACTTAGAAACGGTAATGGTAATGTGATTTAAGCAGGCACCTGAAATCCACTAACCTCTATCTCATAGACAATCAATTGATAAAGAAAATTGAAGCAAATTGAATGTAACAGTGGTGTCTTATTTTTCGGTAGATATTATTATGTATACAATTTAAGGTCTAATCGACAATAATAATTAGAAAATACGATTTAATTATTACCTATAACATACGATCAGAAAAAATATTAAAAATTGTGAGTTGTATCCGTTATAAAAAAGTTTTCATTTTAATTTGATTTTTTTAATCACACTGTACAAACAATCGGAGAAAATCTGTTACTTATCTGCCTAGTTAAACAAATGACTATTTTTTGTATGATATAATTACAAATTATCGATTTTCAGATTTTTCCATTAAAAGATTTTTGAAGGCTATAAATATAACCTTGCCATTTTTTTCGGGTTAGATATTTTTTTACTCCCATTTAAATGAAATTTTATTTCTAGATAGAGAAAGATGATTTGAATTGAGAACAGCTGTTGGTTTCGTTCAAATTTGTTTTTTTTACATTTTTTCAACGAATTATTGAGAAGTGGTACTTTCACCATTTTTAAAAAAAACTAAATTATCTCAGAAACTAAAAGAGCTAGAGCAGAATGGACACTTTTTTGGAATCAACACCACTTGAGACACCCCCACACTGTTTATTTTCAAATCTAAATTTTGAAAAATTTTGAAGATTTTTGAAGGCTCTTGCCATTTTTTTCGAGTCAGATATTTTTTTACTCCGATTTAAATGAAATTTTATTTCTAGATAGAGAAAGATGATTCGAATTGAGAACAGCTGTTGGTTTCGTTCAAATTTGTTTTTTTTACATTTTTTCAACGAATTATTGAGAAGTGGCGCTTTCACCATTTTTTGAAAAAACTAAATTATCTCAGAAACTAAAAGAGCTAGAGCAGAATGGACACTTTTTTGGAATCAACACCCCTTGAGACACCCACACACTGTTTATTTTTCAAATCTAAATTTTAAAATTTTTTTGATTTTTGAAGGCTATAACCTTGCCATTTTTTTCGGGTCAGATATTTTTTTACTCAGATTTAAATGAAATTTTATTTCTAGGTAGTGAAATATGATTCGAATTGAGAACAGCTGTTGGTTTCGTTCAAATTTGTTTTTTTTTACATTTTTTCAACGAGTTATTGAGAAGTGGCGCTTTCACTATTTTCAATCAACGCCCCTTGAAACACCCCAACACTATTTATTTTTCAAATCTAAATTTTGAAAAATTTTGAAGATTTTGTAAGGCGATAATATGAACTTAATATAAAATCACATTTATACAGACCTTATCTTCATCAAACCAATTTTGCAACCTTTTCTTCGAAATACTTTTCAAATTGTCCACTTGCGTTACAATAAATCTTTATGTGCACACAAAAACGTTTGAATTGTGACGTTTGGTGAGGTTATAAAAATTTTGATACTCACAAATTAACATAACTTCACTAAAATCCCTAAAAAGTGCATTTTTTCTGTATATTAGTTATAACGCATTCGACTGGTAGCACTGGTGCGCAATTAGTTCGACTTTTTTAAGTGCAATTTGTTCGGCTGGCGGAACTGAACCAATTATTGTATTCGACTGGAATTGCTCGGCACAAGGGCAGAGTGAAATGTTGTTCGACTGGTAGAAGCACTTGTTCAAAGTTCGAATTTTTTGGAACTGTACTTTTTTTCAGTGCCATCCAGTGCCGATTTAGAGGTTAGGTTTTATTTTCAATTTTTAAAATATGTTACCCTTGTCTTTATTATTTTCCAGTAGTAGTGAAGATGAAGATATTAGTGATGACAGTGAGGAAGAGTTTAATAGACATTTTAAATAAATTTCGTTAAAAACACATACAGATATAAAATTAGGTTAGAAAATAGAAATGTCAATTGCATCAGTCGAATATCGATACAATTATGCACTTTGCCATTGCCGAACTGGATCGCACCAGTGTGCATTGCTCGATAAAGTTTCGAATTATAAAAATGCTGCACGAAATCAGTGCAGAACTAAAAGCGCTCTGGCATCGAGTAAGAGCGTACGAGTCGAATGCGCTATTACTAACCTGTTACTACACATTTATGAATAGCACAAACTTTAAAGCGTATTGTAAGCTTACAGAGCGTTTTAACTAATACACATTTAAAACATGAATTAAAATATTTTTATGAATAAGACTGTAGAAATCTAAAGAAATTGAAAAATTTTATTTTGCGATATCTTCATGGTTTTTTTTCTTCATACAATAGTTATTACATAGTTATTACGCTTTTTTAAACGCGTCAAAGTGATATTCACAGAAATAAGGCATGGTATTTGCGGACAATAACTTCGAATCTCTTTTTGCTAGTTTTAACCAAAAGTTTCTCATATTTATATCAGTTAAATTGGCACTTAAATCCACTACATTCCCGGCGTTGTTACGCTAGTACTCTTGCATTCTGACACAAGATACCAATGATAAGTCCCTATGTTTCGATTATGGCACTTTGTAAGGATTCAGTATTCTTAAGCTAATTTATCACAAAAATATTTTGATAATTATGACACTCTGACAACACTAAATTTCAGTTGATTATTTTTGTTAAAAAAGCCACTTCCTCTTAACATTAATAGCGTGTCCATTTTAAGCAAAATCAGATTATAAATGTTTCCCTGTTTCTATAAATTACCATTTATAAAGATAGTGATCATAAACACTGATAGATGATGTCAATTGTCAGCCCGTCGACGATTTACGCAAGATTACATTGCCGATAGTGCTGTTCTTTTTTTTTACAAGCAAATACGAGAACGGTGTAGAATTATAATGATGTTTTGAACTTATTAATATAATTTTATATTATGTATACATAATTAGAAACAAATTGTTTGAATTAAACCCTTTTCGTTTAAATTATTATTGCAGCATCTCAGCTCAATAGATGCAATAGTAGTTTTATGCAACTAGTGTGGATATGATGACCATATATATGCAATATGGACAATCCACACAGTTGAACAGTATATTTTTTCTACAACCGACTAAAGGAAAAACTAATAGTATATTATTTACCGAGCGAGAAAATGGTCATTTGCGCGCGGAGAAGGAAGTTGAGCAGCACCGAGGCAAAGCCAAGGTATTCTCAAATTCATACCATTTTATTCGAGGTGAACATAATATTTTCTTTAATAGCAGTTGTTGAGCCGTCACTGAAATAATATAATATAAGAAGTTTTTTCATTGTACATCTCCCTCAGTGATATTCGTATATGAGACTTTTATTCACAAAAGTTTGTTATTAATAAGTCAATTATTACGTAATTATATCTTAACTCATTAGTCTTCGTATGAACTCCCGTCACGTATGTTTTTCTTGATTCGTATTTCATTATCCGTGTCGTAGTTTCTTTGAATTTTTGGCGGCATCCGAGTTGCATCCAAAAAATTCAGTTTTTACATGACCAAGAAAAAGTTTCATCCGAATTGCATCCCCCTCGAAGCTGATTATTAAAACTATTTCAGGTAAACTCCGTAGCAATGTTGCCACTTTGGGTTAAAATTCTTGACTGTTTAAGAACTTTAAGGTATATCTTACCCTAGTATAATGAATTATACAACATTTCTGAATGTTCTGCCAAAATATGTGGTAGAATCTATATAATTTTCGACAAGGTAGTCGCAGAATTGAACTAACTAACTTGTCGTTTTCTGGATGAGTTGCAGCCAAGCCAAAAGCGTAAAATTCTCCAACATCTTTAGGGTCAAGGAAAGATAGATCAAACATTGGCCTGAATTATTTTGATATTCGACTGATACTTCGACACTTTGAGTTTTTCTAAACCAGGATTATCCCAAATGAAATTTACAGCCCCACATAGATGATAAAGAAAAAGTTTCTGAAATAGCTTTGTGAATTGCAATTTCAAAATCTGCTGTTTATATTTTACGGGTTAGAGGAACATTTAGATTTAAACATTTTTCTTTTAAATACTACAAAACAAGACAATATGAGGAAGAAAGTTGTTATCAAGTTATAAACAGTAAACTAGTGGGATATAGTTATTATCTGTTAAACCATGAATGGTAAATAATTGAAGCGTCATCTAGTGTAATGTAATGGCCCAGGATCGCCATGTGATGTAGTGTAGTAAGGTAGCCATGTAGAGTATCTCAATGTTGGGAAGATAAACAGTAGATACTTTCAACAATGAATTTATTCACTGGCACATGTTTACTACAATATAATAAATCGATAACTCATCGATATTGAATCAAGCATGAATAACGAATCAAGAATCAAGAATGACTGAACCCTCTCAAAGAGATAACAAACTATATATGCAAATTCAACAATAAACAATTCCTGAATTATGGGCAAACACCGGCGGTCAACCTGTCAGTGTTACCTTCCTAGATCACGTTACGTATACCTCACGTCTTAACCTTTATATAGTTTAAATTATAACTAGTTTAATGAACTACGATGTATTATTATCTGTGTAGCCCAAAAGGCATCACAGGAGAAAATATTTTGTACCATCTACGTATAAATCTGAACAAGAGGACAAGAAATTAATATTAGATTGACAGAAAATATAATGATATTATTCTCTTTATCGTTTTTCAATAAGAACTTTTTATTTTTATTTTTGACGATGGGGACAGACTCAATTAAATTAGGAAATTCTGTGATGTTTTTGCACTATGAATGTTTTTACCAATTCGCTGTACATCTTTAGTTATTAAGGAATCAATTTCTGTGTTTGTTATTAATTTTCGATTTAGTTTTATAACAACAAAATATATTAGTTTTGTTGCTAAAATTAATTTATTTCTACTATATTATTATTTTGTTAATAAGATTGTATATTATATATAGGGTGTTTTATAATTCAATACATAATATATTAATGAAACAGCATTTTTGAGCTTCTTTACATAACACTTTTTTGTAATTATTAACTTACGCATCAAGGAATTGATTATGTTATTGATATTTTACTTGTTCAAGAGTAGAAAAAAATTAATAAATATAAGCTCTATAAGGCGATACCTACGAAATTTCTCCTTCTTGTCTAAATCTGCATAATGGTAATGACTTTATAACATGCAATGCTTCGAATTTTCCCTAGAATCTAACATTCTGCACTTTTTTATAAAAGTATCCCCTCGATAAGGTTGAAATGAAATTTAAATAAAAACTGTGTTATATAATAATGCGTATTTTAATTTTATTTATTACATAAAACTTAGTATTGAAATTAGTTTTTACTTACCATAAGGAACGAAAACATTTAGGAACAAACAATCCTCGGCCAAAGTAAAATTCAACTTTGAAATCAGTTGCAAAAATGGCTTCTCCGTTTCCTTATAATCTTCTTCGGTTTGTAAACACGAGGCAAGATAGCCTGTATCATTTTTTATTCCATCCCAAGCCGGTAAAGGATCTGTAGCAGGTGGAGCAAATCTCAAATTATTAATGGGAGCTTGAGCATAAGGAATTCCGTAATAAGCGATAATTTTTTGAATTCGTAATTTTGAAACTTCCACGCCACGAATTTTTCCTTGACCAGGAATATCAACTTGCATTTTTATATCTTTACCAAGACAATAACAGGCAATAGTAAAAAAAAATATTGAATATGTATACGAGACCGGCGCGTAATGAAACATTTTTATGGTAAAAATCAGGTACCTTAACAACTCACCACTACGCCTAGATTTATTTCACGTTTCGCTTAGACTGCACATTTCACCGAATCGTGTCTTAAATTAGTTGCGTGATGAATTTCCCCTGCCATTTGCAATCTCTGCGATCAATTTGGAAAATTCCCTTTAAATAGGCCAATTCCTTTTTTATGAAAATATAAATACAGATTTTTGAATATACAAGTAACTAATTAAGAAATCCACCAGTGGAAGATTCAATAAACATTTTTATATTTCAATAAGAGATCTAGTTTTATTTTTTACATGTTTCATGGACCAAGTCAGAATGAAAATTTCATCTTTCGGGTTGACCGTGTCAATTTGGAGATTGATACTGGATGCTTCATTTCTATTCTTGAGACGTTGAGACGAGCATATTAATTAAGTATGTGTATTATATTAGAAGTGAAACTCGTCTGAGGCTGCAGCGCTGGTGTTCGATCCAAACTTGTAATGAAACTCCAGTTTCACCGATGTAGACTGGGACGGGAACACGAAATCTTGTTAATCCAATTAGATGAAAGAGAAGATAAGGAATCTATTACAGAAAGAAGGATTTCTTGAGAAGTTTAACAGAGGATTTTACAACTTCCTGTTATGAAATGAATACAATTTATTGCGATGGAATGGTAGATTTAGTAAAATTCTGACAAACTGCCTTAGATACTGTCCAAAAGGATCTTGAACAGTTGAGAGTGGCAATAAGTTTGCTTTTAATTCCTTGGTTATATGCTTCCTTGGTTTCGTCGATTGTTTGATTACATTGGTATGACGAAATTGGTGGTATTTGGACGGTAGGATTTTTACGCCAATGGTGGTAAGTAAGATTTTTGGAAACGACAGACTTTTTACATCTTCGATCAGGCTAAAGGTTTGCCGTTGAAAGGATCCTTTTTGACTAACGGGATAATTAAATAGTTTGTCATAACGCTGCCACTGCTTTGATTTTTATGTGTGCGTGGAACATGTTGCTCCATTACAGAATCAAAATTGGTGAAGTTTCTATTAATTTTAATAAAATTCTATTATTTTCATTTTTCATATAGTTTGTTAAATCTCCCACATAAAGCTAAACATTGACGACATATAAAAACTGCATTGCTGAAATTATTCTTTCAATGACACGCACCAGTATTTTTTTTCTACATCCAATGAACGTAATTGACTTTCATTCATAAACTCTCTTAGATAATATTTTGATAAGTTTAACCAAGATCCGATATTTTTTTATGAGAGTCACTATTTTCGTGTCTCTTTAACACAATGCTACTTACCCTAGCACCAAAATACTAGACGTAAGATATAAAGCGGAATTCGTATAACACGAGATATTCCTACTATGTACAAAAAATCTAGAATCCATGGTATCCACTTTTTCCTATTTTACTGAAAGTATTTTTTATAAAAAATGCGACATTCAAAGTGGAATAAAAATAATGCCGTACGATGAAAATCTAAAAAATATACATTTTTTTTTATATTTTTTTATATCAGAAAAGACAACAATCTAATAATTTTAATTATACTCCAGGAAAGTTATTCATATGACAGTTTTTTTTTAATGGAACCACCTGATTTTTTTTACATTTTTAGTTTCGTCCTGAGAAGCTGATTTCAAAAACCTGTTACACCTATATTATAAACTAAATAGAGTTTTGAAGTTATAGATAATTGAAAATCGCTTTTTTTAACTTTAAGTAATTGCTCGGACAAACGACATAAAATCAGATAAAATGGCTGTCCTTATCTTAAAATTTTGAGTTCTACTTGGTGGCATAAGAACAAAATATATACAGGGTGATCAGATTGCGTGCTTTTATTAATTTAATTTTTATTTTAGATTTTGATAAACAATAACAAAATATTGTGGATGAAGAAGATAAGAATAAAGTAAAAACTCTCTTTGTTTTACATAGTTAATAATTAATATACCGGATGTCTCACTATAGTTTTCCACATTTTGAGGACTTGTATCTTCCAAATCAATTGAGATATCCCGATGCGGTTTTCAGTAAAGACTTAAGTAAGGTCATAATTTTTGTTTGGATATATAACGGACATTATATTGTAACTTCCACTAAGAAAGAATCAAAATGGTGCCATTTCAAAGTTTCCAGCAAACCAAATGCAGTCGGGAAACTAGCGGCAGCCTGCCGGCACATACGGTATTCCGACGGCTAAGTAGGTAGGTATGATTTAGGCCTCCCGTGGGCCATTTATGTTTATTCTACAACGGCATTCTCTCGGCAACCTATTGGCAATCCAGATATGGGACATCATATTTTGGGCCGAATACTAAGTAACCGGTATGAAGGACGGCGAATTTGTTCGTTCATCGTTCGGCCCACGTGCCGTAAGTGACCAGCTCAGCCTCTACACTTTCATTTCATTCGTTCTGCCGTCACTAGACAGCGGTAGAATTCTTATTTATATACTCACATAGCAGTTGACATGACCTTGAGGTGTATTTTTGATTATTTATTTGAAATCCTGAAATGGCAGAAGCAGCCCTAATAACACAAAGTAGTCCTACAGATATCCATAGGACGTCTTCTTATGGACATTCTTTTCTGATACACTGGACGTTCTATGGACTTCCGAGGGACTCACTATAATGTCACAACTTTGAACTGAATTCGAACGTCCAACGCGAACATCCACTGGATATCCCCCTGGGACCATAACTAGATATCACTATAGACACAGAACGTCCTATTTTGGTACAGTGGACGTCAGAGAAAGTGAGTGATTTGTTTGTTATATTATTTACACCAGTTCAATTGTAACTTTGACATTCTTATGTTAATACCAGCTCGTGTCGGAAACTTCATTTACTTGAATAATAGCCACCGTTTACGCTCGTTGAGCGAGCTCGGAGCTGACTCAATGCGATGTTTTAAATCGCGATATAACATACTATTCGTGGCGTCTAAGAAGCACCAGCGCAAGTGTCTCCATCCCGGACATCTTTTTGACATTGCCTGTATACGTCGGCGAGTGACTGTTTTAAGACTATATGGTATGGATATATGTTATATAGTCCGTATTACATCCATCACGGACACCTACTGGATATCCGGTATGGACATTGTACATAAAGTGTACAAACAATGGATATATATCGTGGACGTCTTAATACTGTCCAAAAACAAACATCCAAAGGACATACAAGTCCATGGACGTTCCGACAGTAAATGGAAATAAATTGTACGTCCCAAGGACGTTGTGTGCAATTAGAGAGCTGTCTCGGGTGATGAATAACAAAAATGGTTTTCTCCTATACATATAGATGGAAAAATGTAATTTTTTTAAATATAAAAAATTAAAATGTAATGCTTTCAGTAAGGGAGAGGTCAGTAGATGACTTGCAATCAGTGGTTTGCCCACTCTCTGCCACCCTTCAGCCAGGAGGACATGCCCTACTAGCACGCCTCGCAGGCAGCCGTATGAGGGCCGAATACATCCATTCGGCAAGCCGGCGCTTCTGCGCCTTTGTCGGGTCGTGTTTGCTGGGTTCATAAACTAATTTTCTTTAAATGGGACAATCTGTATATTAATACATATTTGAAAAACCCCATTCTTTATCTACATTAACGGTTTGCTTAGTTTCAAAATCTTTTTGATCGAGTAAATATATATAGAGAGGGCATTCTATCCTTTTTTATTAAGTCAACATCTAGTTTACTTTTGTTGACATCGTCCTTTAGAAATTTCATAAGCGTATTTTCTAGCAGGTGTTAGTAATATTGGTGTTGTTTATTGATAATAGTTCATATTATTGTATATTACATTTAAATTATAGTTTAATACATTGGTATTTAATATCAGTAAGTTATAGAAGAGCCGCCTTGTTAATGACTATTAAATAAATCATACATTAAATAGTTTACTATTTGTGACGCGATTCGTGTTATTTTTGTAGTGTTATAAGTCGTACAGTTGACAGTTTAATATTACTAATTGACAATTCGAAAACATAAACTGTTCATATATAATAATTCTAATTAATTTCATTTAAAATTAAAATTTGCAAGCATTTTTTTATCTAATTTCGTAGCCATTTTCGAAAAGATTTTTAATCTAACCACACCTTAGTGTAGATAAAAGATGGGATTTTTCAAATATTTATTAATATACAGGTTATCCCTTTTAAATAAAATTAGATTATAAACTTTGAAATGGCACTATTTTGGGTTTTCTCAGCGAAGTTACAATTTCATATCCAGTATAGCCTAATAAAACTTATGAATACTTGAGTCTTTAGTGAAAACATCATCAAGATATCTTAATTGGTTTGAAAGATACAAGTTCTCAAAATGTGGAAAAATATAGTGAGACACCTGGTATTTTACAAGTTGATAATATATTCTCAAATTGTTAAGTAAGCTAAAGGCACATTATGTTATAATTCATTATATTTATCAATAATCTTATCAAGTGTTTTATTTATTTTAAAAGAAATGGACGAAAGTGCTAATCTAAACGTCATTGCACTATTAAAGGGCATTTTCAAGGCTTGTTAAAAATTTATATCCTTTTTTTCAGTTTTTGGCCACAAATTATGCAGAATTTTTTAAAAAAAATTACTTTAAACTAAATATAAGCAGTGACATTGTTAAATTATTAACTAAAAAAATCAAATTTATTAAGTTAATCAAGATATAAAAATATACAACAATTATTAGAACACTTTAAACTGCCTTCAGTTAATTTATCACAATTATTTAGTTTCATGATGAATATTTTCTTTATTTTCCTTCAGTTCAACCTAAAATAAAATTAAATATAATTATTATTATAACAAAAATTGAGTAATTGGACACTCACTGATTTTCTTTTTTCATTATAATTAACTGCTTTCCGTTCACTGGATTCTACATTTACATTGCTATTTCCCAAAACTCCAGCTTTTATTAAATTGTTTCTAACTTTGTGCATTGATGACATCATTCCTACTTCTTTGCCAAGGGAGTTGCTGCGCTGAATTCTTGGTCGATTATCTCTCATACCTTCAGACAAACTGTTTGTTCTCAATAGTTTATGTTGAGTTTGAATTTTGCAAAATTCCTTTTTCAAGGTCGATGGTCCTATTGATACGCTGAAAGGAAGATTGAATTATGAAAAAAATTAATAAAACGGTTATTTGAGACATAAAGATCAGATAGATGCTAGAAAAATAATATGGGAGACTAAACCGAAAAAGAATAAATGAAAAAATAATACCATGGAAGAATAAACCAAAAAAAGAATAAAAGTAAGAAAAAAGAACCAGAAAAAGATAAATTAAGAAATAACAAAGTACTAAAAAATAGAACTTTTTACCATGCAAAATTTGGCAATTGACCACGAAAGTGCTAATCAAGTAAAATGAAACGAGAAGAAAAGTTTCTTTCTCTGATTTTAACGTACATGATGTTACTTTTGTTCAGTTTATTTATGCACCATATGGGAAACTCATTTATTAAGCATTTTTCGACAAAAAGTTAGTCTTGGTAAAAGTTTGTGTGCATCCCCTAAAACCAAACATGCAGCAATAAAATTTAGTAAAACACACGTAATATACGAGGAGCTTTCAAGAATTTGATTATGAGACAAGAGTAAAGTACCCTTATTTTGAAAAATCTCTGGAAATCTTATTTAGAAAAGTTGTTCAGCATTAAAAAATACATCTAGATTTGAAGTCATAGCCATCTAAGGGAAGTTTTATTTTTTCTTTTTTTGAAATGGGGACTATGAAAAAAATGCTAAAAGATAAATACGACGGTTTATTTAAAAATCCTGTAATATCCTGTAATATTACAAATTACGAAACTATTATGTTAACCATGGTAAATTTTTTTGAAGAGCAAAGTAATTTTCAAAGTTTTTGGTGCAGTTATTTTTATTAATTAATTAATTTAAGTGACACTGAAAATTGATCCAAATTATACAGTATTGTAACAAGAACTTAATAGTTTAACTGTGTCGTCTTTTACTTGATGAAAAGCCATTATAATATTTAGATAATTAAAACAACGTTTTATGATTTTCACGAAAAATAAATAACAAAAAGTTATTAAATGATTAGTTACATGTTTCGTTGTAAAACAACTTCATCAGACATTACACCGAAACATGTCACTAATCATTTAATAACTTTTTGTTATATATTTTTCGTGAAAATCATAAAACGTTGTTTTATTTATCTAAATAAAGAACTTAATATTCAGTAATATCAAATTATATAACATCAAAACAAAATAAGTACTTACTCTTGTCTTAAAATCAAATTTTTGAAGGCTCCTCGTATATTACGAGTGTTTTACCATATTTTGTTGGTGCATGTTGAGTTTTAGGGGATACACAAACGTTTACCAAGAATAACTTTTTGTCGAAAAACCCTTAATAAATAAGTTTCCCATATGGTGCATATTTTGGGGATGACACTGTATAATGTACAATTAGCTGATATATGTTCATTTTTGAATAATCGTTCGTAGTTTTAACCAACTTTTTGTACTACTAACTAGTACTCAAATAGAAGACTTTTCCTACTTTATGTAACTGGATCTTAAACTGTATGACTAAAGTCTATAAATATTTTCTTACTACTGACTCTGCGTTTATGTTGACAAAAATTAACCAGTTTCAAACATTTCTAGATTAAAAATAGTTTATAAATATATATTACCTTGCTCTTTGTGTTTTCAAATCAGTCTTTTCGGATTTCTTTGCTCCACCAATATTGGGCTTTTTAGTTTGGTTGGAAGTTGAATTACTGCTAAAAATTCATTAAATTACATTAATTAGAATGATTTAAATCTGAATTAATATACAGGGTGTTTCATTGGGCATACGTTAAGTGCAGATAGGATAGAGCGCACTTAGGTTATTCTAAATAACTCCATATGATGGGTCTAGCGGTCTTTATAAACGAGATACAGGGTATTTTATTGATTTTGAAAAATGAAACAAACTATATAAACAATCCGATGGTTTTCATTTTGACTTCCCAAAATTCTAATAAATGAGCAATTTGAATATAAAATTGAAGTAGTAAACTGTTCTGCGCAAAGCTTAGAAGGCACATCTTTCAATTCAGTTTTTTGCGCACTTTTTGAATATGGAAATAAAAATTTTAAATTCAGGAATACAGGGCGTTGTTTTTGGGATGGTCAAATTTGTACATTTTTTGTGAAGTCGGACCTGGTTTTTGTTTTTTATGAATGTCTCAATGGATTTGACAACTTATGAAGAATGTGTAGCCCAAATATAAAAAATATATATAGAGTGGATCATAAATTATAGGCCATTAAATAAATGGACAAAACAGATAAAACACCCTGTATCTCGGTTATAAAGACCGCTAGACCCATCACATAGGAGTTATTTAGAATCACCTATATCTGCATTTGACGTATGCCCGTTTCCTAATGAAACACCCTGTATTTATTACTTAAAGATGTTATTTTTCTACTTTACTTGATTGGTAATGATCTTTGGGAATCAACTTTTGCAGTAATATTAAAAGGTGTTGATGTAGCTCTCGGTTTTAAACTTGTTTCCTAAAAAAAAACAAGTATCAATGGGAGAATAAAAATTAAATAACAGGAGTACTTTTCGATAATCACTTTTTTTTCACAAACTTACATAACAAATCGCTGATTCGGAAGAATAACGTTACAAGTCAAAAATAATAATTCTGGACTTGTGACGTTTTTCTTCCGAGTCAGCGATATGTTTCGACATACAATATCTCCTTCAGATGTAAAATCAGTACTAACCTAATATTACAAAGTCCTAGATATTATAGTTATTTTATGTTTATGATTTAAAGCTTGGCGTGGAATTCCGAAATTAGGTAAAGGAGAATTTGTCAAATCTAGTTGAATATTTGTATTTATTTATATCAAGGGAGTCTAAGAGGTTCAGTTTATGGTCTTCAGTTTATGGCCTTTAGGTTGAATGTGTAAAATATTTCATTAAAAATATGATCTTCCTCTATTAGATGTTTGGCATAGCTTGAATTATCCACTTTATTAACAAAAGATCTTTTATGCTCTGCAACTCTCTTTTTAAGTAATCTACCAGTTTGGCCCATGTACAATTTTTCACAACTACCGCAAGTTAATTTGTAAACCCCTGATGATAGTAATTTATTTCTTTTAGTCTTATTATTTTCCAAAAACTTACTAATTGTGTTATTAGTTTTAAATGCAAGTTTAACATTATTTTCCTTTAAATTTTTTGAAATTTGATTACTAGATAGGTAATAGATTTAATGTTATTTATGGTATCTTTAATAATTGGATAAACTGATTTTACGGTAAGATTATTTTGTTTTGTTTTTTAGTAAATGATCAATTAAAATAGGTTTATATCCATTATTAATGGCAATTTGTTGAATAATGTTAAGTTCTGTATTACAAATAGTTAAAGTCATTGGGATATTAATTAATCTATGTATCATACTACTGTAGGCTGCAATTTTATGTTGGTATGGGTGATTTGATTTATTGTGAATTGTAGTGTCAGTGTGCGTTGGTTAATGGTAAATTGACAATTCATGTCGGAATTCCCCAAGCTTTAAATCATAAACATAAAATAATTATAAAATCTAATTGCATATTTGAACTTGGTTTTTAGTTCTGATCAACTTTTTTAAATAACATTTTTCGATGTTGTCAAATTTAAAGGTTCTTTACACTTGAGTAAAATTCATATTTTTTGATAAACCTCGTATACTACTGGAAAAAATTGATATCTGATGATTGTATTTTAGATTTCAGAACAAGAAAAATTTTTATCAACTATGACATTTTTGGGTAAAACTAAAATTTAAACATTTTTCACCTATAGGATACACCATCCGTGGACACACTGTATGTGTATCATTGTATTAATGTGGATTTAGAAATAAACGAATTTTAGTTTTGCCTCGGGAAGTTTACTAATAATATTCCCGCTAACTTATAATATGATAAATATGATTTATTCACATCTGATTTATAAAAATAAATATTTTATAATCATGCTTAATTATTTACGTATATTTGTACAAGACACTATGAATAATTTTTCCAATAAAATTAAAAAATATTTAAAACTTACCATTTTTGGAGTACTAGTCTTCTTGGAGAACTTCTTTTTTTCTACTGTATACGAACCATTAGAATCAGTCGAACCTAAGAAATAAAATATTGAATCCAAAAATATGGAAAGCAACTCGATGCAAATTAACTAATTAATATCGTAAAGATAAAAACAAAAGCCAATAAGGAAATTTAAATGAAAAGATTATACCTCATACTGATGTAATTGCCCCTAAAAACAACATCAACATAGGGTCTTGCTTATAGAGCCTAAACGATAATCAGCCGAATTGAGACAATTCTCTGACCATCTTTGTTACAAAAAATTTTTAAGGGGAAATGTTCAAAACATGACTTTTTTGACAAATATAATATTTGCACCCTCTAGAGTCAGATTTTTAGCGTTTTTAACGTTAGAAAAATAATTGAGCAGTAGCCAATTGATCACGGTCAAGCTAGAACTTGTCTTAAAATGGCTTAATTTAGAGATTTGAGTTTCGGTTATTTGATTTTTGTAGATGAAAAAGAGCTCGAAAATTGTCAAATTTTGAGATCACTTCATAAAAAATAAGATAAATCGGTTAAAAAACAATTTTTTTAAAACTCGGTCAATTGATCCCTATAAGAAAATTAACAAGAAGCTGTTTTAGACCATGCCCTTCTGTTGGTGCTTAGAACTTTGGAAATTTTCAATAAAATGCTTTGAAAAAAAAAATACAATTACGGTTCAAGAGTACCTTTATATGATACAAAAATAAAATTCTTGCATGCTTCCACCCTAAAAAAAATTCATAACAAACGCCTATTTTTTTGCCTTCCACAGAATTACCCTCCCTTAACCCCTTAATGCCCAAGTAGGTATATTTCCACATATGGAATCTACGTATTGTAATTGATTCAATGACGGGACCCAGACGCGGGAATGGGGGCGCTACACCGTTTATGACCTGAAGAAAGAACGACAAAAAAAAATTTATCGATATATACCTATACAGTGTGTACAAAAAGTAACGTAACTTGTTAATAATTCGTTTTTTGATGTTTACAAAAAAAAGATTTGCATAAAAGTTTTAGGAAATAAATATCAGTAAGAATTAATTTTTGATTCGTACTGATAGCTTAAATTGCCTAAAACTTTTATTCAAATCTTTTTTTTGTAAACATCAAAAAACGAATGATTTACAAGTTACGTTACTTTTTGTACACACTGTATATATTTATGTGTAGACATTCCCTTCCGGCAGGATAGAGGTCGCAATTTTTGTCTAATCAACATCAAATTTGGTACAAAAATTCTTTGGGGCAGTAATTCATGGGTGGAACTGGAGGGGGTTGAAATTTCAAAAAAATCATACCTCCGCCATCTTTGAAAATATTGAAACAGGACATAAGACTCTTTTCAAGTTCTAATTATTATAAAATTAATTTGCTTAAAACTTTTTTTCGATCGACCCATATTGTGGGGCAGAGATGGATGAAAATGTCTCAAATTTAGACAACAGAAATCTACCTTCACCTGTCGATCCCTGCCGACAGTATTTTTTTTAAATGTTTTATTGTAATCCCCATGAACAGTGCGCGTCTAATCACGTCATTGAGCATTAAGCTGTTAAAGTATCTTCAATGGTTGTTGTTTGTAACCCTATAAAGCTTAGTGGAAGGAATTCTAAATCATAATTTAAAACGATGTATTTTTGGACAGGAAAAAACCATAAAACATAACAAAATGCCATAATTTACTTACATTTTTTCATATCCTTTACAGGAATAACTGCGATTAAAGGTCCCTTCGTGGTTCCAGTATTTCCAAGTTTAGATTTTATTTTGATTTCACTGTTTGCAGGTTTAGAATTTTTATTGGTTACCAAACTGGATTTTAACGTCATTCCCAGACTCGTACTTGCCTTGATTTCAAAAGAGGAATTTGACTTGATTTCAGGTTTTGGACTGGAAGTCTAAAATATAAATTAAAAAAAATGTTTTAGTTTAATAGTAATAAGGATATAATGTATAAATATCTTTTTTCTGACACAAAGAAAATTTGAAATTAGTATTTATTAGACATGAAACTCCCATTTTTGTTTAAATATTTAAAATTAACGAATGTATTTACCTTGTTACTGCGTGAAGGGATTCCTGAAGCTTTTAGAGGTGTGATTTTAAACTGACGTAAAGATTTTGTGAGACGTTTTGTTGGCGCAGCCAGTGATAAATTTAAATTTTTCATGTCTTCATTTAAATCAGTAATCGAATTGATTTCAATGTTTTCAGAAGATTCATTTTCAATTTTCGATGAATGACCGGAATCCTCACACTCTTGAGATTTTATTTTTTCATTTAATAGTTGTGCAAAATGGAGCACTATCTTTTTTCCTTCAGTTTTTTGTTCATCACTCATATGTGTGGTATTTAAAATTTCTGATAAATTTTGAAACATATCATTATTACTATCTGCTTTAGATCTCCTAGTTTCAGCATCTATTTGAGGTTGCTCTTCATTTTGAGATTGCTCCTCATTTTGAGGTTGCTCTTCATTTTGAGGTTGCTCTTCATTTTGAGATTGCTCATCATTTTGAGGTTGCTCTTCATTTTGAGATTGCTCTTCATTTTGAGATTGCTCTTCATTTTGAGATTGCTCTTCATTTTGAGATTGCTCTTCATTATGAGGTTGCTCTTCATTTTGAGATTGCTCTTCATTTTGAGATTGCTCTTCATTTTGAGGTTGCTCTTCATTTTGAGGAAACATCTTATTTATTGTCTTAGATACACTTTCAGCATTTTGTTTACAGGATTCTGCTTCTGTATTGCTATTCTCTAAGTCAGGAAATTCTGGTTGAGGAGTTGAATCCAAAAATCCTATATAAAAAATCCATATAGATAAAAATATAAAAGAAAAATGTATATATATATGTGAGATAAAATATGAATTTCTGTTGATTATTACAATTTATCATATATTATATTAAATCCAAAAGGTTATCCACATCTTAACTGTAGTCACCAATGAATAAATAAAAATCAATAGGTAGTACCAAAATATACTAAACAAGTAAGTTGGAAGGGGGGCTGGCAACTAGTTTCAGCATACATATATTATATTGTTTAAGGTCGTGATACACTTACCATCATTTAAAAATTCTTCACCAATATATTGACCTATAAAAACTGAATCATTCTAAAATATTAACAAAAGAAGAAATTAGTAAAAAGTGGTAATACACAAGAAACATTTATTAAGTAACTATTTCTTTCCTTATAAAAAAAATTACAGAATATTCATTAACGCTAAAGATTCAGTATTTGTAACAATCTAAATACCATTCCCATTACTTAGAGAATTGTTAGCATTAGTGACTGTAACAAAAATTATGGCAATACAGTTTTGTAAAACGTGCATATGTAAAACAGAGAAAACTTCTTTAACTATGATGAACACACAAAATAAATAATTTTAAATTAGAATTGAAGTAATTCTTGACCAAATTTTCAGCTAAACTGTACAGTAGTACTATTTTCACATAATGTGCTATAACCAGGGTTAAATTTCGAAAAAAAAAGGACTAAGTATTTGCTGGAAATTTAATCAAGAATTTATGAAACCATTCTAAGTAGTTTTTGCAGGTGAGATGACTATGACTGCAACAGAAACTGCCACTTTTTTATCATGCAATTCATATCATCTTTATTTTTAAAATCCATAAGTTAACTTGGTACTTACTAATAAATCATCATCATCATCGGAAACCAGTTTACTACAAATGTTTGTACTCAGTGGTTTGCGTGTACTCCAGAAAAAAGGTCTGCCCAATTTTCTATCATTTTCCAATGGCTCAGAAAATAATCTTGTATGACCTTCATTAGGAGATTGAGTTATCAAGTAAGCATTATTTAATAAATCTCGAGTAGGAGAAAAGCTAGAATTGTCACTCGATGGTAAAACATATATTTTTGAAGGTCTTTCAATACTTTGCCCCATAAATAATGGCATACATTCTGAAGATTTTTTGGGAGTCAATAAAGAAAACTGATCTACATTTAATTTGTCTAGTTGTAAGATACCTAAGGATTCTTTTCCTAAATCACAATCTTCAAAAATCTTATTATTTGTTAATATAGTGTTTCTAGGTGAGCTAAAATCAATTAAGTTTAAACTCCTTTCAAAATCTGGAAAAGAAACAAGATCCGAAGATGTTTGACGGTTCCGCGTGCAAGAAAGTGAAAATACATCATTGTTAAAAGTATCTTTACTTGGTGGATCCATGAGAGATGTTATATTTAAATGAATGGATAAAATTTGTTTATTCCTAAAATAATATAAAACCTCAGTATGTTTTTGTAATATTTGTTATATACTTACAGTCTGAAGTCACAGGAAAAGATGTCCAAAATTTCATTCTATTCAGTAAAATCAACTTTTTGCCAGTTTTTTTTATTCATATTTTTTAAAGTTTTCAAATAAAACGGCAACAAACTAACCGAATGACAGTTTCCTTGATGTTGCCAAATGACGACTGTCTCATAACAGGAAAATATTTTGGATCCACGAAGTATAATCGTGACTTAAATGTTTTCTATTTTCATGAAAATAATTTTCGTCGCGAATAATATGAAAAAAAGAACAAAATTTAGTACTCAATACAAACAGAGACTGTACTTAACCGAATTATATTTCACTGGGACATTAAACATCGTGAATCCAACCGACATTTGGCAACATCGCAAAGACTGTCTGACCAAGGACAAATAAGTCAACGTCAACTGCAGGCGATGAGTACGTTCAGAAAAAGGTGATGTGAGGAAAAGCCAAATATGAAGTGACGTCAGCATCGCTGTTACTATCGATTTTTTTTAATGGAACTGTGCTATTTTTTTATTATTCCAATTTATAAACTAGGTAAAAAAAAACAGCAGTTCCATTAAAAAAAAAAATCATTTTTTTTTTAATTCTTCTAATATACCCTTAAAATGTCCCATGAGACATAATTTAAAGGGAATTCCCTATGTGACGAATCGCGTGCCTCCTGTGTCTTCAAATCCCGCTGACGGCGAGAATTTTAAATTCATGAATATCAATGCCGATTCTCCCATTCTGATCTAAAAGTGCTTTCATTTCATTTATAGCGGAATTTTTTTGCACTTTTCGTCGGCTAGCTCCGCACATTTGAGTTGTAACACTTTCCTAGATTGTGTAATTGACTTTTTAAAACTTTAAGAAATCTTTATCTAGACCATTATCGTCAAAGACAAAAATCTTTGGCTAATAGAGTCTGAAGCCAACTCACCCAAAAAAAAGTTACCCCTTCAAGACGGATTTTCTGTATCCAATTCTATTGGTCGATTTTGAAAATTAATTTGAAATCGACCAATAGAATTGGATACAGAAAATCCGCCTAGTGGAAACCCATTTTCATATAATTTATATTTTTAAACAGTTTGCCTATTAGCCTATCTTTACTGTGTTAAATACTAAATTTTATATTTTTTTACTTGATTCGTTTCTAATACAGAAGAACCTAATGTGCGTTTATTATCGAAATAGATTTATTTCATAATTTACAATTAATTTTAATTTGGATCAATCTTTTAAATAAATTAAATGTAATGTTCTTTTAAATAACAATTTTTTCTTTTTATTTAATTATACCTATTTTCTTCCTTTTAATTGCAATATTTTCTTTTTTAGATTATCTTTATGATTCATATGTGTACATAATGGAATTTTACATATTTACCTGTCTTCTGTTCATGAATATTCTTTCTGGAATCCATCACTTGGGTTATGTTTGTGAATATCCTCCCTGCTTCTGCAAGATCGATACAAATGTTCCTTCTGAATCTTTTCGTGAATGGAAAATTCTTACAGATCTTATTTACTGTTTTACCCATTTACCAGAATGTACACGACAAGTGTAGTCTTTAGCCGTTGTACCTAATAGTTGTATTAATCTAATTTAAATTAATGCACAGTTTATAATTTTTTTTTTTTAGAAATTTTTGACTTCTCTAAAAAATCCAAAATGGAGTCCCTTATTGATTTCTTCCCTTGCATTTGTCTTAACATTTTTCTTTTTAGGTCCTAAACATAGTTGCAGTGAAATAACCAAATTGTCTTGATATGACATCATGATTCTAGTTCAACCATTGACATATACTCATAGACATGCCTAGCGGTGAGAATTATGCTATTTCAAGAGAAAAAGATGAAACGATGGTTCGGTTAATCTCTCCCCCTCAAAACAGTATCATAGTATAGACCTTAGTCCGAACCTATACGCCATCTCCCTCACTCTTTTCAGCAAAAAAATATTACGAAATACGGGTTGAGCACGCCTATGAGTGTATGTCAATGACTTCAACCATGAAATGACATTTCTTGGATATCTAGTGTAACTTGAAATTTGCGTTTTAATTTTAATATTCAGAAACTATTATAAGTATATATATAGTCCATCCAATATTTCTTTTAACTTTTTAACAATCCCCAGCTGAGTTGGCGAAAAAAATCTCACTAACTGCACAAATTCTGTTCATCATCCATCAAAAATGGTAGTGTCTATTGATACTATTTTAAGTTAAAATATAGGATATAGATATTTTAAAATTTCAACAGTTTTCCAGCCTTTTCAGAATATTTAATAATAGATTAGAATATGCTAAATTATATTCCCTGTAATTATATTTGTTATGCATATATATTAGGTTCAAATTTAATGCTTTTTCAACTTGGTAATGGCCGAGTAGACACATCCAAACAGATTAGCCACACTATATATTTGGACACAAAATTACTAGTCGACCCATATATGTAATACTCATATATCGCCAAACGTCCTATCCATAGTCCCATCTATGGAGCGTATAGAAGGAGGGCAATCTCTAAAGGCGGCATCCCACGGCGTGTGTATCGGCGATCCTGGCTCGTGGCTTGAGTTCGTCTAGGCTCGCCTAGTCTTGGCTCGTTAATCTGGGCTTGGCAAGTGGATGCGATCCCACGACGCGTGAAATGTCGTGAAGAATGCTCGTGTTGGTTTGGCAAATTTATTTTTTAGTCGTGCCAGTGGTGTTGCAACATGAACATGAATAATCGACGAAGACGAAATGCAGCTTGTGCTGCAGCCACTTATTACATCATGTTGGGTAATTTTTTGAACCAGCAACAACGGCAAAAAAAAGCCTTTGGTGGAGAGTGTCTTTGTATAAAAGCCGCAATATGTAAGTACTTTTATAGGTTGCCTCTTTAAATTCAATACAATTTTTTCACTTTATATTGATATTATAGCGATTGACTTATTTATTGTCTATGTATCTTTTTAATTTTTTTTATTATTTTAACTTGCAATGTATGTACAGGGTGTAATTTAATTGATGGCTGAAAATGCAGGATATGATTGCTTAGCTCATTTTAGGAAGAAAAGTTCATATGAACATAATATGTCCTAAACCTCTTAACTTTTGAGCTACAGGTTGTTAAAGTTTTAAGAAAAAAATCGTTTTTTACATTGCAGTAGGCTGGTGCCCTATTAAAACGCCGACTCGTGTATCGGCGAGTCTTGCTCGTGGCTTGCCGATACACGCGCCGTGGGATGCCGCCTTTATGGACAACACGTTTAAAATGTGGTACATAAAATAACCGACGTGGCGCTGACGATCGTATGTTGAAAAACTGTTTGTAGATTGATTAGATCCATAGTCTCAAATAACGTTTTTTATTTAATGAGCCACCCAATTTTTATAAAATACATATCTTTTAAAAGTTTACGTAATGAATTAAAATTATTATTTGAAAAACTGTCATCAACAGTCGATCAACAGCGCCACCAACTCTCTTCCAAAATCGGGCCACTTTTTATAACGTTGAGATGTGCCTCCTTCTATACCCTCCATAGTTCCATCTTTGCCTGTAGAAACAAAGCGTTCCGACAGGAGATGCAAGATCGGAATTGGGTGCCAACGCACATATGCCCATATACATAAATTACATTGGCGTCGTATTCCGTGGTGAAAAAGGAACGTAGAGAAAAGGAAAGTTAAGCAAGCGTAGGCGATTTTACAGCTGTGACGCCTATGACTATCCGAGACTGCGCGAGAGAGAAACGATCGTCTACACTCTACTATCGGCGTCACACTTCTCTCTCAAGCTGGAGATATAGGAGTATTACACATATGAGTCGACCTGAAATCTGCCCTTTTAAAAAAGAAGAAATATTGGACAGAGTATACTTTTTTTAAATTTGTTCTGAGGTAAACCAAATCTACTTTTATTTATTTATTATTTTTCTTTTTATGTAATTTCATAATTTGTTAATGTCAATTAATTAAATTCGTTTGTATATACTTTATCATTTATTTTTTATACATTACTTGTGCTTATTTATTTTCCCTTGTTCAAAATTGATTATATATAGATTGTCAAACTGCTAAAAATTAGAGAAGTGGGGAGAGAGACCAGGAGGATCTCCGAAATGGGATGTGCATGCGTAAAGACAAAGCACATGGCGAACTGGCAGTTACCAGTGTCGTACCTAACAATGTTATTTGTTATTATCAAAACGGGTAAGAAATATTCTACAAAAACCATAAATTATAATTATCCTCTATTTCATCTACACTTAAATTGGAACCATGTGAAAACTTTTTTATTATTGATTTTATGAAAAAAAGTTTTGCATGGCTCAAAACCCAAAATGAAATATTAAGATATCAATTTTTTGCAGTCGTATACGGAGGTTCGTTAAAAAATATAAATTTTGCTCAAGAGTAATTAAGTACCTTTATTTTAAAAAATATAGAAAAATATTATTTGGAAAACTTGTTTATATGACCAAATATTATATCAAAAATAGTTATTTATGCAACAAGTGTGTAAAGTGATACTTTTTTTACGAATGTGAATTTTGTCGCATGAGCCAGAAGCGAGTTCGACAATCACATGAGTGAAAAAAGGCACTTTACACACTATTTGCGTACAATATTTTTTCTACTACCAAAAAATATGTAGGTAGGTAAAGTATAAAATAAGCAATCTACTTACAAGAAGATTGAAGTTAACTAGTTGATTTTTGGCACATAGAAAACTTGGCAAGATAAAAAACATAAGGATATTGCAAAAAATGTGTTGCACATGCGAAGAAGTTACTTTGCAAATTTTATTTTAATTTACGCACTAGTGAAAACAAGATAAAATTTACACACTCCGTAGCGTGATTTACGTACGGTAGTAGAAAAAATATTTTTTCTTCGAAGTGAACACATGAAATTAGTTTCTACAGATTATTTAAAACCTATTTTATGGTTTTTGGTTTAGGTTAATATGCTCAGTTTTTACACATATACTTTAAAAAGATACACAAATACGTGTTTGCTTGGTGCAAAATTATTATTTCACTCTGATTAACTAAATCTGTAATTTTAATTAAAAACTATTAAACAGGCTTAAAATAATCTGTGGAAACTAATGACATATGTAATAGTTCACTTCGAACTTTGCTACAAGAAAAATTTTTTTATAAGTGTTCTAAATGACATTTTTTAAAACAAAGGGTACTTTACTCCTAATAAGTAAAATTTATATTTTTTGACGAATCTCATATAAGATCGCAAAACATTGATCTGATTATTTCATTTTGACTATGCAGAACTTTTTATTAAAAAAACATTTTTTTTTTCATAAAACTAATAATAAAAATTTTTCATCTTAAGTACATACAGGGTGGGTCATCGGTAACTCGGTCTATAGAGCTGAAACTACTTTTTTTTTAAATCGCTTTTCACAGCTAGATGTATCTTTAGAAAAGACAACACTTTAAAACTATATGGTGCTCCGAGAAAGTGATACATATCAAAGTTATATTTTTTTTAATGGGACACCCTATATATGTTTTACTGCTTTTTTCAAATCTACAAAAAAAATAGTCTAACTTTATTAAAGGTTTTTTTATACCTAGACTCTATCGTTTTTGAGATTTTCACGGTGTTTTCAGAAATATGGGATGCAAATATGTCCTAAATTTTCCAATATTTTAAATTAATGTTTAAGGTTAATTTAAAGTTCAAATATTTACAGATCAAAAATATTGTCTTTCCGGAATATATACTTATTATATGCAGCTATTTAAATACTAAAAAATCCGTTGTTATTTAAAACAAAACACCCAGTATCTTTTAAAACCCTTTCAAACAATGTAAATATAGAATTTATAAATGTACTCAGCCTCCTGAACATTACATACATTTCAGTCAACTCAAGAGCTCAATTCAAATTTTTTTTTAAAGAGTGTTATGCTAGTTAGTAAGCCACACTGAGATTTCTGTTGCAGAAAATGTTAAAACATTCTGAAAGTTTGTAAAGAATAAGAGGAACAATAATACACATTACCTGATTCAATGACATTAAACGATACTTTGGCTTCCTGCGGTTACTACATTGCGAATCTATTTGCTAGTCATTTTTCTTCTTTCTATACGAACAAAACCCTAAATTACAATGAGAGCCAAATCCAATCCGTGGCGTATCTTCTTATTTTATTCAAATCTCCAGGATTTACGAAAAACTCTCATCACTCGACATTAATAAAGCGCCTCGATGGAACTCCACCCATTTTCTTTAGACAATTTAGTTTTGTATTATCAGACCACTTTTTCATATTTTTAAAAAATCACTTAAAACTGGTGAATTTCCGGACTTGGAACCTTACATTACTCCCATTTACAAATCATGTAACAAATCCATACTCAGCACAATTCCAAAAGTCTTTAAAAGCATGATAATTAACTGATTTCCTTACATATGACTGCTCTATAGTATCTTAAATCCTCAACAATATGGTAAATCTGCTCAATTGAGCTTGTTAAATTAACATATGCTAACTTTCTGTCTCAGGCTTTCAAGAAGGGTCTACAAGTAGATTCCTGTATATACTAACTTTTCCAAAGCTTTTGATCTCTTAGTTCATAAGCTCAGCCTATACGGTATAGGTAATTTTCTCAGTTACCTCGGGGGCTACATCACATCTTGCTTTCCTGATACCAAAACTCTATTATTTTTAGATGATTTGAAGTGTTTCAAAATCATTAACTATGACGACACTCAGTGTCTGCAATCGGATTTAAATAATCATACAAGCAAATATTACATTATCCGATTCTGTCGCAACCACCATCGTTTATTTGATTTTGTTTTGAATTCTGTTCATCAAATCAAGGATCTAGAGATCAACTTTGACTCTTCCATGAGCTTCGATGGCCATATTACTGCTACAGTTCATAGATCAATAAAAATGTTGGGCTTATACTATACTCCTTTTTAGTTAGGTCACAACTTGAATTTTGTTCATCAGTATGGTCCCCGCATTACATTAGTCATAAAAGTAAACTGGATAATGTTCAAAATAGGTTTCTTAGATACATAGCAAGTTTGACATTTATTACACTTATGTTGAATTGCAACATTATTTAAGTATACCTTCTCTAGAAGTTCGTAGGAAACGAAAAGATCATATCTTATTGCACCAAACATTCCATCAGCCTTTTCACCGCTAAAATTATGCTTTTAATACCTAGAACATTTAAACTAGCTAATGAACTTAATTTTTTTGACAGTTCTGTACAGAGATTTAAGAACAATGCACTCAAATTGAATATTTAAATGTTTTGTGCAATCTTTTATTTATTGTCTGTATTATTATATTATTTTCAATGGTCTGTTTAGGAAGTGTCACTACTGTTTTATATAAAATATTATGTATGTTATTATTATTCTTTTCTTATGTTCTACGTTAGCACTATTTTACTTTATTTTATTTCATTGTATCCTTAGTATTTCAACTGAATTGGGCTCTGACCGTATAATAAATAAACAATAGTATTTTGTGTATGACTGTTAAAAATACGCCATTTCATGCAGTTAGTATACGTATAAATATGTATCAATATAACTGCTTTTGACAGACTTTTGTAATGCTCGCGAGCACTAAGCCCGTTCGTAAACTGTAAACACTATAAGGACACATTTTAAAAAGTGCGTGTAAATACTGTGCGCTCAAGCACAAAAGTACTTAGACTGCTTAACAAAGCATTAAGCACAGTGCTAATGGACAGCTCTGGTTGAGATACATCAATACTTACATTATCCCATAGATATTTTAAGTGTCACGTAAACCTAATGGTACCTAAGTCTGTTTACAGAAAATTGACACACACAAACAGATACTTCTATGCTATTTTGCACCATATCATCCTGGCTACAAGGATTTGGTTATAAACTATCTTATTTATTCGATTGCTGACTCTGAAAATATACCCAACGAATTTGTTTAAATCACAGTTGCCCTAATTTCCAATCATCAAGTTCGAGTCTGGTATTAATCTGGAAATTGGACACGATCCAATCCCGAAAAACGAAATTTTGATTGTTAACACATTTTATAGAGTATACTATACTCTTTATACAATGGTTAAGATTAAGGTTGAAAGTTCAGGTTTGATATTTTAACTGTTGATAAATCCTCACTTTTTAATTATAAATATTTTCATGTTTATGTATATCAGAAGGCAAACTAAAAACTGTAATGCTCTTAAAATTCATTTATCCATTCATTTGAATAAAGTTTTCCCATCAATATTAAAAAATAGGTACTAGATTTTTTTTATATTTAAATAAATTATTTTCCAGGCTGGTCATTTTATGCGGAGTTTTGTCTGAATATATTTTTAAGTAGGCATGTTGTCATGGTTTTTTTTTAAAATCAATTCATATTTTCGTTTTTGCACTTTACTTGTTTTAGGTTATTAAATACTAGTGCTGAATTACTTTTAACTGTATAATTATGAATACAAACTAGATCAAATTAAATCACAGGTATTGCAAAAATACTTTTGGTTTGGTATACTTTAGTTCGGCATATTCATTTGAATACTGAAAAAACTTGAACTTAAAATTATAAGTACAAAAAAAGTAAATAAGAAAAGTTATAGCGATTTTTTAATATCAATCATTTAATTTTTTTAGTAACCCTTTTCTTTTTAGATGCTTAAGAGCACATTTGGCTGCAGTACATTTGGCAATACGATAATTACGGCCTATTCCTTTAAAAAGACCCTTTCCAAATACTTCTACTGTAACTCTAACTCTTCTACCATCTGCTAACTTTTCAGGTTTGCCGAATTTCGCAGTTTCAGGCTCAAGTTCCAATAATTCTCGAATGGGCGATTTGGGTACCTTGTTGCTAAATTGTTCTATTTCTGCTTTCATCATTCTATAATAAACTTTCCAAACAGCATCCAAAGACATTCCAGAATCTAAAAAAATAGCTCCCGCAACAGATTCGAAAACATCACCTAATGCTTTTGGAACTTCAACATCTTCCACTTCTTCACATTCTGTCTCAACAACTAAATACAGTTCTTCCACTAAAGAATGTCCACTTTCTTCTTGAAGTCTTATAAATCTTTCTACTACCTACAAACAGAAAATAAAAGAACCTTAAAAAAAATTCTACTGAAAATTCACCTCATTTAAGCCTGGTGACAAATGCCTAAAATACTTGTGAAAACTATTTCTGACAGCCAATGATGCGAATATTGTATTGTTGACTAATGCTGACCTTAAATCTGTCAGAGCACCTGGGGAATGCATTCTTGGATCTTCATATAGATGTCTAGTAATTAAATAGTCGAGAACAGCATCTCCTAAAAACTCTAAACGTTGGTAACAGTCTGTAAGATGATTAGGGTAATAAGAAGCATGAGTCATAGCTTGTAACAAGTATGAGCGGTCTTTAAATTTGTATCCAATGTGCTTTTCAAATATGTCATATCCATCTAGTAATCTGTTAAGCTCCCCTTCTGGATCTGACACATGTCTTAAGAGAGGTGAATGAGGAAGTTTAATTTCTGGATAAGCACCATTAGGTAGTTTGGGTAGAACTCTTATTCCCAGCCACGCCATAAATAGAAGAGCTCCACGTGGACCACATTCAATCAAATACGCTCCTATAACCGCCTCTACGCAATCTGCAATACTTTTATCTGGTATGCTATGTTGAGTGACTAAATTATATGGAATTTGTGTGCCGCATGTACTATTGGAGGTAGTGACAGCAACACTGCAATTAGTACCTTCTCCACGTTCACGTACCATAATACAAATATCATCCAAACTCATGTTTCTAGTAGCTGCCATATCTGCAACTGACCAACAATTAGCGGGAAACTGGGCATCAATAAGAGCTTCTTCAAGTTGTTTTGGTACATAAAAACAAGGCGGTAACCAATTATCGTGTGGATCAAATTTGGTAGCTATCATAAACTCGCCTAAAAATTTACGTCTGCCTAATCGATACAAGTTTAAGTTGCTAACTTGTTTTGACCGCAAATGACTTAATTTGCCTTCATGAACATTCTCATATTTTGAATAGAGATAATTAGTTATGGCATATTTCAAAAACGAATCTCCAATAGTTTCCAGCCTCTCCAAATTGATTCCGTCGTTGGCATTAGACATGGTTAATGCCTGCAGAAGTACATTTGGACTTGGTCCAGGGTGTTCAGCTAAATTTGGCTGCTTATCAAAACTAAATGATAATTCTTCTGATTTATCATAATCATTAAAATGTTCTTTTACAATATCATTATCATATGAAATCAGAGGACCATCTTTTAAACCACTGTACAATGAACTAAAGCCAATATTCTGATCTACTGTTATTGTGTCCACTACATTTGCAATTTGGTCCCTTGTTGAATTTTTTTCAAAATCTTTATTTCCTTTAACTAATATTCCACTAGAGAGAATATAACATTTGTTTCTGTCACATGCTTGATGGAATTCATTTTTAAGAGCTTCTGTAAGTTCACTCTCTTCTTCAATTTTCCATGCGTTTGCATCATTATATAGATGAAAAACTTTATCCTCACTATCGTCATCATCTAATGCTTCAGCTTGATGATCTCCAGTAAATTCAATTCTTAACCCTCCCCATTCAGAATCTGAGTCATCTTCTAGTGAGTCAGACTCACTGTCAGAAAAATCATCATAGGTGGTATCTAAATGGATCCAACTAGTAGGCGATGCATATCGTATTACAAAATTTGAATTCTCTGAATCTACTGTTTCGGCCATTTCGTTGCACCAAGTGCCTATCTCTATCCACTTATCATCTGTCTTTTTCGTTTCCTCTGTTACTGTAGAAACAACCAAAACAGAATTTGATTCCTCTTCTAATAATCCACGTTCATCACAATTGTTAATAATTATTTCTTTTTCTTCTTCTTTTTCTGATGATATAAGTGCATCAGATGGTATTTCATCTAATTGTAAATTCGACATTCTTAATTTGTCTTGCTGCTTTCGTAGTTCTTCTTCTCTAGACTTTTTAAGGACATCAGAGAGGCTCCATCCAAAATTAAGAGAAGGCCACTTAAAATCTGCAAATTAAATAAAAATTACACATTTAATAAATCAAAATAATTATCAATCACAAACATACCATTTGGTAGTTCAGTCATTCCTAAATTTAAATTAGATGCAACTGTTCTTCTTATTTGATCAGCAAGAAGCAATGCATTAATTCTATAGAGTATGCAGGGTAACGCTACAGCCTTTCTCCACAGTGATGCAGGAAATGGATGTATGGCACATAATTCAGGAACTAAAATTTGTTTTTGTTCTAGATTTTCTCTTTTGGCTCGTTTCGTTTCCTCACTGCTTGTTGGTAAAGCAACTCCCTTTCTATTTACATATCTCGGCGTAAGAAAATTTAATCTTGCTGAAGTGTGATCAACATCCAATAAATTTTGATTCAAGTTCTGAATTTGAATTCCATATTTTCGTTTATAATATTCTTCAAATGTGGTATATTCAGAGCCAGGAAATGCAGATGTTGGATTTAAATTAGTACAGATCTCAGCTACATAAAAATATTGGGGTTGGTCTTGATTGCGATACCAGGGCATCACTACAGCATCCAGATACTCATTTTCATTGAAAACATAGCCAGTTCTCTGTTCATCAAGAATAAATGATGGTGCTGTTGATAAATTATCAAATATTAAATCTATAAATTCCCAATGCGCATATACAGAATTATTTCCTAAAAACAGGTATATTTAATAAAAAATAAAATATCAATATATTACAAACACTTACTTCTAATAGTTGGAATAATTAAATAATTATTCAAAGAAGCTTCTGGATTGAAAAGCATTAAATATTTTTGTAAACGTAATACACTAGTGAAGGTATAATTTACAAACTCTCTAGTTTTTTTAATTTGATTTTCATTTAAAATAACGTCTTTGGAAATAAGTTGCAAATCTATGCTCACCTCTCCAGATCTTGTAAAAATTGGAAAGGCACTTATCTGAAAAATCAGTAACTAATTAATTTAAAAGGTAATAAAATTCAATATCAAGTACCACACAAATTATATTTAAATTCGTAGTTAAGTGAAAAAGAGAGAAGCATTTGACACACTGAGACTAACAGTTATCCCGAAACTAGTTACCATTCTCTCTTTTTCCATTTTACTAAAAATTAAAATATAATTTGTGTGGTACTTGATATTGAATTTTATTACATCATCATTCGACCAGATTTGAGACAATGAATAACCTTTTCGAATTAATTAATTTAAACACTAAAGTCACTGAATGTCATGTTAAGTTTAGTTAAATTATTCATAATTTAGATGCCAACAAGCCCAATAAATTGTCTAGGTATGTGAACCTTAACTCTAGTCAATTATCATAATTACTATAATAGAATATATGTTCTGCTTACTTTTGGAATTTCTTTACAAGTTAATAATCCAAACCCTTGGGATGATTCTTCTGGTGGATAAATTTTTCTACCTCTAGTATTTTGTTCCTCTGGTAATGGACAAGTTAACGTCATGACAATTTCATAAAAATATGTGGCTCTTCCAGCTATAGGATGACAATCTAATAATGCATCTGCTATTTTTTTGTAGTAATACTGTCTTCGTTTGGTGGTGCCTGAAAGTGATTAAACTATTAATGTAATTACTAAGTAAAGAATAATAAAATTTTTATAATTGTACACTTTAACCCACCAGGTCGAATCTCTAAATGTTCATCATCAAGTTCAGATTCATCTAAAGCAAAATTTGTCCAATCTTCTTCTGTAGCTTTAAAATTTTCCTTATTTATTGGTTGTAAGTAATCATCCAACTCAGAAGCTTTATGAAGAAGTATGCACACCATAAAAGCAGCTGCTCTTCTAGCTAATAAACCATTTGGCATAGGTGGACTAGAAATTGTTTTTTTAACAGGAGAATTAATTGGGAGCCGGATATGACAAATGTATTCTCCTCTACAAGTTTTTTCTTCTTTCCAAATTGGTGTTAGTCTGGTAAATGTGTCACTTGGTAATTTAGCACAATATTTATTTAGCAATGATATTGAATTGAACAAAGAAATACTAGGAGCCCCTTCCTCCTCTAGAGGCCTGTAAGGAACACAAAAATTAGTGTACATGTCTGCTATCATTTCTTCTTTTTTATCAGGTTCTAAGCTGTAACATCTTCGTAGTAATGTATTTTCAACCTCATTATATTCTGCTAAGTCCCCTACAAAAGAGTGAATTTCATGTTCATTACCAAATAATATATAATGCGCATCTGCAGCTCTGGCTCTTGCTTTACTTTGAATGTAACTGTGAAAAGTTTTTGGTAAATCAAATCTAATAACTAAATTGCACTTTGGTAAATCACAGCCTTGTTCTAATATAGATGTAGATACAAGTATATTACATTCATGGCATCTAAATTTTCGTAAAACTTCTTCTTGAATTTTATGCTCGTTTTCAGCCTCCCTGGGTTCACTTACAGAATCGGCAACTTTTTCTACAGAAAATAAAGTTGATACCCACCACAAATCATCATCAAACTGCGACAACATCTAAGGAAATACAAACAAAAATACAATATAATTAACAATAATAACTTGAAACTTACACACAACAATGTGAATATTGCCTTAGCTTTGTATCTATTGTTTACAAAAACAAGGGCACATAAATTATCATCTGCTTGTGGTCTCTGGTAGATGGTTCGTCTGGCACCCTTTCCTCTTCCCCTATTTTTTAGTACAGATATTTCTTCCACAATTTGATCCTTAGTATTTGGACTAGATTCTGGTTTTGAACCAGGAGGTTTAAATTGTTTCAAAACTTGTATGAATTTTAACACTTTTGGAGTTGAAAATAATTTAAATCTTTCAAGTTCATCTTCATAACATTCAAAAACATAATCACAAACTCCTCTAACATTTACCAAAGTTGTCGAGGTCATACATAAAAGAAGGTAATGTCTTTCATATGGTACTTTCACTTTAAGCTTTTCAATTTTTGATAATATATTTAATGCAGCTTTATCTGCACTCCAAGGACCCAAATCTTCAAGAATCTCTAAAAATTCGTTTAAAAGCTCTAATGGAACCTCCCGTGGATCTGGCACTTGTTTAAATTCTTCTAATAAATCGTCATCGTATATTTCACTAGGATCATATCTATGATCAAGAAGAAATTCAATTGTCCCATTAACTACATTTCTAATATCGTCTAGTAAGGTGTGGCCCTGCCACTTTGGACATTCAATTAAAGTTTCATGGGGTCTACAAGATAAGCGAATTAAAGTTACTATTTCAGAAGATGTATCAACATGTGAATCAAGTAATTTTTCTAAACGTGTTAACTCAGCTTCTAATCTTTCTGGTTGCAATTCAGAACTAAGCAACCCTGTTGTTAACCCAAGAATCCGTGGCCTCTTAGCTTTAGATACATTATTATATTTATTCATTATAACTTTAATCAAAGCTTGCCTTTGTCCATAGAGACAATCATCAACAACGACTAAATTGAAAATTGAAAAATTCTCTAATATGCCATAGTGTAGCATTTCAATACACATTTCTGCAGTAGATATAATAACTTGAGTCTTTTTAAAATTCTCTTCAATTTCTTTATAATTATCATCATTGCTTAATTCAATGCTTATACAACTCAAATCTGTAAGATATTTCACATGGGACGTCATGATGGGAACATTCTGGGGGTCTAAAATAAATAATGCCTTTTTTCCAGAAATCATCCGCATTTGCCATGAATATTCTTGAAGTAATTTTACAACAATAAATGCTTTTGAGGAACTAGTATTTGAACAGATTATTGTATTTTTTGTCTTTGCAGCATCCAGTAATTCTACTTGATACTCTTTTGGTGTAAAAGTGTGAGTATACACACTTTCATTCATATAATTTGACATGTTTTCCATTAACTAATTTCCTGAGATAAATTTTACTAGATATTTACTTGCAACATTCAACAGTTTCAGTTAGTAAATAACACAAAAGAAATAAAAGTAATCCTGTAAAATTTCAGTTTACACAAATTTAAAAAAAAACTAGTCCTTTGCACACATTGGATTCTAGCCATATTCGAGAATTCGACTGCATTTACTAATAAAGTACATCGGAATCACCATCACATCAACACTCATTTTATATACGATCTATTCAGGTTTCGAAAAATATCTGTCCGAGAAAGTCAGGCGCATGTGCAGTATAAAATTTGTGCTCTGATTTGCCCATTATTGCTTATGTACGTGACTTACTTCACATGTGCCTGACTTTCTCGGACCGATATTTTTCGAAACCAGAACAAACGAACAAACCAATTTGACATCATCTGGTCATATGACATATGACAAGCATCTAGGGAGACCCAAGACACCGAAAGTCCTGACAAATCAAAACCAGCAGCAGGATTCTCTTTGCTATCGAGTAACTCGATACGAATCGGACGATTCGAAAGTCAATTACGAAGGACAAATCGTATCGACTTGATTTGATTCTGAGCCTTCGTATACAAATCGCTGTAGTCGATCGTAG